>CM055962.1:41272087-41492087 GCA_029531755.1 Holothuria leucospilota
AAAGCCAACGACCGCTGAAATAGGGGGGATTACGGGGTGGCAAGGGGCTCCCCCACCCTTTTTCCACAGCTTAAAGAATAATATAAATAATAAAAAATTAGCGAATGAAATCGAGACAAGAGAAACTAAAAGAGGATTTTTCAATAGCCTATTATGAGTAAATTTGCAATGTTAAATCAAGGAAAACATTAATATCAAATACCATAAAATGTCAGAAGATTTTTTCTCTGCGCGCTTTGCGTGCACCCCTAGCGAAAAACTGACTAATACAACTGAAAAGTTTGTCTGGCACCGTAAAATTTCTTTCAAAGTATGGGCGTGTCCTACGCACCACACAATTGTGACTTGAAGCTCTGAAATAAGAGTCACTGAAAGTATTGTACGTCATTAAAGGAGCTGAGTAGTCGCCAAATTAGGATAAATTCTCGGACCCGCCGACTTCGTTACGTCACATCCGGTTATGCTTCTTGGTTTATCGATTAGACCCGAAGTGTATTGTGTCTAGTACACACAACTCACAACGTACGTACGAGTGTAGTATATTAGTGTTGCATGTTTTAGTACGATACTGCTTACTTTTAGGCCTAACGTAATTTTAGTTAGGCCTACGATTTTCTTAGTTAGCCTATAATAAGTTCGATGGTGGTTAGTAAAAGCGAATCTATTATGGGAAAGAAATGGAAACTCATTGTTTGCAAAAACAACAAGTTTAAGGCTTACCGGAGGTGATTGATTTAAGCATTTTCGTTTCCTGGTCCCACATTTACACAGAGCTACAGGCGGAGGTTGCTCGTGCTTTTACACGGAAAGCCTCCGCTAGCTACGAGACTCTTTACGCTGACACGTTGATTTGAAAACGCAAACAGACGGTTCTGTGTAGTATAACTACTAGCATCTGCTTCTGTTGAGCTTTTCACTTGCTCGAAAGGAACACTTTCTCCCTCCAACATTTTAAAACTGGTTATATTACTCGAAATGAAACCAAAATAATTTCCAGAAGCACTACAAGTATAAAAAAATGCTAACGCAACCAGATGATCAGTTTTTCGCTCAAATGGTATCAGAATTCTCCAACGTGGCTGCTGTGATAACTGGATGTATTGACTAATCGATCCATCGATCAGAACCGTTACAAGTTGAAACGATACAAAATTGCCCTTGCCAAAAGAAAAAGTAACGAACTATAAATTCAAAAAAACAAAAATCTAAGAAATAAAAAGCGAAAGTAATTACTGAATTTCATTGCAAAAATTATTTTAACTGAAAATACAAAACGCTTTAAGAAGAATATTTTCAATATTAGTATTACACTGAGGGTAAACATCCCGTTTGTACGACGTATTTATTTCCGAAGTACGCCACTACTCAGCTCCTTTAAATGCACCCTGTCCTTGCAAACCAAATCTGAAACTCTACCCATGTATACGGAATCACAATTCTCAATAAATTTTTCGGCGTGCTTCGCATGAGCCTGATACAAATTGATGTCTCATTAGTAGGGCTGTACGGCTGTGCGTAGGGAAACTTTGGTGAAATTGCTTGTACGTAGGACAGCTTGAGTAAATAATTACTTCCAAAACCCTCGTTACCCCTCTTACTATCCACTTTTTCCACCAGCTACCACCATCCTCACCAAATTGACTGACTGTTACCCGTTACCATCTTAAATTTAAGATTTTCAAAAGAAACCTTTTTTATTAGCATTTCGAATTACACATGGGGAAGCAGAGTTTGTTCAAGGAATTGCCCAGAATAACGGCAAAAGTCGTCAAATTTAAAAAACTACTCGGGAGGTCCCTCAGTCTCCAACCGCCGGCTTCGTGCCTTCAGCGCTCGCACTTAAAGATTTCGCCGGTCACAACTTTCCAAGATGCAGCCTCCAATGAAAATTACTTCCGTGCATGGCATTTCACTGACTGCAGATGGCCTTGGCCATGTCCATGTAAAAACTACCCGTAAAACATTTCATTGATTTTTTTAAATATAATAATACCCTATAACAGGGACGGGATTTGATGTCTGAAAGTGGTAGGTGCAAAGCCGGGCGGACTGTCAAACGGACCGAAGGCTCCGCGGGAGCGCGAAGCACTCCCCCTAACGGCGTTAGGTCCAGGGGCCCGCCTTAGGGCCCCTGGCGGGGTCCAGGGGCAGAGCCGGGGTATTTACGAAATTTGAGGCACTAAAATGATACATTTATCTTTAACTTCAAATGAAATAAGGTGGACAATTAACATACCACAAAAATCACAATTTGACTTTTTTCAATTATAATCTTACTCCATGTGACTAACAGTCAGATGGGTGTAAAATGGTGTAACATGTGGAGGACTTGAGGAAGTAGGGGAAAATGGATTATTCTGAGGGCTTTGGAACAATAATTTTAAGAATGGGAGATATAGTATTCAGAATGGGTGCGTTCGAAGCGCGCTGAAAAAATCGCATTTTTCATAATTTTTAGTGATATGAGTAACAGAAATGTTCAGAAAGAAAAGTATCCTCAAGGAGAGTGCTCTTGCCCACCCCCCCCCCTTCGCTAAGCGCTTGTCCCTAATTAAAGATGAAACTTTGAGTGCCTTGCAACTTGCATCTACACAATCTTTAAAGAGTCGGTAAATTTACACAGATCGATGGTGATAAAAATTTGCTTTAAATATTTCTGGGGGAGGAGGAACTTCCCCTACGCTGCGTATGGCCATGGGGAAATTGGTGGTTTCAATGATAGTAGAAGAGTTTGTACGAAGCTATATGACAAGCAGGATGTTCTACAGGAAGTTACCCCGAAACCCCGAACTGAAGCAATATTTAAAACGGGTGCGCGAGAAGCCGGCAGAAGAAAACAGCGTTGAGACATTAATTGTAGCCTATTGCTTTTTCTTTAGTTTTAAATGCAGTATTTTTATTGCATAAAAGTTTCCTATTTATCCCAGGTGCCTATTTTTTCCATAGAGCAGGATGTGGGAACCTATATCCTGCTCTATGGAGGTTTTCTTTCATGTTTCATTTTGTCGATGGTCTGGGACAAGTGCCCTCAACTTTTTATTCTTGTAAAAAATGAGGTTAGTGTCGGTTTTGAAGGTTATAGACAATTTAGTACTTAAAGAAGTCAATTAAATCTTTTGTGGGTAGTTTTTACATGGAAATTGTCAAGGCCATCGGGCCATCGGCAGTTAAAGTGCCAGGGAAGTAATTTTTTATTGGAGGCTGCATCGTGGGAAGTTGTGGCCTGCGAAGCCTTTAACCGCGGTCGCCGCCAAAGGCGCGAAGCCGGAGGCTGAGGTCCTCCCAGAGAAATCTTTCTTTTGACGGCTTTTGCTGCCATTGAGGACCATTTCTTGAGAAAATCTTTTTTACCCCAGGTGTAATTTGAAATGTTAATGGGAAGATGATAGCAAATTTAAGATAGTAACCGTCAGTCAGTTTGCTGAGGATGGTGGTAGTTGCAGTGAGGAAAGCGAACAGTGAGAGGTGTAGCGAGGGTTTTGGAAGTGGTAATTTAGTCAAGCTGTCCTACACTGGAAGTAATAACGAGGCAATTCCACCAAAAGTTTTCCTACGCACAGCATCACTAATGAGATTTCTCTCGAGAATTGCAAATCCCTATACATGGGTAGGGTTTGGGACTTTGTTTGCAAGGACCATGGTGCATATTATGACGTACATTACTTTCAGTGACCCCTTGTTTCAGAGCTTCAAGTCACAAAGGTGTGACGGGTTCAAGGAAAGAAATTTTACGGTGCCAGACAAACTTTTCAACTGTATTAGTCAGTTCCCTCTGGAGGTGCACGCAAAGCGCGCCGAGGAAAGGTTTCATAGCAGTTTTATGTCTTTTGATATTAATATTTTCCTTCTTTAAACTTTGCAAAAGTTAATCATAATAGGCTACTGAAAATTCTCTTATAATTTCTCTGGTCTCGCTTATTTTCGCTCATTTTTTTAAGCTCCGGAAAAAGTGGGGGCAAGTGCCCCCGCTGCCCCCCGTAATCCCGTCTATGCCCTAAACCTGATAACCTTCAAAATCGAACTACCTTATTTTTCAAACTAATAAAAAGGGTTAAAGGGGATTGTCCCAGACCATCGGCAAAAATGAAACATGAAAGAAAGAACCATAGAGCAGGATTTAGGTTCCTATATCCTGCTGTATGAAAGGAACAGGCACCTGGGGAAAGTAAAAAATTTTTTATGTAATGAACAATACTGCATTTAAAACTAAAGAAAAGCAATAGACTACAATTGAACGTCTCCATGTGTGTTCTTCATTCGGCGAGCTTCACGCGCACCCGTTTTAAATATTGTTCCGGGACTCTAGATTACTTCCTATGGAACACCTCGCTTTTCATAGCGAAACTCATAGCGAAACTCTTCCATTATCATTGAAATCCTTGAATTCTCCATGACCTTACACAGCAGAAGGGAAGTTCCCCCTCCCCCAGAAATTTTTATCGCCATCGATCTGTGTAAATTTACCGACTTTTTGAAGATTGTTAAGATGCAAGTTGTAAGGAGCGAGAAAGTGCCATTTATGGTACCGTAATATGGGACAGGCGCTTAGGGAAGGGGGGCAAGAGCCCTCTCCTTGAGGATACATTTCTTAGCTTTTTTATTACTCATATTGCTAAAAAAAGTCTAAAAAATGCATTTTTTTCAGCGCGCTTCTCGCGCACCTCTTCTGAGTTCTAGATCTCAAATTTACAAACTCATTGTTCCAAAGTCCCGTCCTAAGTTCTGCGCCCCTTCGCAGTCCACACGGGTTTGCCCCCCACTTTCAGACATCAAATCCCGCCCCTGGTCGCTGTTGCCATTATTATTCGTTATTGAAGGAGAGAGTTTATCTAAGAGAGTTGCATATAGTGCTACTACTAGGTCCTTGACTACTTTGATCGATTAAAGTGTATGTTACACCATGGCCACGCCATCTGTAGATCTGCGGCGACATCTAACGTTAGGCCTATGTCGCAAAGTGAAAGTGAGACTGTGCCACGGCCAGCAGATATACATTAACATTGCTTGCCTGAGTAGCTTTAGCATTCCTGTGTTCAAGCTACGTGTGGTACCTTGGAATGTCATACTCCTGGCAAATTTACATGTTAGCATTAGCGGCTCGCCATAGGGGCACGGAGGGGCATTTGCCCCCCCCCCCCAAAAAAAGTTTGCAAAGCATGGTCTTCAATTTTCAAAAAAAAAATAATAAATAAAAAAAAAACATGTAATTCGAGATGGGTTAGGCCCTCCCTTTTCCTTGGGTGGGCTTAAAATTAAAGGAGTGAATAAATTTCCAATGCAATGCGAAGGTTAAACAAAAGTGCTTTCAAAATGCCATTTTTTCGGCGCGCTTCGCGCGCGTTTTCTCAGTTGCTTGTTTGCTACTACCGTATAATTATATACTTCAGACATCACAAATAGACCTGCCGTTAGTGCGAGCTAAGGTAATCAAAACAAATGATCACCTTATGATATTTGTAATTTGATTAGCGTAGGCATCATAATGTCATTTACAGAGTGTAACGGTAATGCTGGAGTTAAATGCCATAGTTTTGCAGACACTTCAGAGCTTTCAGGGTCATTAGATACACAACCCATTAGCCGTGTTGATTATCATCCACGACTAAAAGCAGTTTTGCCAGGGTGTCACCTGGCCAGATGAGCATAGGTATCTGTCTACAAAAAGTTGTAACGGGCATGTAGTCTAAAAGTATTGTGTTTCCCATAGAAGGAGAGGTTTCCCTTCCCTTGTCCAAATTGACAGCGCCGTTGGCCCACGAGCGGTCTTATGACTGTCAAATAGCCTGTTATAAGCAAAAGGTTCTCCACCTCTGTGCTAAAGTATATACCATTTCAATTGATTTAAAATAAACACACCAAACAGTCAATCTAAGCTGAGTGTGATGAGACTTTTGACTAGTGGCCTAGCTATTTGTATATAGGATGACACGTCGTTCTGAGTTAGGGGAATTCCCCCCCCCCCCCTGTAAAAAACTTCGTTTCGGAACGGTACTGAGATCCAAAATACTAGTGCTATCATTTCATCGTTTTCAAGTGTCTTCATGCTCGAAATTTTCGTTAGTTTATGAAAACAGTCCAGAAAACCAACATTTTATGGCTTCTTGGCAAAGCTGAAACATATTGTGGCACAATGAAAGAAACAAAATATTTAACGGTGGGGCTCATTTTATACAAATGGATCAAGCCGCTTTGCCCATTTCACCTGGCTCTTACCCTATGGTAGTACGGTAGCGATCGGTTCATATGGTTGTATTTATTTTTAAAGTAGTCTTCTCATGACTAACTGCCTGAAATGGTTTGTGAAGAGCTTTTGAAAACTACATGGGGCATCGCTGTAATACATAATAATAACCATACTCCCATAGGCGTAGGAGCCAGGGGGCTGGGGGCTGCAGCTCCCCCAACAAAATATTTTTGTGAAAATTCGGGCAATATTCTGAGAATTTTTCGGGCACCTACTGAAAGAAAAATAATGCAATAATGTAGCTAAACGGAAGTCGATACTTTAAAAAAACTTCCTTGGTAATTAAAACATAGTTCTGATTTGGATTGCACCAGTACCTATATATTCAGTATTAATTCACCAGTGTGTTTTTAATGGTTAAACTTATATATTATGATTATCAGTGGTGTATTTGAGGAGCCATTAGGCCATGCCCCCGTTACTGACCCCGATTTGTTTTTTTTTTTGTACCTAAACTAAAACACAAAATTTAACTTCAAAGGTAGCATATGTGGCACCAGATTGCATGTATGGACACCTAATTTTTCAAAAAATTTTCAAAGGGGAGGGCCCCTCCCCTTAGACCCCTCCCCCAGGCCGGCGATCACACAACATAGTGCCTGCCCACCCCCATGAGAGAAATCCTGGCTACACCACTGATTATTAGCAGCATTTTTGTAACGACTTCCCCAGAATTACATCAAGCGGATGCATGCCTATATATAGTTCTCAGTGACGTCACAGCTAGGGGTTAGCAACCGCCATGTCCGAGGGCAAGCCTGTACACACATACCGGGGTTGCCCTCAGACATGGCTGAAATAATACACGTGAAAAGCTCCTATGACGTCACGTGAGAACTATCTATATGATATGTACATGAACATTTTGGACGCGCGCGGAGCGCGTGGAAATTTTTGTTTCTATTTTTCGGGCAGATCGTTACAGCTCCCCCCCCCCCCCCCCAATCAACTTGGGCCCCTACGCCTATGCATACTCCTGTTGAGGCTATATTACTATCCGGAGCTGACCATTAATATTGCCTGGGGGGGGTCTTCCGAACCTCCCTGAATACGGACTTGAGTTTGCCCCCCCCCCCCAAACAAAATTTCTTAGAGCCGCCCATGCATGTTAGGTTATGTGAATACAATGTACCTGTGGCATACCATAGGAAATGATTGCAGTCAGTGACGGGTACACATCAGAAGAGGCAGAAAGGAACCAGTTGTCTCCAGGTCTCACGAAAGAAAAATGATTATGTGTGATAGTGTGGCTTGCGTTGACTTGTAGACACCAGCAACTGACTCGAGTTGACTCCACCAAAATGACTGACTTGACTTGACTTGAAAATGTGCTTGACTTGACTTGAGCATGTGACGAATGACTTGACTTCCGACTCGACCACCGTTGACTTGACTTGACTTGTGACTCGACCTAAGGGTGACTCGTTACAACACTGCAAATTGTGCCTTTGGAATACGTAAATTGACGAGCATTTGAAATACGTAAAGATACATTAGTAAGTTTTCGCTCATTTTAACAAAGGAGATACTGTAAAAGCTTTCTCTTTCAGTGATGATCAGTTTATGATCGTATATGCATATGCAGTGTATGATTCAAGGGCATTGTGTCAATGAGGTTAAAATTTGCTGATCAAACATTTCAACCGATAATGTTGCAAAATGAAGCGCTCACACTGGGGTTAGAGAGGGGAAGAGGGAGCAATAGTCTACAACCGTTGGGTAAAAATTTAAATCAGTCCGGGAGAAGAAAGTAAATTTTTATCGTCATTATCTCTTACAAAATTTAAAAAAAGATAACGCTAAGCTGATCAAGTCTATGGTTTGTGAGGATTTCTTGTTTTTGATTGGCCGCGAGAAAGAGTAGTCCCAGAACAAACCAATTTAAGAAATTTTGCTTTAACTGCAATTGATGGGATTAAAAAAATAATTTTATCCCTTTAAAAGGCATTATATAGCTGTCAATAATTTACGCTACACGTCTAGTAACCAAGATGGATATAATCAAGTACATAATGTAACTACGGCGATCAGCCGCGCCTATGGTTTACCAGTTAAAATATTCTTTGAAAGGACCCAACATTTTCGGTGCGTTTTGCCCTCTGTCTGTATTTCCTTGTGTCAGTTTCTTCATCCATTTCCATATAGCCGATATATTCAATGTCTCTTACAAAGCCAACACAATTTTTCAGTGAAGGTCAGGAATTTCATAATTATTGCACAGGTGTTCTATTGAATTTGTCATACGACACGATAGTAACTCCCGGCTTGAGGTATGGCTATTTCATCGAGTTAGATACCATACAATGCTTGGTATCCCAGATAGGGGTCAGCCACCTCAGCAATTTATCCCATGTGCGTGAGGACAGTCTCTACATTATCTGTAAATTTTCGGTAACATTATCCATCAATAAAAAGTGTTGTATCATCGGTAAATTTTCAATTAATTATCAGCAAAGTCGAGCTTTGACAGTATTGGTCGCTATACTGAATTATTGTATTCACTACATTATCGGTTGCTGTTACCTTTACGCTGAATGGCTTGCATTATGGGTTGTAACCACCCCTACCTACCTGTTGTAGAGTATGCCGGTGTGAAAGCTCTAACATTCATCGTATTGTCACACGTTGACAGGTTAATTTTGGCGTTCATTCCCGGATGCCTGAAGGTATTAACGAAGTATGAGTAACGAGTAAGTAGCCACTATGTCTAAAGTATCATGACCACAGTTGGTGGCAATTCTATTCGACGTGCATTTTAAATTATACATAAAAATGGATTGGTTTTCGTCAATTAATATGGTTCCCCATCCAATAGGTAAATTTCTCCCATTTTTTGAGTAAGTGAAGCAAAATTTTCTGATTTTAATTTCCTGTAACTGGCAGGCTATACAATCTTTACTCGCTTGTATACGAGAAGATGGGGGTAAACTATCTTTTAATTCCATAGCTACATCATTAACGAAAAACGGCAATGCAAGAAACACATAAGCTGTGTTTCCTAAGTAAACATACCTTGTTTTCCCACTAGAAAAATGATATCGAGAGCATGTACGTCCTCCTACAAAGAAACGAAAATAGTCACAAACAAGTACTGTATCAATTCTTTATCTTGTCAAGTATGAAATTCATAATGGAATCCTTCTTGAAAGGTGCTCCATTTTAAATTTTGTTGAGTCTTGATTCTGGTTGATCTTCAAATAACTGTTAGCTTTCCAGAAAAGACAGAGTAGCAATATTTGCCCTTCGACATAAAGATACGAACGATTGTTACGATGTACTGTAGAATTACCAACAAGTCACTTTCAGAAATGTTCCTCTAACTATAATCGAGGGTCTTGCAAACTTCATAACATCCCTTTAATATGCATCATATGGCCGTCAATAGTTTAAGCTATACACTAAAGCAAATATATTCGAACCGGAACAGTGCTGCTTACATCACCCTCAGAAAAATAATAAGCTTGAAAAGAGAAGCAGCCTTAATTTTCTTGGTACATTCTCCAACTTACAACAAATTGATAGGTAGACTGATAATTGCATTGAACTTCTTCTTAAAGATCAAGATCAGTATCGTCGACGGTGTAGGTCCTCCCCCCCCCCCCCTCCCCCATGCATGCACACATATCTTATACAATTTGTAAAAATAAGTGTCACCATTATTTCAAAGAAGCATTGCCCATGGAGTAAACGGAAAGTAATGACTATTGGTTAAAAAAACGGAAGTCTCGGCCTGCAAAAGGCTCTTTTTACTTGCTTATGAGTAACGAAGATCATGAAGAGGATGGTAACGTCTTTCCATATAAAATTTAATTTGGACTTTAGGATACGGATAAATCAAGTCGATTGAAGATCGAGACTCCCAACTACTGTTAAGCTTTTCTGTACCATACCACCATTGTGATACATTTCATTTTTACTGACGTTTCCACTCAAACAGATCAACAAGTACCGCTTTACAGCAGAAAATGTTCCATTAGGGAAATTGCCTAACAATTTTTGACCGACCTTACAATTTGACGTTTTTCGGAAACTATACAATCTTGAGTGTGTGTTGTTTACCAAGCTATCAACATGATCAGAGGGTTATTTTTATTTTTCGGTCAATGCATCCCTACATATTTCATATAGTGCTTCATTAGTGTAAAAATGAAATCTAAACAAAGTTTTCTTACCTTGTGTCCAAAGGATAAGTTTGCAAGTGGCAATTAAAGTAATAATCACTCCTGTACAAAGTAAGACCGCCATTAATATTTCTCTGTTAACTGAAAGGAAATGGGATTCGAAAAGGTTCTTAGGATATTTTCAAAATAACAAAATAACGTATTTCAATGTTAATAAGAGGTACAAATTTATCTCAATCGATTACGTATCTGTTGTGCAATCACGTTTTTCCTTCAGAAAATGCGGATACAGTTTCGGGTATTAAATTACAGTGAACGTATCTTACCGTAGTATCACGTAGTTTACACGTAGTTTATTGAAATTTATCTTGCAACATATACGTTACACCCTCATGTAATTGCTTGGATTATATCTTCATGGTACGCCAAATTTGATGTTTTGCTGTATATTGCTGGTATTAATTGGTTTGCACTTTGTTATTCTGTTTTATGTTGCCTTGATGACATAAAGTTAACGTTCACTCATATTACTGGTTTTAAGTGAGATACTACAATTCTTATATCTGATGTAAACTGGGAGTTGCTATTTGACAAATAGCAACACCCTGATGTAAAGCAGCAAACTTCTCACTTACAATTAATTTTAATCTCTTGACTAATTACTTCTGAACCGATTTTTTTCACTGCACTACATCTGTAAATGGCATTCCTTTTATTCCACATTGCGCTTTTTACTATTTCTGATATGGTCTTTAGTTTCACTATCATCGTTGACCCATTGCCTTCTGGTGTCTTCCTCTCCAGTGTTACGCCAGGTACAGGATTTCCGTCAGAGATACAAGTTAACAACACACCACGATAAAACAACTTTCTTGAGGATTCATGTTGTGTTAACGTGATGCTGGGTGGATCTGTAAAGACGACGTATGGCAGTGTATATAGAAGGCACTGTTGAAGAGTAACTAAGAAGTCTATAACCTTACAGATTATAAAAAGGGTGCTCGGTCGTTTTTGTCTCCTTATAAATGAGTGTTTGTCTGAAACATAATGGCGGCAATCGGGACATAATCATGTTAAATATTTCTTGCTTTGATGATTGACAATTTACTTTAAACAATCTCTCAGCTTTTAGAATTATGAAGTTTGTTACTGGTAGGTCGTAGGCTAATCCATTGATATAAGCAGAACGGTTTTTTTTTCAGAGAATCTTGTCTTCTCACAAATTAAGAAGCTATTAGGAAGTTTGCGATTTAAATTTTATCTCAACTTTCAACTTACATAGCACGTCCAAGGTGACAGATGAAGAAACATTAAGGTCGTTTCGGACCAAGCAGTCCAAAGATTTTCAAATGGTCGTATTTTCGGTGCTAAATGTCTGTGCAGAGGTGCACCAGAGGTGGTACTTTCTAAGCATATTACCACTTAATAACCAGACTATTTCGGAATTCTCTGGTCGCAAGCCAAACTCGACACAACACATTGCCTGGGCGATTTCATTTTCGGTCTTGGCATTGTCGGTGATAGAAATATGCGGATGTCCTGTAAATAAAATAAGTTTTTAGAGTCACACGTTGTGCCGAAGCATTAATAATCGTAGTGCAACGTTCCTTAAGTTTGTTACATTAATTATGACACATTTTTGAAAGCAAACGTGTGTTTGTAAGCATGGGTGTGATGTTGACGTTGTTTCAGGGAATTGTAACAACAGTTCGGGTAGAATGAGTTTATGTTAAGGTGAATTAGTCTTTATTGAATTACTTTTATGGCCAAGACGTAGCATTGTACGTAAGACCATTTTCTGGATTAAGTTTTCCATCGTGCCATGGGTATGAATTTCCGTCGGAATTACAGCTGTAAGCTAATAGATTTGTAAATGTCAAAGCATAAAGCAGAGTTACGGCAGGCTTACTTCAGTAAATAAACTGCTAGCCAAAAACTTTGCAAACCGTGGTCTCCATCCATAAAAAATAACATGTAATTAGAGATTATTACGGTACTGCTGAAAACAGCATTCACTTCCCCAGATGAATATCATATACTTTTTACTGAGCCACTTGACCACAGGTCATATGGACGAATATTGTGGGAGGCATCGTGACTTGAAGATATTTTGTCCCCTTCCTCCGTTCAAATTAACATCTTATAGGCCCTATTGCTTCAGGAGCTGCTTGTACTACCTCAGCTGTCAAAGGTCTGGACAGACCTCGACAGTAGCGTGATCATGTCGGACTGATGTAAACTTTCTACCAGTTTCTGCTCTTGTTAAAGATTTATGTTCATATCACAAATGCACTGAAGGTTTAAAAACTTAGAATCTGGTACAACTACGTTACGTCATGGTATTTTTGTTACATTCATGGTATTTTTGTTATATTCAGCCCCCTGTGGGCTGGGGTTGTAGAATATGCCCACGGTATTCCCCGCCTGTCGTAAGAGGCGACTAAAGGGGAGGACTTGCTCTGTATTTGAACAATTATTTTTTTTTTAACCGAACTTGAACCGTGTTTATCTAGTTGACACTATATAACACATTCGTGTTGGTGTGTCGTTAAATCTCATCCAACTAACTAACTAACTAACTAACTAACTAACTAACTAACTAACTAACTAACTAACTAACTAACTAACAAGTTACATTCAGTGAAGTAAATGAGCTTCACAATTACCTTCTACTTGAAGAACCTGAGTAGTATTAAAGTCTGTACCACTCTGTAAAAACGGGAAACAAGTATAGTCCCCAGCGTCACTGAAGTCAACGGCTGATATTTCGAACCATACCATAGTACCGTTGCTTGATACTCTTGAGGTATACTTGCCAACCATCTTCTCTGAGCTTTTGGAGACATAATGCACAAGGGATCCAAATTTATGTTGCCACACTACTGTCCAAGGAAAACTTTGTACATTCCAGCTGCACAAAAGATGAACAGGTTGATCTATCGATACAAGAACTCTGCTGTTGTCCATCACCTTACCTGGAAAAAGACACAAAATATGGATTTAATACTGTTTTCATGTATAATGGCACAAAATTTGTTACATCTCAACCTCCGTAATTTAAAGGAATTTGCCAGTGACAAAACTGAATGACTTCAAAAGAGGAAGAAAATTTTTCTCTTTTAGAAAGTGAAAACCGCCTTTCAATAGCCTGCAACGTTTGAAAGATACTAATTTTCAAAGAAATGAAATTTTTTCTCACAAAAAAGTGCATTATGGGAAATCTGTGATGTCAAAGCCCGTAAATTTATTTGACATGGCATTGAATTTCTTTATGATATTGACACCGCTGCATGGAATATTTAGCAAATTTATTTGTTATGTCCTACATATGTTGTAGATTTGCTCTAAATCTACATGGAAAAATACTCAAACATTCCAACAGTATCAACATTTAAGGGCAAACAGGACATTCAGTTATAAAGAAAACAAAGGAAACTAAGCAATATGCATACGTTACATAACATTCTGTGACCTTGATGATAACTGAAGGTATTTTGTGACAAAAATAAATACTCTTTAATAGTATGAGAGTTAGGAAAAGAGTATTGCTACGGGGTTTGAATGGCATGGACTGGATTTTTTCTTTCCCAAACATACTGAATGTGTCTTTCAACCGTAAGAAGTTACCCACTGTTGCATTCATAGATCACATGAGTCGATTCACGTCCTATAACTCTTCACTTGTTCCAGACAGGTGTTCAACAAAGGCACAGGAAGCGGAGAGTTTGAGGGCTAAAGTATGCTTCCTTTACACTTTTCAAGGTGGAAACATCTTATTTTTCCATTCTTTGAGAAAGATATCAAACTGTTTTAGCAAAATATCAAACTTTTTAATACATGTTGTTCACAATTGCACAAAATGTAGGATCAAACTGCAATAAGGAATCTTAAATATTCAGTTTGCCAGAGGAAGGGGAGCACCCTTCCTCTTTGACCCCTCCCCATGCGTGGGTCTAAAATTTTCAGCACCCAGGCTGAAAGCAGCTTCCTACGCCAATGTAGGTATCACACATGAAGATATCCTCAAAACAAGTGGAGAGGTCTGCTACAACTACTATGTAAACCCATGCCATATTAGCATAAGGGTGATGTTCTTTCCTCTTTCTGAAGTCATTTGAGGAAGAAAACTACGAGAGCGGATCCAAATATTTACAAGTTATTTAATGTTAGAACGTGTCTTCATAAAAGTTTTATACATGTTACATTATCCAGTCGATGTGTGGTTAGAATTGCCAGCTAAACCGTCTGTAATGAAAGTTAGCGCTTAAGTTACCCCATGTTGAATTTTGAAGCTGGATTCTAAGAAAATGAGAAACAATAGCTATATGTCAATTTCTAAAAATCCCGAGGAATGCATAACTCAGATACCTGCACATAGAAGGAAAGTCATTTATGAGCCATTTTCACTTTCAGTCCGTCAAAGTATTTACTTTTAGCCTAAGCTGAATTTTAACAAGGTTCAACTTGAACACAATAGAAATTAACTTACAAAGGTGATTAGTATATCTAATAACTGTCTCAAATAACCACCAACAAAGGACACTGATAAGCTGCGTCTCTTTGTTTAACATATTTATGTGTAGTTACACTCATTTCTTTCTTACATTTTAACAAGAACAAGTTAAAAATTAAATAAAACGAATAAGCTATTTTTGATATGATAACATCACAAGAGTATTTCCTTAATAACAGATGTGCTTAATTTCCATTAACCAAACAAAACAATATGACAGCCACATGACTGTCAACTTTCTCCATATTGGATATTCGTCAGAGAGTTCATCAAAAGTGTAGTTAAGAACACCACGTGCGGGACGGAGACGGAGAAAGATACTCGTACTCTCAACACTGAAACTGAGACCATTCACAAAAAAGAGACCTGCAAAGTGTTAGACCGAGACCTTACGAACATATGAATTTCAGCACACATGAAGTAAAATTATTAAATGCCTCTCAAAACAAAACAAATTCTACTTTCACTATGGGGTGGAGCCAGGTGGAGTACAGAGGCAATGTCCACCATCGGAGAAGGATAGCTCCCTGTGGGTAAATTTTACAGTTTCGTTGTGGAGCCTTAATTGGTACGGTGAAGTACATAATCCCGAAGATTTCAAGTCAGTCCTAAGAACTAAAAGATTTTGCTCTTAGAAAGGGAACTCTTTAGTGTAATATTTTAATATTCTTCAATAAAAACCCAAATGCTTCAAATTTTCTTCAATGCAACCCCAAATTATTCAGTTTTCTCTTATGGAAACCTAAAATTTCAAATTTTCTTCTATGGAAACCAAAAATTTTCGACATATGCGACCAAAAATTTTGTGTTCGAAGTTTTTTTGGCAACCTGTCGTTTTCGTCGAGGCTTCGGGTTGTTGGCCCTTACTGGGGAGCTTGCCTCCCTGATGGGCAAATTTTAGCATCATCCCCTACTTCCACTGTGTGATCCAATAGAAAGTTAAGACAATAGCAAACCAGCTAATGTTTCTTAACACTAAGATTAATATATATAGCATTTCTGCCGACAGGTAGCACGTGCTTATACCAGCCTTACTAATACCCTCCAAGTATTTCAGTTACCGCAGTATATGTAAAATTTCCGCCTTAACATTCAAAGATCTTGTACAAAAATGGTGCATGGGAAGACAATTAAAGGGAACGAAAAGGGAAGAACGTCACTTCATTGGTGACTAGTTTTAACTAGTCTGCAGGCCTATATTTTATTCAGGAAAGGCAGTGGGTGTCTCTGTGTTATAAACAGTAGCAATAGCTAGTATGAAGAAAAAGAACAGAAGTACTGAATAATTCAAGATATGGTGTAAAGTTTTTAGTTGTTACCCAAAGAACCTACAGAAATATCTGGTCTAGGTCCGAGACTTGTAAAATCGTTAAGAAGTCAAAACTCCGAGACCGAGACCACAAGATGTCCAGACCCACACATGCTTAAAATTGGTCTCGAGAACGGTCTCAAGAGATCTATCTCTGGAGTCCAAGTTTTACATTTCTTAAAAGCAATCAAATTATTTCAGGAATCCGACAGAGAGATACACATTTAACAAAATAATTATTCCATTGAGATGTTGGTAAAGAGTTTGTTTCTACGTTTATACGTTGATATAAAACTTGTAATGTTGCAGACATGTTTCGAGCCTACTTTTGTTAGTGCAGATAGTGCAGATTTTGCCAGGCTTTTGTAATATTTGGAGATTGTAGCATGCATTACCTAATTAAACCTCTAACGGCTGTAATTGTAATATTTTTGTTATTCTTTCTTTCTGAGTACATTACAAGATACCAAATACATGCAGAAAATAACCTTAAAAAATTGAAATACACCACTCAACTCTGACCAAATTAATTTGCTTTTGTTTCTTAAAAATGATAAAGTATTACTTTTCTAAATTGGTTAACAGAATAATTAACGTTGTTAACTTCCATATTGTAGAAGAAGCCTCCCGCAGTCTTCTTTCTTCAAAACGGGGGGGGGGGGTTTACACACTGAAAATACCCCGCAGTTAACCGTACTACTCAATGTAAAACCCTTTCTGACACAGTAAGTTATTTGAATATCTGGTCGTGCATTGTCCTGTCTTATTTGCTATGCAGTAAATACTACACTGTAAATCATGAACTCTTTTCCAACGTTACTCCATTGGGTGGCATATTAATATTAACAAGCATTCTAGATTCGTTACATTCCCAGTTGAAATTGTTTGAGTTTTACACGAATAGATGCTCTACCCACAAAAATTTGTCTGACTTTAACTCGTCGACGCTCGAGTTGAGTGGTTATTTTACAGAAATGAAAAAAAGTAAGAATCATAGCTCACTGAATTGTAGTTTGCTTCTTACCTGTCATTTGACAACAAAACAAAGAGCTAAAGAATAAAAAGTATCTTGCAAAGGAATTCAGCATCTTGTAAGAAGTATTTCACGTTCGGTTTAGTTTCAGAGCTGTACCACAGATACTATTCAACGTGTGATATGTTATGACTACACTCAGCACCGAATAAAGAGCGCCCCACGAAGGTGAATGCGGAACCTGGTCCTTAGTAGTTTGTTGTGTGTGATTGTCACAATCAATAAAAGAGGAAGTTGATATACAGGCTTACATGACATTACTTGTTCGACATTCAGGGAATAAAAAGTGAAAAAGAATAACCATAAATAGAAGTTTAAAGATAAGTTTGAAGTTTCCATAGTGAGTTGTTAAACTTGCTGCCCTCACGTACAGGATGCTTTTAATGTTTTAGGTATTTTGTGCAAAGAAATTTAAAACCATAAACTAAGTAATTTATTTTTTCACTTGTGCACAAACAGTGCATACCGTGGCAACACAAAATAATGGCTGCCTGCTAGCGCTTCAGAGATCCTATTTGTATGAGATGAAAGACTTATGTAATGAGAAATTATCTCATGTCATGGAAAATGAATTAATAATTGCAGACGCTGGAAGATATGTAAGTATTCCTATTGCGATTCGATCGTGACCTATCTTGTTATGAACATGACTTTTTTCATAACGAATTCACTGCATTTGACCTAAGACTATGTCACAGTCTCACAATATACCATTGCAAATTTTCGCGTATTTTGTTTCTGACTTCAGATAATTTTGTCTTTGGGAAGAAGCCAATTAAATGGTCTGTACACAACATCCAACCGACGACGTATCTTGTGCTGTGTGTATTGCTGTTTTGATGTTCATTTGCTAACAAAATGTTCTGTGAGACAGAGACGTGTTTTTGTGTTCTTTTTATTCACTTGGGTGACTTGAAGCAGTCTGTTCTGCAAGATAGGTAATAAATGGATGGGCAAAAGTGCTCTCTCCATCGTGGTAAAAACTACTGAACAGATATATGGTAAAGTTTACTGAGGATATTTAACTCAATATTACAACATTAATTGTACATATTGTACATGTATATGTTTGGTAGGAGACTGAAGTTTAGGTTAAAGTTGTGGAATTTAAACTTTATACGTCAAATTAGTAAAATTTTCAATATTTCAAATGTTTAAAATTGACCTAGAGATTCATTGCAATGTTTTAATACAACAGTTTGTCTGTCAACGGTGAGTTAACCCAAGTGTGGTCATTTATGCATACGTTGCTTTTCACTTACGCACAATGAATAGATGTATCTTTGTTTGCTGGAAGTTTGTGGATGTCTTTTAAACTTTTGTTTACCCATTATTTACATTTCTTGATAACCCCCAGGGATTTATCAAGGTGGGCGTTGGAGGCGCGCACCCCAGCTCGAAAAAAAAGCAAAGCAAAAACGAAAGAAGGAAAACAGAAACAAGAAAAAGAAAACAGAAAAAAGGAAGAGAGGAAGATACAAAACGAAACAACAAGAAAAAGGGAAGAATAAAGAAGAGATGAAAAGAACTCGACAAAAAGTGGTAGAAATGCTTACGGTTTATTGTAGTCGTTTTCATTATCATCGTGTATCGTTTTATATAAGGATCGAGCAAAAATAATATATTACACTCATAACAAAATCTTTTCTACATATAAACGTATCTAATTACATCAATTGAGTAGTGGCGGCATTGAAGTGCATTGAGGCACGTGCCTTCAATCAATTTCAGACCAAAAATGTTAAATGATCAAAAATGTGTAACTTGTAGGCTATTATTATTCAAGGGTAAGGGGTGCTCTTTTCGAATGAACAGATTAATGTAGCCTATTTAAATTGTTTTCATTTGCAAATCTTTCACAAAAGTCTCTACATTTCGTGCTCTCTGCACACTTTTACCTTCACTTCAATAGCTTCTTGTTTCTACGTAGGTGTAATTACGGAGGTACACAGGATTTCTATCAAGGTTGAAAAGAAGGGGGTTATCTTTCCCGGTTTCCCCTTCTTTTGGAAAACATATTTAATAAGAAAAATTGAAAGCACAGCGGATTAGTGGGCATTCGCAACTTACACTTGTCTTCGTATCATATACATTTAGTTAGAACATTAAAAGTGCCTTAGTGCAGAACCTGTATGTATTTTGGAAAATGATACCCAATGCAATACTTCAGAGCGTAATTATGCAAGGTTCACGCTGCGTGCCTGTTGCCGTCAGAAATGTAATAAACGAAAATATCCAGGCTAATGATCTGATTTTCCTGGCGCACTTTCCTGTGACAACCATTGAAGGTAAATTTTGAACCTCCCGCCTTCAATAGGGGCCGGGCAACGAGAGCGGATCACGAGGCACTAAAGTATCATTCGTAGTGCATTGTGCATATAAAGTACACATAGTAATCGTTACAAGATTTTTTACGAGTATTTTTTTTTTTTTTTGTTTCGGCGCACTTCGCGCGTTCTTATTACCGCTAATATATGGTAACAGTGTCATTAATACTTTTACAAAGACGACAGACCATTTTATTCTTAACTTCCTTTGGTTAGACCTGCTACGTTCTCGCGACTGTCACAGATTATTCGACTTGCTTGGTTTTGTGAGGGTGCACTTCAGCAATACCGAGTTGCATTCCGGACCTGTTGTGTTACTAATCCTTTTGTATTCAATGGTTGGGGCATGCATTAATCCCCTCATGCATGTGGGATATGTTTAAGTATTTGCATAGCCATTGTGGGCGTGATTGTGATACAAATTATGTTGTGAGGGAAGGGCACAGCGCCTTACTTCTAAACAAGTTGCAAGTCTTCGTCCAAGGGATGAAGATACTACGGTGTGTTCAGTAGGTACAGTAGGTAAAGTTTTACCTGTCTCAACTCAGTTGGCCCAGTATGAGCTACATATGCTCGGGCAAGTGTTATGAGTAGGCCGAGAACCTCTGTAAACAGAGAGGGGAAGTGCCGTCAGTGTTATAGGCCGCGAATCTCTGTTCGGGAGATGAAGTGCCGTGTTTTAGGCCGAGAACCTCCTTTGAGGGGAAGTGCCATACCTAAGGCCGTGAGCCCGTTTATTGGCAAAGTGCCACACAGTTGACTGTATTAATGACAATCACAACTTCCAACAACTACAAAAGGGTCCAGACGTGAGCGTTAGCTGGTTAAGAAGCGTAATAGGGTCAGGTCAGAGCCCGCCTAAGAATTAGTTATATCTTGTAAGTTGTGTTCTTTTATTTTTGTAATAAAGTTGTAATCATTTTAAGGTCGTAAGAGCTTGAAGGAACTGGAATACAGGTAATGTTGTTTTTAACAAATGGTTGCCGAAAGTTACGGCTTAATTTTATTTCCTTAAAATCCTTAAAACGTAGACAACGAACTTACGTCACCGAAATGGCTATCATAGAAAATAAAGTCGAAAGTCTATCCGCCTTACCAATATGACGTCATCAGCTAGTAGAGCAAGTAACGTCTACCAGTTACAAGGTTTTGTTATTCATGGTGTATTAATGTTTAAGTGTTTGTAAATATACATTCTTTATCTACACAGTCCATCTTCATGTCATCTATTGTGTAGAGTGATTCGAGTTCCACAGCTAGAATTCTAAAAGGCTCTCATAACGGGACCAGTTACTACCAGGCGGACTTGACCTGTGACAGTGACCAACCACAAAAGCTGGGCTGAATTTTTCTACCACTCCAAAGATAAAGTTAATTTATTTTTTGCATAAGCATAAATGTTACAGTAATAATTCGAATTTGAATTACCTAATTATGAACAGGTGTAAAGGATGTTGTGGCTATAGCGTGGTTAGAAATACCATACGCTTAACGAGTCTTTTGATGGCGTTTTGGATTATTGCTGGGTTGCTCACAAAGATCGCCCAGGTTCGAATCCTTTCTAAGGTAACCTAAAAACCGTCGTTTTGTATTTTGTGTCATTCAATTTTTGGTGGAGTACAAAGGTCATGTGAGGTTAGCAGAGTCAAATTGTAAAAGCATCGTAAAATATAATATAGTCAAGAAGTATAAATTTAGGGGATAACCTCAGGGTAAAAAGCACCCAGTTTGGGTAAGGAATCACTAGACTCCTGGTTATACTTGGTATATGACTTTGTCATGTTAAGAATGAGAGAAGTTTTCGGTTTGGTTGGAGGTTAAAGGCCATCTGAGGTCACAAGAGGTGATGCTATGAAAACCTAGTAAACTAGGTAGACAATGGGTGGTACATCCGAATTGTATCGTTGCGTGAGCAACGAAAAGTTAGGGCTGAATTTATGTACCATTCCAATGATAAAATTGTAGGACACATTTATTTTTTCAAAATAATAACTATTACAGTAATTGGTAATCCTTATTTTAATTACCTAATTTATGAACACGTTTGAAGCATGCTGTGATATGATATAATAAAAATACCATGCGTATTACAAGTTTCTCGATGGTGTGGTGGAAAGTGCTTGGTTTCCAACACAAACGGCGAGGGTGTGAATACTATCTAGGACGCTTACTTTTTCCTCATTTTTTGTTATTCCATTTTGGTAAAGTTTTAAGGTCATGTGGGGTCACCAGAGGCCAAATTGTAAAACATAGTAAAACATGATATCTCAAGAAGGATAATTTGATAGATAAAACTTAGTGCAACAAAGCATTTCTTTACGGCAAGGAATCACTAAGCCTTTGGGCTTTCTGGTAAGTAAAGATTATTGCTGCACACCAACAGTTGCTGGAAATCATCTTATTTTCAAAATCTTACTCTTACCTCTCCAAGAAGACTCCCTCTCCGGTACAATAAATTCTGCATCGCCCCTTACCTCTTTGGTGATTTTAAGAACAGTAAAACAAAATATCGGAGATTGTTCGGGGTCAGGTGGAACGGCAGTAGCTTTCAAGGAACCAAATTTTTGAGTCCATGATCTCTTACTCTCTTTGCATAAGATGTCTCATCTTCATTATCTGAGGACAAACCGCAGCTTCATGACTACATTTGTTGTGTTATAGAATGGTTGCACTGGCATGAAGATACCATCTTTGTCAGTAGCACTTTTTTAACCAGATAACTTGAAGCAGACATTTTTGTAGCTTTACACAATTCTTCTAATACTTTCATTAGACACTTGCATGTTCCCCTTGGCAATAAAAAGTTAACGTGTTCTATATTCTTCCTCTTTCTCAAAAATTCAGTGAAGTCTTACTCATTGTGCGGGTTATACTCGCCTTTCTGCATTATGGTTAAATTGGGTTTATATTTTATTTCCAGACTTCAAGTTGTCAGCTTTGGCTGTATCATTTAAACTCATAGTGTGTCTGTCAGTCCCCAAACCCAGCTTCAAAGCTAGTCAATTTATATCAAATAGATACACGAAAGAATGGAAGATCAAAGGCACTTGCAATAGGTAGCCTTTGGTTTGTGCGGATTTGTGCAGTATAAACAGGGTGGTGTTACTAGTTGGAGATACATTGGAAAAGTTAAGGTTTTACTAATCCTATTTCATCTATTTTTACACTTTGAAAAGAGCCTAAAATTAACCTCGATCATTGGATTTTTAAGCATTAATCCATTTTGCATGGTACCTAAAGGTAACCTCATCCCTTTTACTCTAACAGAGGGATTGAATGAACAAAGCTATGATATCTAAGTAGTTGTTGACAGTCTTTTGCAAATTTATGTTTTTAAAAACAAAACAACTCGTGTTTGCCGCTAAAGTAAGGCACACTTGCAGAATACATATACTACTAATATATACAAATAAAAAGAACAAGACTAGATTACAATGACTGATTTTGATTAATTCTCACATCGTCTCGCAAGATAGAGAGGGTGCACCCTTGGCCAACATGCACCAACCGTTTATTTTTCAAAAGCTTCGAAACTCTTGGAAACGCTCCAATCAGTTTGCAATTCAAGCGACTGGTATCGGAAAGGGAATTGACAAAACTTTATGATTTGCTTAAAAATATGTAGCAGACATCTTGGTTTTGTAACACCATGAGTCCGCCTATTTGTTAACAAAAATTAAGCTCCAACTTATTAAAATTTCAAGAGCAGCATGAAGGGAGATCATTGTCGGCAACTAGTAGAGTGCAAAGAATTCTTTCCGATATATTACCAAGGAATATCGGGTCTCTGATACAAATATGACACAAGAAATGTGATGTGTCCTTCAACCTGTCCTTTGACTAAAACTAAATTACTGTTTCATTCCCTATACATTGTAACCTACCAGTGGCGTAGGAACAGGGGGGCAGGGGGGCATGGCCCTTAAATGTGTTTTGACGGGGGGCAAATGTCATTTTGGCCTCCCCAAAATCGCGATATTTTACAGTTTCGTTTTACCCGTTTTTTACTCTCATGAGAACAATTTCTCTAATAAGAACCCAAAATTTTCGGCCCGCTACGCGCGCTATAGAGCGACCCTAGTTTCTTCAATAGTTCCATTCTGCATAGCTAGATAGCGCAAGGCCTTTCCATCTTTTCAAGTAACATGTAGAGAAAGTAGTTTATGTAGAGATCGTAAATTCATCTCATATCTCGAAGCCTCGTTACTATTCTCTTGTGTGTCATGCTGTACGTTCAGTTGGTGAGGTACTCACGGAGCAATGTTTGGCCATCGGTACTTCATCGGGTAGTCGGGATGGTATCTATACAATGTATATTACCTCCAATATTCCAATATGGTCTACAACCTGTCACAGTGGCGTAGGAACCGAGGGCCAGAGGGGCCATGGCCCCCTTATGTGTTTTGACGGGGAGCCAAATGTCATTTTGCCCCCCTAAAAAATAGAGATAGTTAATGTGTTTTAGAATAAATTCAAATCAACCTTCACAAATTTTCTACAAAAATTGCACATCTTGATGGCTGCTGCTAAGGCCGACAAGTGCCATTTCCGGCGACCTGGGATGTATTAAAATCTCAAATTTTCTTGGTACGCTCCGCCCCAACCTATGGTGGCGCTTCGCTTAGATAGTAAATGAGAGCCAACGCCAACAACGCCCCAGCCCTCCAGAGCCACCAAAAAATATCTTAGCTACACCACTGCTGATGTTTGTTGTTGTTGTTTCCTTTTTCTTTAAATATACTAATTCGAGCAAATATTAAGTTGGAGTGTGGAAAGGGTCGGGGCTCAAGGTCGAGAAATCGCATCTTGTCTCCCCCCCCCCTTCATGTCAAACATCTTCCTACGCCGCTGCCTACAGCAGATGTTTGTGGCATATCGATAGAAATAATTACAGCTAGCACTTTAAATTACAAGTCTTAATACTAATATAACATAACTGAGTCCAAATACTAAAATTGACAACAAATGTAAGTTTCGTATTGAATCCTTTTATAAAATATTGCCTCACTCCCTCCAGTCAACATAAAGAATAGAAAAACATGAGTTGATATGGACAAGTGTGAACTGGTTTGCACATAATGAAAAGTGTGTAACTTACACAAGATGAAATCATTCGCATCTTACACGTTGCATGGATAACGCGGATTAGGGGAGTAAAGTACAGTTTTAAAAGCATAAATATTGAGTTATGACACATAACCAGACTTGCATTTGGCAACACCTACCATTCAGAGCATGTTTTTCATCAGTACCTTATTTAATGCGTGTCGCTAGTTATTTTGTGATTTGACCGACATTATCTACTGTGACTGACCTGTTCCCTTTCTTGTTTGATCAGACTACACTGTTTCTGAGGACAAATTAAATCGTCGCTTATTTAAAGTTTCGTAAGGACAGACGTGAAAGCTTGTAAATTATTATAAATTTATAGGTCCGTATCGATACTATAAATCTGTACTTCAGCGTACAGTTAGTAATGAAATCAATCATTAATTTTGTTCGGTACTGATATATTTTGCGTTTGCGATGAGGTATGAAAAGTATATAAAACATAATCCTTCGATCCTTCAATTGGGTGGAAAATGTATTTTCAAGTGCCGATCGTAAAGTAAAGATAACCTAGTGTGGTATTAAGCAGGAGAACCAGTTAATGAAATAAACAAAGTTTGGTTAAGATGTTTTTTTCTTTACTTTGGTTATTTTTTTAAATGGCGTGGTCTTTACTTCAGGTTTGCATAATTCTTTGCGTGTTACAGAAAGGCCCATGTTTTACATATTTGGGTATGTGAAAATAGACTTCACGATGCATGGAAATTACGTAACTTAATCTAGGTCTTTTCGAGGAGTCATCTTCACCATGTTACAATAGTAACATTACGCATTAATGACACTTTTAATTTCATTTTAACTGTTTAAAACGAGGGTTCATCAAGAGTTACTTCGTACGGACAACAAGTTACAAAAAGTATCATCTTCTTGAAAAGTTGCTCAAAATATATACAGTCTTAAAAAAATTCATCGTTATTAAAATATTGTTATTGACTACATTAATTTCAGACGATAATTTTAATGGTCACATGTAATACTTAAATCAAGTACTAATGCACAGTTAAAGTAATTTTCCTACTTCATCACATTATCTGCCTTTGCTTGTGACCATTATTACAGGTATCACAATGGTATTCTCCATTTTGTCAAACTGGAATATAGTCGTCCAGTCCCCCAGAGGAGATTTTTCCTCATTTCCAGTTGTTAAATCGTAACATAATTACCGGCTGCTATAGCTTATTCCAGGTGAACCTGTCTCCGGAGAAAGTGAATGAGTAACGTTGCAAACACCGATGAGTCTTCACGCTTAGCAAAAAGGGTTCTTTATTTGTCCCACAGAAAGAATCCTATAGGTTCTTCGAGGATTATTAACAGGGATTACTTAAGAAAAAAGGTTCTGCCTGGAACGCTTTATCACCTTTTGTCCTCCAGGAAGAACCATAGAACCCTTTTATCTTAGGGTGTTGTATTGTGACTAAAACCGCTAAATTTGGAAGTCCGAGTGTGATTATTCAAACGAATTAGTGAAAAATTCATTAGAAAACTGAAATGATGGTGGAGGCACGCTCTAAAAACAAGAGCTGCTGGGTAAAGAAGTGAGAAAGAAATTTTTCACTGAAGTTTTCCTAAGAAGTGATTTTAATGAATTTTTGAAGACCAGTTTAAAAACATATCGTGGCAAAATAGACCAAATGTTTGCATGCAATGGTAAACAGACCCACTGCGCTCATACTGCCTGCCGGACTGTTTTCAATTAGGGAGGGAGCTTGCAGCACTTTCGTCTGAAAGTTTTATTCATGTTTGCCTAACAAGAGCATGTTCTTTGCCCGAAAATAGCATGTTGCCCTAACAGGGGGCTACATCGCCCCTCGTTAGACTATAGTCGCGCTTTGTGGTTCTTGCAACAATGAGTGTCGAATGGTAGCATCTGATGCTTACAAAGAAGTGGAATCTAGCATGTAGTGTATTACAAATGATAACTTCTAAGAACGATGGTTTGCAATTGAACATTTTTCTTACGGCAAGCGCCCTCACTCCACTGTGAACATGTTACAATGCTAAACCGTGGAGCTAATAGTAAGTCTTAAATTCCTACACGTCTTGTGTCAAATAGTGTGTCATTCTGGGGAGGAGAAAAAAGGGGGTTAGGAAGGTTATAACCCTCCACTTTTTGACAAGGGGAGGTTGTCCAACACAACTAACCCCCCACCCCCAGTTTTCAGGTACACTTCCGAAAACATAATTAATAAAAAACTGAAAAAAAAATCAAATGAGATAACAATTAAAATAAGACCTTTTAGTTTTAACTACTCCCAGGTATACTGATGGACCATCCCAGCTTGCTGAGGCAACCGGTTTGCCTGAGCAAGCTGGGAAAATAGTTCATAAATACTTAATTATATGTCTCCTTATGCATACAAAATACCGAATAATGTATGCACCAAATCGCATGTTTTAACTTTAAAAAGCAAAAAGCTTAGCACCGTGGGAGGGGGACACCCCACGCACACACTCTCCCCTCACCAGCAATCGTGCTCGGGCTCTGTCACTTCGCTCCCTCGCTTTGCCAAGTATGCAACCCCCCACCCCTGACAAGAAAACTCCGCCCCTGATGTCATTGTTATTAAAATGTCTTAAATTGCTAAACATCTACATTTCATAAACTTGTTTGCTAAAGAAGGGCAAAGAAACTCTTCAAATGCTAAACAACTTTGAAGAATGTAGAGTTGTTTTATGAAAAATCTGCATTCGGTTTGGGGGTAACCAATTTTCGTTGTAGCGATCATCTTCTTCCCTCCCTTGTTGTTGTAATTCTCAATAAAGACGGATCCGTAATATTAAGACCAACGAATTTAAAAATAAAAGAAAGTGGATTTTATGATAACCTCACTGGTTTCAGTGTGGTTTCAGTTTCAGTTTATTTCTTCCTTTGTTCCGATGCAAACACATTATTACACAAAAACCAGTTGCCGGAATAAAAACATGTTACATATCTCTAACACGATAAACCAGGATCAGGATACAAGGACGAGCAACCAGAATGAAGTAAGAAGTTTAAGGGCTTTGTTATACCTAATCCTCTACAGAGAAAAATAAAAAACATTAAGAAATGCATAAAGTACCTTAGTAGCAGTAAGAAAACAAGGAACATACTTAGAATTGCGTCCGATCACTATAGCAGTACTTTGATCTGGTGAATTGTTTAAAATTGTTTATAAACACATTAATACTAGGGGAGTAAAGACATAAATATATTAATACTAGGGGAGATAACACATAAAACAATACTAAGGGAGTTACCCCATAAACACATCAATACTAAGGGGTTAGCACATGGGAGGCGATCCCGGGGGAAAGGGGTGACATGTTCCCCCATATTTGAGAAATCGCCCATTGACTTTGATTTTTTACACAGTAAATTATTTGAAAATGAGGTCATGTACCCCCCCCCCCCAACATTGAGAACCAATCGCTGCCGCTGGGTTAGCATATAAACATTAATACTAGGGGAGTTAACATATAGACACATTAATACTAGGGAAGTATTTTAAACTATCTCTTAGATCCATAAATTACATTGATCACCCTAGGCGGTGAGTGAGCAAAGCACACCCGTGTGTACGATGTGCAAGATAATAGTCGTGTTGGTCAAGAGTGCTGTTAATTATTTAGATGAAAGAGAGAACCAAAAGTCAAGGAGAGGAAGTTCTGGTTGTGGATGTAAAGATAGGATTCCAGCTGGTATCTGTACATGATGTATTGGAAAAATCTCACATGCACAGCCCAATTCTGAAGCGAACTGTAAACAACTTCAAACCGAATTTCCTCATAAAAGTATGGTTATTCATGTACAGGGCAAAAGAAATTGACTTGATGTATACTCCCTTAATCTTGTCATAAATTCCACTAGTTTAGAAACATTTGTCATGATCAGGAATATATGTAGTTTTCGAGTTAACTGATTATAGTTGTAACACCAAGAAACTCAGCACTGCTAACGCTCTGTAGCATTCAAGTTTTCATCATCTCGAAGCGTGCAATATTGAGTGCGACCTTTTGTATCTCAAAAATTAAGTGTTTCGTTTTTGATTTCTTGCCGAAAGCGAAAGGAATCTATGCAAATCACCCGAATGTATGTAGGTGGGTGGGTGTGTTTGTATGTATGGGTGTTTGTGATGACTGGCTTGTAAACACGGTATCTCAAGACAGCATTCATGGATAATTTTGATACTTGAAATATGGAGTTATTATATTGAGAGGAAGATCCCTATTATTTCCAGTAGAGGTCAGAGGTCATGTGGGGTAAACAGAGGTCAAAAACGGAAAACCTTATTTCTAGGTAAAAAACAATATTTCTAGGTAAAAAGCATGCATGCTTTTCATACTTGGCACATGAGAATGCGTTATGGTGAGAAGATTAAAGGAATTTGCCAGTGACAAAAATCACATTAACTTCAAAAAATGCATAAAATTTTTCACTTCTAGGAGGTTTCAATAGTTTGTAGCGTTTGTAAGATACTAATTTTCAAAGGAATGCAATTTTTTCTCAAGATAAAGTGCATTATAGGAAATCTGTGATGTCATCGCGGCACATTAATTTGACAAAGCATTGGATTTCTTCATGATATTGACACTGTTGAAGGGAATATTTAGCAACTTTGTTTGTTATGCCGTACATATGGTGTAGATTTCTGCTAAACCTACATGGGAAGATTTTCAAACATTCCAACAGTATCAAATTTCAAGGACAACAGGACATTCAATTATAAAGGAAAACAAAAGAAATCTGAGACAATGTGCCCACTTTACATAACATTCTTTGATCTTGATGAGAACTGGGGGTTTTTTTGGACAAAAATAAGTAGTCTTTAATATTAGATATCTCGAGTTAGAAACAGAGTATTACTATGGGGTGTAAACTGAATTTTTCACTCTTTCACATGGGACCCTTATGGAAAGCCACTGGAAAATGCCTTTAACACTATTGATTTTAGTAGAGGTCAAAGGTTATCTGAGGTCACCGGAGGTGAAAATACGAATTTCTTAAAAAGTGCTTATTAAACATTATATCTCAAGATAGCAATGATGGACCATTTCATACTTGGTACATTATAACTTTATATAACTTTATTATATTGAGAGGAAGAGCCCTATTATTTTCAGTGGCGGTCAGAGGTCATCTGAGGTCATCAGAGGACAAAAACCGAAAACCGTTAAAAGCACGTTATTTCAAGACAGGGATAAATGGATACTTTCCATACTTGTGTCGGATGGTATTAGTACAGATTATATATTTCTAAAGAAGGTTATCAATTATTCATTGAGCAGGTCATTCAACTTTCAGTACGCCACGCAGTTTTGTTTACCTAAAATTTCTCACTCGTCTTGCACCTGGTAGTCTTTCCACTTTCCTGTCACGTGTTCGGTGTACGTGCGGGCCATCACAACTTCACGTACGTTTCACCCCATCCCATCTTATTTTTATGGGCGCCGTCAATTTCACATTCTACAGCCTCCTCATTGGTCATATAATATCACCTTATTAATTAATTTTTATATCTTTAGTGCGTATCAACTATTGACCAATCAGGGGACTGCATTAGTTTTGTAGGGCCACGAGGGCACACGAGGCTTGAAGGCCCAATCCGTGCAAGCTCGTCCTTAGTGCTGCAGACTTCTTGGAGGAAACATGTCACGTAGTCATTCTTTAAATACGTAATTTAATTATCTCTTCTTTTGGCCGGCTTTTCAAACTAACATCAACTTATCATCGTTTTTGGAATGGAGATAATTACAATCATAATCAGCTTAAGTCAATCTGAACTCTCGCCATCTTTTCCTTTAGAGCTACACCCGAAGATCGCCTACCAAGCTTTCGCAGGAGCGATTGACCCACACTTGGTATATAGATCTGTTACGTTAAGAGAGATGGAACCCTTTGGGTTTGTTGAAGGTCAAAGGTCATATGAAGTTATTAGAAGTGATACTACGAAAACCTGTTAAACTAAATAGACAGTGGGCGGTATCTCCAGATTGTGTCCTGCCTTTCGTGACCAACGAAAACTGAGGGCTGACTTTTTGTACCAATCCAAAGATAAAGTTATAGAGAATCACAATAATTTTATACAAGCATAACTGTTACAGTAATGATTCGAATTTAAATTACCTAATTATGAACACGTGTGGAGGATGCTTTGACTATAGCATGATTAGATATACCGTACGCTTAACGAGTCCTTTGATGGCATGTTGGATTAATGCTCGGTTACTTACACAGACGGCCCGTGGTTCGAATACCTTCCAACAATCTAAGACACGTTCGTTTCTTTATAAATTTATGTCATTCGGTTTCTGTTGGAGTTCAAAGGTCATGTGAGGTCAGCAGATGTCAAATTATGAAAACATCGTCAGAATGATATTGTCAAAAAGCATAATGTTGAGGGATGAGCCTCCGTCTAACAAATTCCCCCCTTTCGGTAATCTTTAGGCTTTCTGGTTATAACATTTGACGACGGACTAGACCAGTAGTTCCCAACCAGGGGCGAAATCACATTTAAGAGAGTTTAATTTCGATATTATTTTTCTTGCCGATGACCCTCATATTCTCGTCGGTGGCAGTGAAAGCGGTGACCGAAGGGGCCATGGCTAAAAATTGTACCCCCACTTTTACCTGATATGTAGTTTTTCTTGCTGTCTATAAACATAACATACTAACAGAAGTGACAATTATAGGTAACTGTAACGTAACAGATAACTTTTGTGTAGGCCAACTATGAAGTAAAACGTAAATTAAAAACTGTTTTTGAAATGCAACTTTTCGGTGCGCCAATTTCGGCTTTCTCATTACTTCTACCTGTAGGACAGCTTGAGTGGCATAGGCCTAAACCCAATACGACCCCTACCATCTTTCTTCCTCCCTCCCACAGGAAAAGTCTCTTGCAGCATCAAAGGAACTTCCGTTAGCTACTACTGAAATACAAACTTGGTCTATGGGTATTTTTATTTTATCTCTTTAGTGCGCATTTCAGTTTATTAGAAGATAGTCAAAATTTGACTGAGCCATGCCTTATTCTTGTGTCGACAGTATTGGAAATGTTACAGAGCTTCCGAGGGCTTCTCCCCCGGTCCCCCACTTGGACGTTGCCCCTGGACCCTATAAGGGGCACTTAGGGTAACGGTCCACCAGTGGCGCCGGCACGGGGGGCATGGAGGGGCACGTGCCCCCCAATCGAGTTCAGAAATTTTTGTTGGAAAATTTTATAATGATCTTAAAAAGCGTTTAAGCTATTGATTTCTGTAGGGGGTAGGGTGAGGTGTGTTTTCAACCGAGTGATGAATCTGTGTTAATCATTTTCAATCACAAATGGTTCTCAAACTATCGGAAATATCCCAAATCTTTCGCAAACTATCAAAATTTTCGCGCGCTCCGCGCGCTCCAAACCTTACCCCAGTAATATCCTTATTGTCAATAATTTCCGGTAGCAACTCCAGCAGAAGCACAGTAACAAAAGTTGAAGGCTGTTTACGAACTCTAAAGTAAAAGACTGGCTTTGTGATTGGCATATAGGTTTGTTGAGGAATTTAAAGTGTCTCGATGCAGAAGATCATGAATACAGGTTTGGTCATGGTAATTTTACTTAATGAAAAATATCGGCGCGCTTCGCGCGCATTCGTCACGGTTTGCACCCCATCTTATGACCATTATTGAGGTTATAATACATGCAACTCTTCTGATCACAACACTTTTCCGAGAAACATAAGTACATCCCAAACTCTGTAGGCCTAAGAGATCTTTCAGTGTAATTTGTAGCATGATGTGGAAGGTTGAAAGTACGTATTTGCCGTTATTCATTTTTCAAATTCAGCCATTACCGGTATAGATGGTGATTGTTAATACACCTACGACGAAAAAGCATTTTTGAAATGCGCTTTTTAGCCCTAAATCCCTTTTTCTATACCTGTCAGGGAGGTCCAACATCACCCCCCTGCACCTGTACTTTCCCTCCCATTCCCCATTGCTGGAAGCTGTTCGCCTGGATTTTCGTTCAAACTTAGTAAACATACGATAGTTGTAAGTGCTCAGCATCATACTCTATAGGATCATTTGGATGTCAGGTAATAAGCAACATGTCAGTGCTCCATTTTATATAATTAATCCAGAACTTCCAGGAGGCCCTATACCGCTGTCTGCCAGCCTTAGATTAAGGAGTTGTCAGAAAACTCCCTGCTTAGAAACCCTTTCATAATGCACAATGAAGCAAGTAAATTTTCGTAATAGTCCAAGAATGTCTCTGTGGACTCCACGCACGTATTTTTACGTAAAAACGTTCCCCGAATAGACGGCATTAATTAAAGTAGCGGGGGGGGGGGCTTCAGGAGGTTTGTTGACAACATACCCTTCTGTTAGACAACAGTCTCCTCTTTCACCTTACCAAAAATTGGAATTCACTAAACTATGGATATTTCCAGCCATATATTATTAGTTCCAAAAATATCCCAAAGATATCACCATTTTGCATCTAAGCAACCTTAAATTAACAAAATTTTCTCAAAGGGGAGGGGAAACCCCTCCCCCTCCTCTCCCCTTAGACCCCTCCCCCAGGACGGCACCTTTATGAAGTGACAAAGGAAGGACTGTATACAAATCGCATGTACGCATAAATAGGTACAATTTACGCAGACTTGGGGAAAACTGAGGTGGCATTTTGACGTCATCTGTGGTGCACCCCCCAATCACCAATCTCTGGCGGCGCCACTGCGGTCCACACCTCGGTGGGGCTCTGGCATCTGTAAAATTAATAACATCACTCCCTGACTGCTATCAGGCCTTCACGATTTCGTAAATCTTGGGTGAAGGATTCGCCATCTCAAAAGAGAGTCAGTCCTTCAAGTCCCGCACCCTTGTTTTGCTACCCTGGGTCCGACCCATACGTAAAAACAATGTACTGTAGGCCTACCAGCTTTATTTCAACATGGTTCTTATTTTTGTCGTTTTATTCATTAATTCTTTGCTATAGACGGGGGACGTTTGTCCAACCCCATTCAGTGAAAGGGGGCAGTAAGCTGAAAAAGGTTGGGAACCACTGGACTAGACAAAGACGATCTTCAGCAAATTCTAAAGCAACAGTATCCGAAGCACATTTAACATTGTATTTATGAGTATAATAGAACTATCATCAGCAGAAAATGTAAAACTTAGAGCAGTGGATGACTGGAATCAATTATTTTTAAATTCCGGAAAGCATGGGTCCTAGAATGGAACCTTGAGGTATTCCGGCTTAATCAGTGTGTCGTGTAAAGAATCTTTACCAGTAAATCCAGTATACTATCTGAACTGTTTTAGATAACTTCCGACCCAACTGTGTAAAAATTCACGTACACCATGCATTTATAGTTTATGTACCCTATAAACAAAGATCAGTTCATTCTAAATACAAACAAAACTGGCTTACCAACATCACCAGTAGTCCATTTTTTTTTGGCATAATGCTGAAATGCTTTCACACACCTTTAAGACAGTCGCTTATCACCTTTCGTGTTTGAGCGAATTGATATACTAGCGACACTTACAAGGTAGCTCATTAAACAGGGTTTCACTTAAGTGGCAGACTGCTTTGTTTAACAGTTATTAATTCCACCTTGCTGTGTCAATTGTAACAAACTCTTGCATTGTTGTCTGATAATATATATATATATATATATATATATATATATATATATATATATATATATATGATATATATAGATATATATATAGATATATGTATATATATATATGTAATTAGTCTTTACAATTTAAAAATAAATTATTAAAGGACCTGTCACGAAATCATGTCATCTTAAATTTCTGCCTTGTACTTTAATATTATATCCTATCAACCCCCTTCATTTATGTGTCATCTACACACTATGATCCAAACATCTGAAACACGATACGATGGTTATGATCCTAATTAATAAACCCGATCTAATTAATAAGATCGTGTTTAATCGCCCAGAGAAATTAAGTAGGTTCTACGAAGTAAAAATGTAAAAGTAGATGTCAAGCGTAGTGGACTAATACTTTAGACGAATGATGTAAGGTACATTTGTCGAAAGTAAAGAAAGAAGTAAGAAACATCCACTTCTCATCATTTACTTTTCCCGAAAGACTTATTGTAACATATTAAATTATAAAAAATCTCAAAAAATCGTAAAAAAAGTTTCAGGAGTTATGAAAATGCTAGCCTAATTAGGTTAATGTCTTAGTTTATCTGCGAATTTGCATACAAATCCTCACGAGTACAATTCATGTAGTCTTCTTCATCGTTTTCTGTGGGTCCAGTGGCGCGTGTTGTTGTTCTAATGACATAAAAGTTTAAAACAATTATGTATTAATATTCTCTTTACGTAATGACTTTCACAAATTTAGCCATAAAATAATTTAGGTAATGGAACTTACTCCAAATAGACATTATCGAATGTTTTCATACTTGGAAAATCTGGTGAATTGAAGAGACAAAATTTTATAACAGTATTGCCATTTCGTGTAGCAGATAACCTATTAGTAAGAATATTCTTTTTTGCTCTTATCAGCTGTACTAGGTATGTAGGTATCAAGGAACATTACCTTAGACATTCCTTAACTTTCAGTGTATATTCTATTATTTTTGAAATTCAAAAGCATCATTAAAAGTGTTTGGGGTTTGCCTACCATTGTACGATGGTGACTCTACAAACGGAAGCAAGTCATTGACATAAGACTCGTTTTCATTTTCTCCAAAGCCTTTGTCAATATTGTCCATTTCTAGGCTTCTGCAAAATGAAAATCCGTATATTGTACAAATGTAGGGTCTCCGAACCATATCATTATAATTTTGATAAGAAATGAAATAAGCCTATTTTGAGTTGAGAGGTAAATATGTGCGAGTGATAAGAAATGCTTTTATTCCATTTCACATATGACAGAAACACAAATGTCGTCACTCTGGGGGAAAGGTGTGTTTTGAATAAATGCAGATAATGCATTCAGTCGATTGTTTTTAAATCCAAATTGAAGATACCCAAAGCCCAACATTGCAATTTTACCTTGTAACTGTTATAATAAGTAATAAGGGAAGAGTCACCCCAAGCTTTGAATTCTTTAAGTTCATTTACCCTTGAATAGCTCTCCGCTCTGACCACGTTATCTTTGTTTCGTTTATCTGTCTCTGGTAGTTTCGATAACCTCTCTCTGGGAGCTTGTCCCAGTTTGTGTTTGTAATTCATCGTCGTTCTTGCTATGACTGACAACCTTATATGATACTTTTGTTTAAAATTTGTTAAAATGCAAACGAACACTTCGGAGAAGGGGATTTGGCCGAGAGTCGTCGTCGTAAATGCGACAAAATAAACCTGTAACCTTGTAAGTAGAAAAGACTGTGTTTTCTCTTTTCTCGGCATCTCTGTTTACTAAGCAAACTTAGGCTTGAAAACATATATTACCTTGACGTATTAGTTGATATGCCATCCTGTGCTCTGTGGCGTGTAAAAGAAGCTATGAGGTTTGAAGCGATAAAAAGTACAAAATTGGGATGAGAGTGTCAAGGGTCTTAACTATGTATGTATTCACAGTTTACTCAATATTTTGAAAATGTTTGGAACTGAGAAGATGTGGTAAAGTTTGAGGGCTAATAAATCAAATTGTAAACTTTTGAATTGCCATTGTGCATTCAATTATTGCCAACGGTTAAGGTTTCAAGCAATTTTGGAATTGATTATCTAAAATAAATTGATCTTGTTTGAAAATGAATTATTGTTTTTCTGAATGATTTGTCGATGGTGCTTACATGTTGTTAATATACTAAAAAGCATTATCGATAAACCAGTTTTTCTAGACATGTATAGAGCTACCTAAATTCTTAATGCATTTAGCTCATTCCCTTGACCGGGTTGTCTAACAGGCCAAAGGTTACATATCTTGTACTGAGGTTTAAACGAGCGACAGTTTTCTGTGAAGATCTTACCTTTTAGACAGGAGAGTAACTCAAAAAGGAACAGCAACGCTGTCATGGCGGCTATGCAAACTATGACCAATAAAGCTATATTAAGTTCCACTTGGGGGAAACAAAAAAGAACATTCTGGTTTAAAGTTTATGTATAACATCGATTTATATGATACTTTGGCTAAAATCGCTCTGTTTACCTGTTTACAGAGTCGAACTTTAACTTCCAATTAACTATAAATTGAACAGAAGTTGTTATTATTGAAAATCGTTTTACGCATATTAAGTATTTCCTTTCTATTTATCAAGTAGAACAAACTTACGGTCGATATTGATTTCCTCACTGACTTGTGTGGGACCAACTCCATTATTTGCAGAACATCGGTATAAGCCGTTGCTCATGTTTTGCAAAGAAAAACTTCTCACTGCTGTTGATGTTGTATTCGATACATTATGGAAATCGACTGAGACTTCCCTCCAATTTCCATCAAATAATTGTTTTTCCAAGGTCACCAGCGGTTGAGGATTTCCTTCTGCAGTACACCGCAAGGATCCATTTCTTGTTAAGGTTAGTGAAAAGGAAAAATAGCCCCTTGACGAAATTGCAAGGTCCATCTTCACAACCGGCGAATCTGCAAATGTTTATGTTAAATATAAATGCTAAGTTAACTTTAAAGAAATTCAGTAACAGACATGGCAAGTGTTTCATGTACGTAAACACTAATTTGAAAGGGTTCGGATAATATAGGTTATTGCATTTGCAACGTCTGTAAGAGTATACTTCGTGAGCAACATGAATGACGATAGCTTTATAACGATTTATTTCTTTATTAAAACTGAATATTACATTGTGATTGGTTCAGCTTCATATCATCTAGTATATGTATTCCTTAGTGATACATTTGCATTTTTATGTGCTGGTAGACATAGGCAACTTACACAACACATTCAGCATGACAGAAGAAGACTCATTCAGCTCGTTTAGAACCAAGCAATCTAAAGGCTGCTGATTATGTGCCCTTCTGATCACAAAAGTTAAATTGCTGCAAATTCTTTCATTTCCTTCTCGAGATTCGTTAATGTTAGCACCCAGATCTAACATCTTGCCACTCAGTAACCACCGAATTTCATTGCTGGGTGGTGGCAGTCCAAATTCGACGCAACATGTTGCCGCCAAAGTTTCATTTTCCGTCGTTTTGTTCATAGTGAAGAAAATATGAGGAAGATCTGTTACGGAAAGATATGAATCAGTAATGATCACGTGCGTAAGCAGGCTCTGGAATTAAGGGTGCAAAAGACCTCTCACAGGCTGAGTATGCCCCTTGGCCTCCTCTGGTACCCCTCCGCCACAAACACACTTTTTATCAATCACAGTTTAGCATAAATGAATTAAAGATCCTTGTGTTAGGTAGGTATTGGTATCTGCCGACAGTGCTTCTTACGAAGGATTCCATGCTACAAAATACGTCTTCTTCATAAATCGGCTTCTATCTTTGACCAACCACGTCAGTGAGCTAAAATGAGGACATGTATCTAATACTTACAACCTAACAGATTGCATTCCTATGTTGTAACTTTGTGTAATTTGTGGTCCATGCAGAGTATGCAAAATAATGGTGATGTTCTCTGCAATTTAAAAGAATGAGTCTAATGTTAAAGACTTTATGGTGTCATTGTATTATTGTGATATTGATTGACCGCGTCTAGGCTACAGCTGAAAACTTCTATTCCAAATCTTTGTAACTTTCGCAATCATTACTTCGTAAGTACAATAGATCGATTGTTTAATTACTATACGTAAATTCTTCGCAATGTGAAAGGTGCGCTGGACGGGACGTGTAAAACATTAACAGAGATAATTTTAGGAAAGTGAAAGTTTTCATCTGTTCAATGGGACCACTGCTAGCATGAGAATTTCATTTCATTTCTTAACGTCATAAATCCATGAGAAGCAGAGCAGGGATTGTCTTTAAGCCTGCTTTCCCTTGTACCTAGTTATGTCTATCATCTGTTTACGAGTAAACGAGTGATTTTATCCTTCACCTGCTTTACATTTGAGTTGGTGACGTTTTCTTTCTTATTTTTTCTTTTCTTTTCTTCTGTGGGTTTCTGTTTCGCCTTTTCTTCTTGTTATGCCACCTACAACGTATACCCTTGATTTTGATTGTGAAAATACTGATGCTTCTTGCTATTATGATGTAGGTAAGTTTAATATGTTATCGAATGAAGGCTTTAATGTATTTCATATGAATAGCAGAAGTTTAAAAAAGAATTTTAACACTATTGTTGACTATCTTTCCATCATAAAACATAATTTCGCTGTCATCGCTTTTTCTGAAACGTGGCTGAACAATAATGTGTCACCCTTAATCAATATCAATAATTACAGCGTTATTGAACATCATCGTACTCACAGAAAAGGAGGGGGTATCTGCTTGTTTGTCCGTCGTGATTTTACTTACTCAGAACGTGTAGACCTTTCTTTCTTTAACCATAATGTCGAGAGCCTTTTTGTTGAAATGACTGCCCCATATTACAATGTTAATGTTATCGTCAGTGGTATTTATCGTCCACCAAACGGGGATATTTCACAATTCAATGATTATTTGTATGACACTTTGTATAAAATCTCTAGAGAGAAAAAGTACTGTTACATTCTTGGAAATTCCAATATAGATACTTTAAGTGAGAACTCTTCAAACTTATGCACACTTTATACACTTGCGGCCTTTCTCCGGTCATTACTAAACCAACCCGTGTCTCAAACAGTTCAGCTACATTAATTGATAACATATTGAGTAATGTTTTGTTTATTGATGATACAAGTCATGAGTTAAGAGCTGGCGTATTAGTTACTGATATAAGTGACCACTTTCCAATATTTCTTAATACTTCTTTTAAATGTAAGACGTCGGTAAAAAGACGTGATGTGTATATTCAAAATTTTTCAGAAGATAACATTCGCATGTTTGTTTCACGTATTTCTGCCATAAATTGGGAGCATGTATTAAGTAAGAATGATACAAATACGGCCTTCGATACTTTTTATGATATATTTAGGGATATCCATGATGCATGTTTTCCTATGATACGTATTAAAGGTAAAGGTAAAGGGGGAAAGAGTTCACCATGGATAACTTCAGGGATTATTTCTTCCATAAAGAAAAAGAATAGACTTTACAAACAATTTTTGAGAAACCCATCTGTTGCCAATAAATTAATTTATACTAGATTTCGTAATAAGCTGAATCATGTCATTCGAATTGCTAAGAAGAGCTATTATTTTAATAAGTTTCAGCAGAACAGAAATGACATGAAAGGAACTTGGAAAATTGTGAATGAGCTGCTAAATAACAATAATAATGTAAATTTGCCTGATACTTTTAAAAATAGCGATAACACAGTCAGTGACAAACAAGAAATCGCCAATAGCTTTAATGATTATTTCGTAAATTTGGTTCCTTCTTAAGCTGCAAAAATTCACTCTGTTACACTTTCCAGTGTTTACCTTAGTGATCCAAATCGTAGCTCTCTTTTTCTTTTTCCAGCAACAGTGGACGAGGTTGAAAAAATCACCATTGATTCACTAGATCCACAAAAAGCAGCCAGTGTCGATAATCTAAAACCTAATATAGTCAAAAAAGTTATACCCTACATTTTAAGGTCTCTTTGTCACATCTTCAACTTGTCTCTCAGTACTGGAACTTTTCCAGATAAACTTAAACTAGCCGAAGTTACCCACTTTTTAAAAAAGGAAATGCCAGCACTCTTTGTAATTGTCGGCCTGCATCAATCTTGCCTTGATTTTCAAAAATCCTTGACAGATTAGTGTTTAATAGACTGAACAAATTTCTAAGTAAATTTAGTATACTACATGATAATCAATATGGTTTCAGGCCAGGTCACTCAACTGAACTGTCACTGGCCAACGCTATTGATAAGCTATACAGTGCCTTTGACAGTAGCAAATATTGTATTGGAGTATTTCTTGATCTTTCCAAAGCCTTTGACACGATTGATCATAACATTTTACTACATAAGCTCACACATTACGGAATAAGAGGTCCTGCTCATTCTTGGTTACCTGTCAATGGGACATGGTCAAACAAACTTACTGTAAAATGCGGTGTTACCCAAGGCTCCATCTTAGGACCTTTGCTTTTCATTTTGTATGTGAATGATATTTGTAAAATTTCGAAAAATGTTCCTTGGTTCTTTTTGCTGACGACACGAACAAATTTTTTACTGAAAGCAATATAAATAGTTTGAAAAGAACAGTGTGTAATGAGCTGCAAAGGTTTTATGATTGGTTTGCTTCAAACAAGTTTTCTATTAATGTGGAAAAGACGCACTATATTTTGTTTAATTATAGTAGGCCTACTGTTAATACTGATATGCATGTTGTTATGAATGGTATTCCTCTTGAGAGGATTAATAGTACTAAATTTTTGGGTGTACATATTGATGGTAATCTCTCCTGGGGGGATCATGTTGACCATACTTCAAACCAAATTTCCAAAGGTATCGGAATTTTATCAAAATTAAAGCACATACTACCCCAAACAATTATGAGATCTATCTATCTTAGCCTTGTATTGCCCCATCTTTCTTACTGCTCATCGATTTGGTCTGGTACAACTAAGACAAATTTAAATAAATTGTATATCCTTCAAAAGAGAGCCGTTAGGAACATCACCTGTTCGTTACCACGCAGTAACACCAATGAAATGTTTTCTTCTTTAAACTTACTTAAGTTAGAGGATCTCATATCCTTAAATGTAGCTACCTTCACCTATCGTTGTCTAAATAATCTTCTTCCTGGCTCGTTTTCTTCTTTTTATACGTGTAATCTCCCAATTCATAATCACGACACACGTCAGGCAGACAAACTTCGAAATACATTGTATCGTAAATCTCGCAGTTAGCTCAGTCTTAGGTATAGATCTATTTATCTGTGGAATTCATTACCAAATAGTCTTCATGCGAAACATTCTGTTGCTTCTTTCAGAAAATGCCTTTAGAATTACTACATTTGTCAGTATTGAAGGGACAGTTCTTTTTTTTTAATGTACGTTTACTTTATCAGTATAACCAATGGGTGTAATTGATTATCATGCATACGGATGGGTTAGGGAAGGGTTGGGAAGGGCTGAAGTAAATGGGAATGGTATTATAAGGTACTGAATGTTTTGGTTTTTCTAATTAAGCTTTTTCTTTTACGGGAGTGATCTTCTTTGTTAAGCCCACAAGGGTTTTAGTTCACTTCCATCCACATATTATTTTGTTTGATACTTCTTTCTGTATATTTTTTGATAACGTGGAAAAAAAAATAAATGAATGAAAAAAGTAAACTTGAATGGTTCTAAAATTTGTCATGAGACTCAATTGGGGAAAAGATAAGACCACAGTAAAACGTAAAAATAACAACGGGATGTTTCAAATAATTTCAAAGAAATGAAAATGTTTGCAAAGAAATGAAAATGTTGTCCTACCATCAGCTACAGCTTCTTTCCTGTTGATTTTAATCGAATAACTTTAACGTTGAAAACTTTTAGGAAGAAATATTTTTGTAAAAATTACCTTGAACTTGAAAAATCCAGTTTCCTCTTGGTATCTTCTTTTTGTCTAGCTCAAACATAAGAAAACACGAATACACACCGCAGTCATGCAAATCAACAGCTGATATCTCTAACCAAGCAGTATTATTAACAATGTGTGAAAAATAGTCAGTTTCTAGCTTAGAAGATTCAACATCGTGGTCCAGGATACGAGAATCTTTTTGCCACTCTATCGCGGAGGGTGAATTTGATGAGTCCCAAGTGCAATTAAAACGAACAGCTTTCCCAACAGATGTCATCAGTGTTATATTAGTAACTACATAACCTGATAATGAATAAAAGAAAAGAGTTTAAAACACAGTGAGAATATTACTTAATTAGACCATGAGGCCTACCCTGATGTTTAGTTCTTCATTTATTAGGTCAGTTTTTTATCGCAATACGGCAAACCAGGGATGGGATTGTAAAGTGTGTTTTGGTTTTCGTTGAAATTCTGACACGTACGAATATCGTCCACAATGATAAAATCAACTAAATGTTAAGTTAATAATAATGTTTTTTATTATGAACAGTGAATAAAGACATATACTTCCTTGTAGCATGTTAAAGTGATGTTTGATTGAGAGATATACATTTGTTAATACTCACATCAAAAGTCTAATATTTTGTATTTCCTTCTGGACTAAGTATCTACAACAAGTTTTTTCACAGTCATTCTAAAGGACCAATTATCTCACCCTAGACAGTTGAAATTTTCCCAAGTTGACCGTCACCTGTTTTCCAATTTCCTTCTCAGTTTGGATTCTCCCAACATTACTTTCAGCCCTTCCCCAGTCTGCAAAATGATTGTCCATTGCACCTCTCAGAAAAAGCTACAGTTGTCTCTTTTGATATTTAATGGTAGAGTAATATGAACTGTCAACGGAATGGGCTATGACCTGTCCTTTATCTGTCAATCAAAGTGCAATCACCAAATACGAGAAGAGATACCGGGGGTTCCCTGAATATGTTTGGGATGATGAATGGCCCTTTCAATAGATACGAAGAAAAGGGGGATGTTCACCATACTTACGTTTGATTTGAAGTTGAATTATCCAAGTAGTTTCCTTATTTGAACCGGTTCCAGAATATGTCACACACTCATAACTGCAATACTCCTCTGTATCATTCATGTGGAACTCTAAGTATGCGCTACTGTCATTCCTTAAACTAGAAGTGTAACCTTTTATTTTAGTCTTAACTTTACTTTTAATATCATGAATCATAATACGTCGATCGTTAAGTTTCCACTCCACAGCTAAAGTATTTGGGTCTGAGAAAACACATTCTAAGGAAATATAATCACCAGCAGTGGCGACGATATTCTCGTAGTTTGGTCTTCTGGCTAAAATTAGAAGGAAGAGTGGCTTTTGTAAAAACAGTATATAAGTACAAGACACAAACTGCTGCCAATATGTATTTCATACCAATGTATATTAATTAAACTATCTTCACATCTTAATGCCTAAAATTGTGTAGTTTTCAGCGTTTTTGTCTTACCTCTTATGATGTACAAAAATAGCAAGAAGAGAAATATTAAACGAACTCCAAAATAAAACATCTTCCCCATAGTGCGCTCAATAGTCAAACTTGAACATTTCCTTGCTTATCATGGTTGTTTGTGAAAAACATATTAACGTGGTTAAAAATATTATCACCCCTGCATGCCCAAATATAGTTGCCAGGGATACTTATTAATAAAACATAACTTTCAGTTTGAAAGAATGATATGAACAAAAATTGAACAGTATTCGTAACCAATTAGTAACAAACTGTTACTTGGTAACCAATGGAAAGTAAAAGTCATGTTTCAATACTTTGTCTTTGCCAACAATATATTCAATCCAGTTCGTAATGTTGTATTTTACTTACTTTAAGAGAAAACTGTACAATACAAAAAAGGTAATTAAGATACACAGTTACGATGAAGAATTATGGATTAAGATTAATTTGATTTTGGGAATATACTGTCGATTTGAATTTTAAATCTTAGTGACATAAACGGCTTTGTACGTTGCAGCCCTTTTTCAAAACATAGCTAACAAATTTACAGAAGTGTACGGGCAATATGGTATCGAAATGAGATATGTAACCGTTTTATTTTTCTTTACTTTCCAATTAAAACTGTTAGGAAAACATTTTTCGTTGCATTTTGGCCAAAGCTACACTTTGGAAATGTTCCCTATTTCAAACAATCCCCTGTTTTCTACTGCAAACATTGCCATCAACGCTCGCGATGTTTTTGTAATTGTTTCCTATCGAATGTTATAGTAATTAAAAGTACAGTGATCAGTGTTGTAGTCGAGACCAGCATATCCGAAACCGGTACCAAGACCGAGACCAAAGGGTGTCGAGACCGAGACCGAGACCGAGACCAGGAGCAGAACTTCGAGATCGAGACCGAGACCAACAAGGTCCGAGACAGAGACCGAGATCGAATGTACATATTGCACCGTGTAGGAAAATGAAAGAAACTGTTCAACTTTCTGAATCCTGACTTTGCTACCTTATGCTCTACAAACGAACTATAGCACTAAGAGTGCATCAGCTCATTGATATATACACCTGTTTTCTATTATCATATGCCCAACCTAGTTAACATAATTAATAACGTTACATAATCATTTATTTTTCTAATGTGGCCCTTCTTTTTAAATCAGAGTCAGTCAGTGCTACAAGAGTTCAGTGTTGATGAACTTGGTGCCACAGTGAGTTTGTTCAACCCACAGTAAAATGAGTCACAGAACTCTAGTTATGCCAACTTTTCCTTCGAACCAAACATGACCATGGAGTACTCGCAGTTCAATAACCGGACATTTTGTTGTCGAGCCTAGGGTAGGATTGCAGATAACTATGTAGGCCTAGCATAAAATATACAGTTGACAGTGTGTAATCTTAAATACCTAAAGTGTGAAAATTCAAAAATATATATTACAGAGCATGAAAACTGAATTCCAATGGTCCAATTTCCATCTTCACAGGACTTTCTTAAGCTGAGATATAAAATGTTGAAGTTTATTTACTCGATTTAAAAAGGTAGATTGCGCAATAATTTGTGATGTCATTGTTGTACTACTCAAATTACAATGTTTGTATTTCTTTGTTTTTCTGAAAGCCACCGAACCTTGTGCCAAAATGTGATCGCGTTCTTACTGCTTTGGGGTGACTTGACTATATAAGCCCTCTCTGTACCGCATGTCATGCAACAAAACAGGAAGCCGTCAAGGTCATATAAACATTTTTAATTTTAAAAGAAAACAAAGCATTTAATGTGAGTTGTACAACAAGAATGTCAAAAATTATTGCGCAATGAACTGTTTGGATTTAAGTGAATAAATTTTAACATTTAATATCTCAGCAATGAAATAAGCTATGACAATGGGAGTTGGACCAATAAGATTAATTTTGTAACCTCTAAAATATATATTTTTGAATTTTTAGACTTTAGGTCCACTTTAAGGCCTAGACTCACAGCCTTCAGAGTTGCCAGATAGCTGTAGTATTATGGTCAGATCACGGTGGCCAAATGTTTTGCAGTTGCACTTTTTCCCCATCTAAGAAAGAATTCTGGTGCTAACGTAAGATATATATGGAACTGGTATATTAGTTCATTCTATTTTTTCGATAGCCAAATGATCGTTAATAGCCGGATTGGGTTAAATATGGTCATGAAAAGGCCAACAGGCAATCCTGAAGAGCTTGAAATGGATAGCACTGAACAAACACTGAGAAGGGGATTTCAACACACATACACTCATACACAGTGAACACGCAATGCAGTGCAGTACCATATTGCTACTGTTATGATTATACGAGTGACCTGACCTGTGTGCTATTCCAATGCACTATTATCCGCATTGACCAAGTTAAGTTAAAGACCCACTCACTAGCACACAGAATAAAGTTCAACCCATAATAGATATAACGTAGGGACTCGCTGGTTGAATGATTTTTTCTCAATGAAATATTTTTTCAATGAAAGTAAATGAAGTAAAACAGTTTGAAATAAATGAGTTTATTTCAAAAAAAAAAAAATGAAAAAGGACAGGTTTTTTTGTCGGTCTCAAAGCAAGACCAGAAAAATTCCCGAGACCGCAAGGGTCCGAGACCGAGACCAAGACCGAGATCACAGGGTGTCGAGACCGAGACCGGGAAAACCGGTATCGAGTACTACATCCCTGACAGTAATTCACGTTTAGTCTGCATCTACTAATAGTTGCATTTAGGGAACCCTAACTGCGGGGCTTCATTCCTCCAACCCATCAACACTTTTGGTAACTTCAATCAAAGAATGTAATTATAAAATCAGGAAGATAAACAAACAGTTATATGGGACATTAGATCCCATCGAGAATTCACAAGGGCCATGTACTTCGGAGGGGAATCTGGTCGACCGGATACCTATTAGGTCTCTCCCATTATCTACCTAGCATTAAGATTTACCTTAACTAAGAGCTCCATTGCCATTTAGATGTAATCAGTATTTGCCCTGCTTTTTGTCTTTATTTATTGTTTTGCTTCTTTGCCGAGAGCAAAAGGATTCTATCAGTCATGATGGCGTGCGCTTGTATTTGTGTGTCTGCGTGTGTGTTTGTGACGCATATCTTGTAAACACGATATCTCAAGATATGAATAGTGGATACTTTTTATACTTGGTATATGTTTTAATAGAGAAAGGAACCTGTTGCTTAGAGTGGATGTCAGAGATCATGTGAGGTCACTAGGGGTAAAAACTAAAAACCTTGTAAAAACCATATCTCAATGTAGGAAACATGCACACTTTTCATACTTTGCAGTGGATCGCTTATCGTAAGAAGATGAACCTTATCGTTTTGATAGAGGTCAAATGTTAGCTGAGATCACGGGGTTAAAACTGCAAAATTCTTGGGAATTGCTTGTAAACACGACATCTCAACATACGAATGATGGACATTTGTCATATTTAGTATATAAATTTATCATACTGAGAAAAAGAAATTTGTAAGTTTTGGAAGAGATCAGAGGTCATGTAAGGTGACCAGAGGTCAAAAACTAAAAACCTTGTAAATACATTGTCTCAAAGTAAAAACATGGCCAATTTTCATGTTTACTATGTGCATGCGTTGTAGTCAGAAAATAGACCCTATTGTTTGTAGTTGAGGTCAAAGATTACCTGAGGCTACGGGGTTAAACTACGAAAACTTTAGAAATTGCTTGTAAACAGGGGCGTAGCAAGCGGGTGGACTGGGTGGACAATGCCCGGGGGCCCCAATCAAGATCATCAGCAAAAAATGTGGGGCTTGGGCCCGGCTGTGATGCATTATCACATTATGCAGGGTTTACTTTTAAGTTTTAACACACGTTTTGTATGGCTTTATTGTATAGAGTTATAATAGCGTCAATAGACAAAAGGAAAAAACCTCATATAGTACTATACTTTGTGTATTTGTTAATATGTAAACGATGTGGTGGATGACCGCAGAGGACTTATGCAATTGGGATTGTGATACCATTGGTTTTGGGGCCCCTCACTGCTCCTTGTTCATTGGCCCCAGAGGGTCTTGCTACGCCCCTGCTTGTAAACACGATTTCGTCAGATAGGAATGATAGGCACGTACCATATTTATTAAACAGATTTATCTTATTGTTAGAAAGAACTCTATTACTTTTGCAAGAGGTCAAAGGTCATGTGAGGTCACCAGTAGTCAAAAACTTAAAAGCCTTGTAAACACCTTATCTAAAGTTAGGAACTTTGGATGCTTTCCATACTCGGGACATAAATTTACATATTGAAAGAAAGATTTCTATTGTTTCTGGTGGAGGTCAGAGGTCATGTGAGGTCACTAGAGTTAACACAATATCTCAGGGATGGAATATGTGTACATGTCACAAGGGGAATGTGGATACATTATAATCAGTGGATGAACCCCATTGTTTTTGGTAGAAGTCAAAGGTTATCTGGGGTCACCAGCGGTGAAAGAGCAATGAAAGGTAGACATTCCTAGTTAACACAGTTGTTCAAGGTGGATGGATACCTTTCATACTTAATGTAGGGTTGTCACTGAGAAGGAGAATCCTATTGTTTAAGAAGAAGAGGTCAGAAGACAATAGAAGTCCAAAACTGAAAGCCGTGTAAATGTGACAAGATAGGAACCAAAGATATTTTCCATAATATTATGTAGATAGTCAGTAGATCAACCCTATTGTCTTGGTAGACAAACATAATTTTATCTCAAAATGAGCAACACTGATGGAGCCATACGTATCATATGGGATGGTAACTCCTTTTGAGTGTTGTTTACGGTTGTTGTGTGCAGCGGGAGGGAAAGTTTCTCTATGAACCCCAGAAAGTGGAAGTACTTAGAAACATTTTCACAGGGAAGGAACTTCTAAGCCTTTTGACCTTCTGATTTCGGGTATAAATTAAAAAGGCACTCTAGCATAAGGTTGGTGATGCTTCAACTTCGGAATTATAAGAACACTTCATGTTACTCGAATAAGAAATCTTTCGGCAACATGTTCCAAATGTTAGCAAGTCTATTTTTATTTAAAGTCTATTTAAGCGCAAAATGTACAAAGCAACAAGCAAACGCACTGTACAAAGCAAAAACAGCAACAGAGAATATCAAAGGATAAAAACCAATTTAAGCAAAATTAAAACAGTCGATTAACAAGTATTAAGTGGTCATTGAATGCAACAGGAAAATGCTAATAAAAATGAAGAAGTTAAAAATCTTATTCATAAAAAATAAACGGTTGCCAACAGTGAGAAAATCGAAACGAGTTTATTACAGATTTTAGGAGCGATAAAACAAAACACGTGCCTTCTCTAGCTAGAGTTATCTTTAGTGAGGAAATGCCCACTAGTCCTAATTTACAATATCCTCATTTCCATATCAGTGAGCTTATTATAGATAAGGGTAAAACTCTCGAACTGTTTTTTATAGATAACAGGTAACCAGTGAACCTTCACGAGCGAGGAGTAACATCTACGCATTAAGGAAACCTCTCAAAGCAGCATTTTACTTATTATAGCTTGAAAATAAGATAAACAGGGAATCCACTGCCTACAATTTCCAGTCAGGGCGAATAATAACAAAAGCATGTCTGTGATATGGCAAGACTGAGAAATGTAATTTACGAATCCCTTAAAGTTTGCAAAATTAAGGGGTTTGACATCTCCAAATGATTAGTAAATTCAGTGACGAGGTTTGGGTGAAAAATTAAGCACTTTAACATTTCATATTTCTCAAGCAGTCAACTCTTTCTTCATAAAATAAGTAAATGATCAAATTGTAAGTGTCTGACACTGATGACGAGAACGGAAAACAATTATCTTAGTTCGTGAAGCATTCATTTTTTATCTCTGTAGTGTCATCTAAACCATCAGTTAAGTCAGAAAAGCGAAAACCTTTACTTGTGTTACAACATCACTTTAGGAATCAACATGTGGTAAGCGACGAGAAGATGGTATGATCATCACCATAAGCCATGCATCTAGGCAAATGCTTATCGATGATCTCTGTAAAGTTCTGGCTAAAACTGGATCGGCACAGGAACCCTGATGGGACCTGACATATGGAGTTAGCTGGACAGCATCAGATAAGAAATTATCCATTGTTTCTTTAAATACTCTTACATGTAGGAGAAAAGCAAACCAACTTAAATTTGTCCTTTGATGTCTTATTTTATGCTTACGAACACTCAGTAAAATACGATACTGGACTTTATCGAAGGCAAAACGAAATTCAGTTTGTACCAAAAACATTAATTTCCTGTTATCCATGATAGTGACAATATCATTGAGGACTCTCAAAGGAGCAGTTTCCTTATAAAGAGAGAAGTGCTTTATATTAAAAGTCAGTTGAAGTTTTTTTCTGATGTTTAGATTAAAGTTTGAAATTTTATTTCATCTAAGAGAAAGTGAAACTTTTGCACTTAACCACTATTTCCATCATCCACTGATGTTACAAGTTTTGAAGATAATGAAACTTTTTATAAAAGGAGGTGTCATCTGTCTAACATCTCACAAAAGAGTTTTATATTTCAATCACCATTTGGGACTTAAAGGACTAAGGTTTGTTTTCTGGAGATGATGAAACTCTACTATATGCATTGTGTTCATCACATTGAAAGCATATATTCGTTACTTTCCATTGATATGAAGTTCCTGTCAAGGTTAGTTAATTTCCGTTTTCAGTTATCCCCCGGTGCAACTCTTTTTCTTTCTGTTGGAAATAGGCATCGGTCTGAGATGAAACCTTAGTGGAAAGTAATTGACGTGGTATATTTAGTATCGTGGTAAGATCACCATCATCAAAGTTTGTATATATAGACAAACATTCCTGAAATTGAATATTTTCCGGCAACTCGTTGAGGCCACTGAAGACGCATAGACCAATGTTTTATCTTGTTTAAATGAACAAACAAAGTGTTGCGGTGATAGCAATGTTAGGTTATCTTTTCTCTCGATTCGAGTTAAGAATAGTTCTCAAGAATTCCTCTCTGTGACTGATTAAAGTATTCCATGGCGGTATACTTAACATGATTTTTTGCTTCCCAAGTTTCAGACTGTTTGTCCTGGCTGGTCATCTTCGCACATCGTTGTGTTGCTTATCATGCTACACCAAAGAAAGATAGTTTAAAATTAAAGTGTGCTATAATTAATCTGATAAATGACTTTGACATATTAGTTTTCTTGTAAAGTATTCTTACATTGCATGATCATAAACGTTTCTGTCGTGGTGGTGGTAGCGAACACTGATAGGATCTGCAGAAAAGGAACAAAATTTTAAATGAGGGCTGTAAAATATGAACGGTAAATAGAAACCTGGATCTTATGAATATTAAGTGTAAGGTTAAATTCGTGTGAAAGAACAGTCACTTTGCTGTAAGTCTAAGGTGACTTAACAAATTCATACCAAGTGCAACATGACTTGGAACCATAACAAAATTTGCATTTTAAATGCCCAAATATTGACAAGGCGACAATACGTCATCACAAAAAAAAGTCAATACGGACGTACATCAACCAACTAATTAGAACAATTTTCAGTGACAGAAATAATAAAATGTTCGCTTTGAGAGGTTTGACTACCGTCTAATGTTCTACGCCTTTAAGTCTGGGTAGGAGAATAATAATTTCTTCGTACCTGTCAAAGTATACGTGGATGGGAGTGATGAAGTGTCATTAGGCGTTATTTCATTTGCGGAGAGGTTTACACTGATGTTTACTTCACGATGCCTGACAGTGTGATAAAAATGTGAATATTTTTATGAAATATTGAGCAAACAGCATATGATAACAGAATACTCTGGTAGAGAATATCCTTTACAAGTAGCTGGCAGATGAATTAATAGACTTCTTTATTGATGATTGAAGTATTTAGCAAGTCACCAAGCTTTTTGTTTTACCTTAATCAGGGATTACTTTTTATTTACTCTTACAACTGGTTTGCTTTATGCAAAGTCTGATCGTTTTGATTTTGCATGCAAAAATAACTTTTAGGTCCATGTTTCTGTACTAATGACGTAAGAACAATCAGTAAAGTGCCAGATGCACCTTGACCATTTGCCTCTCCGTGATATACCGTACCTTGTTTCATCAGTTGAAAGATGATACCGATAGAATACACTTCTGCCTATAGAAAAACGAAACGATACCCATAAACAACTACATACTGCGTCCGTTCAATGCCAAATGAACTGTGAAACGGGACCCTTGTCGATTATGTTCTTCTTGTAAGCTTACAAGTGGCAAAGGACATAAAGTTGCTTTAGTTTTGAAGAGAGTTGCGAACTTATTCATAGTAAAATGAGGACAAATCTAAAAACTATATCCTGGATGTGCATTTTCTGCTCCTACCAAGAACTGATTATTTTCTTTATGAAGAATGGTTAGTCATTTCTATAAATGACTTTGTACTTTCGAAAGGCTACCATAATTTATTGAACACACTGAGACGATTAGAACGTTACGCGTTAGTTACATGCTAAAGTGTTTATCAATTTAACAACCTGTAGAAAGACAGAAATAATCTAACAGTGAACTGTCACCAAACCAAAATATGCGGCAGAAGTGTGTCTGAGTGTCAATAATCTTTTAATTTTCAAATTGTGATAAGCTTGAACTGTATCGTTAGAATCAGCGTTTGGTTGATGGCGTCACCATATTGAACTACACTGATTGGTTAACTGACAACTGGTAAGAGTAGCAATGAAGACATGTGTCGTAGGCCCCTCCCTCCCCTTAATCATTCTCACAATTTCCAAAAGAAGGTAGAAGTGTTCATTTTACAATTTTATCGAAACAGACGAAGACTCCCTTCAACCTTTCAGATCAAGGCGTATCCTACAATTAGTTATTAATCACATGCTTACGTATTGGTTGTTGTTTTATTTGAATCATTTTATCAGACTCTCATTGTCCCTAGGTAACTTTATTTAGAACAGATGAAATATGATAATTAAGTTCTCTTACCTGTCTTCCGAAAGGTAACTATAAAAGCGCAAGTCAATGATACAATTATTCCTGTGTACAAAAATACCACATTTGCTACTTCTGCAGTAACTTTGAAGGAAATAAAAGAGGGAAATAGATCACAAAAGTTGTTGATTTTTTCCGTAGTAGTTATGTTGAAAAGAAGTAAATGTTAAAGTACATAGAAAGGTACGAAAATGATTACGGTACCAAGACAAGATGTACTTGTTGCAAAGTAAACAATCACACGTTTGCTTAGTCATAAGTAGTTCTTTTCAAATTACCCAAAGGTTTACAATCTGAACAGAAAATTATCTTCGTCGGTCTGATGAAGATTGTTGGACCTGACCAGGGTAGATATTTTGTTTCAAGCCGGCCTGATGGCATACATGCAACTTTGGCTGGACCCAATGATTCATCAGTTTATAAGAAAGCGTTTATCTATTCATATGACACAAAAAGATTCTTTACTCACAATTAATTGTAATATCTTGGCTAAGCACTTCTGAACCGATTGCGTTTACAGCTACGCATCGGTAAATGGCATTTGTTTTATTCTTTAAAGGGATATTCCATAAAGTGTTTGGGGCTCTTCCTGATGAAACTGTGGGCTTTTTTAAAATGATTGTCCAATGGCCTTTAGACATTTTCTTCTGCAGTGTTACAACAGGTTCTGGATTACCGTCTGTAATGCAAGTCAACAGCACTTCATCTCTCCCAAAGCCAAGGTAAAATAACTTCCGGGTTGATTCGTGTTGTATTAATGTTACGGTAGGTGTGTCTGTAAAAGCCGTATAAAAGGATGGGTGCAAAGTATCATTGCAGATGAAACTAACAGTCTATTACTACACTTTCACGTATCTTGATAATCCTTGTCTCTCCATGACCGGCAACAGTTGTTGTACACCAACAATAAATAGTTAAAGGAAAACACATTTTCGCAGAAGTAAAATAAAAGCCTCTTTCAATTCTTCTTGAATATAATAATTTAGAATTTCAATCACCATTTAGCTTCATAAGTTTGACAGTACACAGTGATCTGATTCCATCATCACAACTACCTCACTTGTTGGGGTAATTTTCCAATTTCGCCGGGGAACCTTAAAGAGGTTTTTCCAGGGACTAAATTTAATACTTGAAAAATGCAGATTTTTTTTGTTGTAGGAAGTGAAAACCGCGTCTTAATAGCATGTAGCGTTTGAAACGATTCTATTTTTCAAAGAAGTGAATTTTTGGAGAGATATAGTATAAAACGGGAAATCTGTGATGTCGTCGGCGCACATTGATTTCTCAAGGAGTTGCTAGAGTCTCTAGCAACTCAACTACCTGATTAGATTTAGCATTGTATTCCTTTATGATATTGACAACTCTGTAGGGAATATTTAACCATGACAAATTAATCTCGTTAAAATTGCCAGCTCTTATTCTTCCCATCTCCATTACAGCGAGTGACAATGGCTGGTTAGGCACGACCCTTTTTAACGTCAAACAATACAGCTAAAAGGTATAAAGACAACTGAATTGACACAAACTACTTTCAGAAAAATACATCTCTCTCTCTCTCTCTGCATATTGCAACTGCACATGAACAAGAACAGGAGGCTTCCTGTGCAACTTGCATTTGAATGTAACCATTGCCCAGGGTAAAAGTAATGAAGGAATAGGCACTGCTTTAATGTTATTTGTAACCTGAGTGGAAACGAACCCTCATGTGGTGATAAAAAATAGCCTTAGGGAATAGGGTTTGCAACATGATATACCTCAGTAGACGTCTGGGTCTACGGTGGCACTTTCACTGACAATTACTTTATAGAAGATATCTCTTTTTCTTTGGAAAGATACCGGGTAGGCTGAGGCTTCAGCTCTGAGCAGACTGTCTTCTCCCCCTCCCCCCAAGCTTGTTCTGTCATTGACGTTTCCTTTGTGTTTAATGTTTTTATAATATTACGATTAATAATAAGTGAGTTCGATAATTCGTATGCAGAATGGAATAAATAAACTTAGCTCAGAACATATTATACTGCCGTCCCCTGTTTTAGTGCGTCCGCAATTTTCGTGCACACACCTATATATCATTAAACCGTCACCTCTTTGTGGCCAGCCTAACTGCACGAAAATATAGGTCTCCATCCTACTTCATGTTAGCAACGTCAGTCTAGACGCGCGCCTGCTTTTCCTGCAAACATATATTTTTTTCAAAGTTCAAGGCATTATCATCTGCTGCCGTGGTCCTCCCAACGAATATTGGTCGATCTATACCAGTGATCATTTGCCATGCGAACCTGTTTCAGCCCACGAGACCGAGACTGAAATAGGGTTTGCGAGACCGAAGGTCCGCGAGCATAGGTGTAGGAGCCCAAGTTGATGGGGGGGGGGGGGGGGGTGGAACGACTTGCCCGAAAAATATAACCCAAATTTTCCGCGGGCTCCACGCACGTTTGATATGTTAATGTACATATCATATAGGTATGCATCAGTTATCAGACCGCATGCCAATTACATACAATAATTAGCCGTGTTATTAACCTTCTTTATTGGTTTTAATTTTGGCCGAAGTCGGTGATCGCCGGCTTGGGGGAGAGGGCTAAGGGGAGCGGGTTTCCCCTCCACTTTGAAAATTTTTGAAAAATTAGGTGTCCTTACATGCAATCTTGTGCCATGTATGCTACCTTTGAAGTAAAATTTGTGTTAAAACATTTACGTATTTTATGTACTAAAAAATTCGGCATTACCCCCTCCTCTTTGAAAATTTTTGAAAAATTAGGTGTCTCAACATGCAATTCCGTGCCACATATGATACCTTTGAAGTAAATTTGTGTTAAAAAATTTACGTACTTTAGGAAGAACAAATCAGCATCAGTGAGGGTGGGGCATGGCCCAATGGCCCCTCAAGTACATCACTGATAATCATAATATAAGTTCAACCATTAAAAAACACACTGATGAATTAAGACGGAATATATATATAGGTCCTGGTGAAATTCAAATCAGAACTTTATATTAATTAATTACCAAGGAAGTTTTTTAAACTATTAATAACCTTTAGCTACATCATTGCATCATTATTTTTCTTTCAGTATGTGCCCGAAGAATTCTCAGCATTTTGCCCGAATATTCACAAAATTTGGGGGTTGCCCCCCCCCCCCTTCGCCTCCTACGCCTATGTCCGAGAGACCGAAAATGGAGTAGGGTTCACGAGACCGAAGGTCCGCGAGGCCGAAATTAAAAATCCGCTCTCGAGACCGTAACGTTAAATACCACCAGTAGGGTGGTATTGCAAAGGCAACGCACTTTGCAAAAGGTTAATAGCAGAGTGCCAGCATTAACTTTATGCGGAACATAGCAGTACGGCGGAATCAGGTACTTCTGACTTCTGAGGACTTTTTCTTAAGTTGTCGGTCTCGCCAGCCTTTTCTCATTTTCGGTCTCGTGGGCCTTCGTTATCGTGGGATGCCACCCTCCAACACCTAATGTAATAGTACATTACTGTACAATGCACCGAAGATTGAGCCGGGTGGAACCTTTTAGCACCAGGCTTGAGTTTACTACACGCACAATATTCTTTAAACAGCTGATTCAGAAAGTGCAGACGTCCGCCAGGTAAGCTTATAAAGCCGTTTGCGTGCTTTAGTTGTGACCGAGTGGCTGAGCTACAATCTTGGACAAAACTGTTGGAACACCTCCAACCGTTGTACCGTGTACAATATGATGTCGTGCATGATTTAGGAAACCCTCGTCCCCCAGTACAGTGTTGCGCACGATTTACGAAACCCCCGTCCCCCAGTACAATGTTGTGTCCAAACTAAAGCGGTGCATCTCCAATTGACATTATTACCTCCAACATTGTACGGAGGAACGGGGATGCAGGGGTGTTCCAACGAGTTTTGTCCAAGATTGTAGGTTCAGTCAGCTTATAAGCAGTAGAGCTGTACCATGTTAGTATGCAGTACGTATGTACAGTCAATTTAATTGTATGCGGCAACCATTGCAGACTAGAAACGACATGTATAAGCGCTAAACTAGTTTACATCACTTAGTCTTCGCGTTCAATTATTAGGAGGCTTTAACGGAGGTCAAGCATTATTGTTATGTCTCGATTGGCTTTCGTAAACCTTACGTTGTTCTGGAGATTCTTTAAATACTCTGCAGCTGCTGGGTTTATTATTTCAAAGCATGTCCGATCTGCATAAACAGTTTAAGCCTTGACGCAAACACAAGAATATGGTAAAGTAAAAGTTAAGGTAAGTGTAAAAGAATTATCATCAAAAGTTGATACTTGCCTGTCGAGTTAAAGCCAAACTAAGACATTTACTTAATCTGGTCCATCACTCCAACCTTTGATTGGTCAATGTGAATGTCTGCGAGGCGGAAGTTCTTATAGCCGTGTAAGTATACCAAGTTTAGAAGCAAAAGCATTATCATTGTTGGAGGAATTCATCAAAACATTGACCTTGAAATTGTCATTAGACTTTCTAACATTTTGACGTTTGACCTCAAGGGGCCAAATATAAAGTTTTACAAAGTCACTTATTCACCTTACAGCTAGAAATTGCCGAGAAAATATGCCCATCCCCTGCTTGGTTCATTCTTTAGAACCACATTTCAAAAACTGCTTATCTTGAGCACAACTCTGCTTTTAGTTCAGGAAGATTTCGTGACACAAAATTTAGCAGAGAAATACCATGTGACTTCTTGACCTTATGACCTTTGACGTCATGTTAATTGTAAGTTGCTTAAAAATGTTTGCAAAGAACATTAGGCGAAACGTTTGTATATTGCTGTTTTGGTTCTATAGATGATTATAGAAGAAACTCCTCAAACACACCCAAACTTTTGTGACCTTTAATATTGTTATTTTACCCAGCACGTTACACGTCCATTGGGTAATCAGTTTAGTCGTTGATGAGAGCAACCGCCCACACCTTCACAGATAAATGTAATTATGCATTTCAGTCAGATGACCAGGAAAACAGACGCTTCACCACTATTTTCTGTGCCACCAATGAGGAGCAGTTATGAGTACTCACATTTCCCACATGCCTTTCCTTGATTACTATTTCTAAGGCAACTGCAGCAGGTGATGTGTGCACTTTCCAGGGTAAAACGAATAACGATATCTCATCCCCACCTACAAAGTATGTGAGGATGAGATAATAAACGAGTAGTAGACGGGCAGCCCACAGCTTTGAGGGTAGATGAACTAGGTACCAATATCGGAGAATATGAATAGTGTGAACGTAACGGGTAAAGGGCGGAATACGCGACAAAAACTAAAAGGCCGCCCTTTGGGGGCCCGTGATGTGGGTTTAGCTTCCCTCTTTTTCGTTTTCCCCGGGGGGGCCCTAGGAACGCGCAAAAAGTGAAATAAATAACCAGAATCTTTTAGGGAAAACGCAAAAAAGAAAATCCTTTTGTTACTCTTTAAAACGTCGTTTGGGGGCTTTTTTTAGTGGCCCTCGGTACACAAATGTTTCATGATTGTGTGATCAAAAGTTGTTTTTTTTTTAAACAAACTTTCCTTGTTTTTTTGGGGAAGTGGTCCCGGGGCCTTTTTTAAGGACAGCGCGTGTGCCCGGGCATTTCGTATGGTGCTCGAGACGCGATGACTGCGTAACATTGGGCGATAGAAAACCCGTAAACGGGAACCCCGTACAGAGAGAAAGGCCCCCTTTTTTATTGATTTGCCCCTACCGGGGCACAGAAATATTCACCGTCGAAGGGGTGTCCCTCTTGACAAAAAGCGGACAAAGGGGAAAAATAACACCGTGCACATGAAACGCTTGGCTTTTTTGGCCAAATGATTTTGGCCTAAAAGTTTCCTACACGGAAAGCTTTTGGGTTTGCTCTGAAATTTTTAAAATAGGGTTTTTTTGTGATGTAGGCATTTTCAGGAAGTTGCTAAGGGCAATTTTACCTCGGCGCAATTTTTGTCCCAGGGCATAAGGGCGTGGAAAGCCGAAAATTAGCGCCCAAAGGAGGCCAAAAAGACCTAAGGCCGACTATGGCGCGTTAGCATGTACATCATTGCCAAAGGGCGATTTCATTTCCCTAGGAAACCCCGTTTTCCGACTTGGCGCTTGGTAAGCTAACCTATCATGTTACCCCATGAGGCTTCAAAATCTTTTGGGTGGAAGGGACCCTTTCCCTTCAAAATAGTTCATGATTTTTCAATGTATTTTTTGCCCCAAAAAGAAAATATTTATATCGAACGCAAAGTCATTGCTGAATGACTTTTCTTGTTTTTTCCCCTCATTTATACTGGGGCCCCTAAATGTGACAATAGCATTACAAATGAAATTTACTGAACCAGGAAATTGGGTTTCAATTATCTGAAAATAGTCAAACCTCGCATCTCGGGCCCCCATGTTTTTAAAGGTTTTTTCCCCTTCTTCAAAACCTTTGTTTGGCGCACAAAAAAATAACGCTCTTTTGTGTACCGGGCGCAGGTACATAAAATCCCAGTTTTTAAATCATAAAGGCGCGCCAAAAGCGTCTTACAACCATCCTCATTTGTTTGCAGAAGAAATTCCCTGCAAAATGCGCTTTCCTGGGGAGGGGGGGGCCCTTGGGTTTTTGGGTTTTAAAACCGGGGGGCTTTTTTTCCCCCAATGAACTGTACACCTAAAATATGGAGAATTTCTCGTTGTATGATTTCGCAAGGAATGAAGGGCCCTTCAGGAATAAATGGTAAAAAAACTTTTTGAGATTAACGTAAAAAGGGTTTATTCCCAATTTTTTTTCGTCCAATAAAATTGGCCAAAAGCCCTTTTCCCTCCCTGCCGTATTTTTTTTGGGGCGCTTTCCCAATCAACCTTTTGTTAGGCTAAGCCCAGTCCGAACCCCTGCTGACGTAGTATTTTGGGGGGCCTCTTTGGGGAACAAAGGGGCCACGTAAAAACCCTGGGCCTTTGTTTCGCTCCCTAACCTAGCAAATTACCTAGGCTAGACATTTTTTCCCAACCTTCCCATCATGCATTGTTAAAGGCGTTTAAGGTAACGGTTTAGGCTAGTTTCTCACAATAAACCAAAACTTTTTTTTTTCTTGGGGGGGGGGAGGGGGCCGGGGGGTTGGGGACTTGGGTTATGCTTTTAAAAAACAAAAGGGTAACCCTGGGGTACCGGGCTTCCCCCCCAAGCAAAACAAGAAGAATATATGGGTGACTAATAAAAGGGTTCTAGGTGAGCTTATTTTTGACATTTTGGGGTAGGTAAATAAAAAAATTTTTTTAAACCCTACCCCTTTTTAAATCTGAAAAAATTGGGGCCCCTCATATTCGGGGTCAACACTGCAATGATGTTTTGAAAATTGGTTTGGGGAGGGAGCTTCAATATCAATTTAAAGGGGTTTAAACTGATCAATTTTGTTACGGCTTGTGGTCGCAAGTCAACCCAATAACAGCTAAAGATCACAGAAGAACGAGATTAAAATTCAACAACTTAATGATTATTTACAATCTCCTTATCTTACTTAAATTTAAACAAAAATTTAAATTAGTTTTTCCCTCACAATCCTTTCCCAAATGTTATTCTGGTCGGGCCCAAAAGGGCTGGTATGCATGCACTCGACGATGGAAACAGTAGTAACCTGCAGCGTGCTGTACGTAGGAACGGGTTTTCCACGAGCGAAAAATAACAAGGTTTGGGTTAGGCTTGGGTAACAATCTAAATACACGGGCTTTAAAACGGCGTAAGGCAATTTACCCAAAAAGGGGGTGCAGTGTCTGGCGGGCTTTCGGGGTGTTTTGGCCCAAAAGAAAACTTCCCCAACGGGCGCCCTGGGCTCGTTTGAAGTTTTATGATATCTCTCCCCCCTTAAACAACAGTTGTTTAAACTGTCTTTTAATTCTAGGTTTTTTTAATCGAAATCTCTAGATTTAAAAAAGAAACTTCTGGTGTACAAAAAGTCGAGTTTTCGAGAATTTTTCCCTTTAAGAAATTTTCCAGAGCACACAGTCGGAAATTTTACGAAAACGTTTCCTTTTGCTGCACGGTTTTAAACCAAAAAAATGCCAATTTTTTTGGGAAGGGCGCTTTAAACGTAAACAATTCCTTTCGAGAAAATTCAAAAAGGCTGCTTTTTAAAAAGAATTCTCTGGGTTTTCCCATTCGCTTCGTCGATGGTTAAATCGGGTGCCCCCCGGGCCGGGTCGCCCGGGTAACAATCTGACTTTTCCAAGGAGAAAGTTTAAAAATATTTTAAAAATGATTACAAAATACGTCGCCTTATCCATTTTTTCAAACCCGGTTTCGCTTTTCACTGGGAAAGGGTTTTTTTAATTATTTCCTTTTTTTCAGGACGGGACAGCCACGTGGGCTGATCTGGGAACCCCGGGTTGTCATGGCCTTTGAAGATAGGCGAGGTTCACCCTTTTCTTTTTTTTTTAAAAAATATCACAAATTAGGGGGGGTACTTAAACGCTCCAAATCCTGCCCCCAGGGCGGGCCCAAACCCTTTTAAAAACCCCCCCCAAAAAACGAGGGTTTAAAAGTGCAGGTAAAACCCCTTGCTCGGGCATCACTTTCCTCGCCAACTAAACCAAAGGAGCAAAAGGTCCACTCGGAATCAAAGAAATTTCCCTTAAATGGGAAAATTCCCCCTTTAGCGGGAAACCCCCATAAACCCTCTCCCATTGTATTTATTTCAATGGACTGTTTTCAATTTTCCCCGATTTATGTGTTTTATTTGTTTTTTTTTAAATTTTTTCGTCCAACAAAAGGCAAAACACACACTTGAAACCCGAAAAAAACGAAGTAGGGTGTATTTAGGGAAGCCAACACACACCGGCAACGGACGTTTCAGTAGCCCCCCCCCTTTTCAGTGACGTTTAGGGTTGCCTGTGCAAACCATAAATCCCTACTTCGAGAGAAGTTTAAATTTTCTCACTAAAGGGGGATTTATCGATCGATCCCGGGGAAAATGGGAAACGCAAAGAATTTTTTGGGAATAAAAGGAGGAGCGCCCTCGTTTTTTTTCCCTTTCTCGTATCTACCCCTGCCTCAAAGGGGAACTTTTTCCAACCAAGGTTTAAAAAAGGGGGGTTTGAAAGGGGAAGGGAAAGTTTAAAAGCAAAAAAGCGAAAAAACCCTCATTTTGTCAAAGGGGATTTTAAATACTTTTTGGAAACCACAAAATGCCCGCGGGTGTAAATTTTTAACTTTTTTCCAAAGACGGGGAAAACATGGCCTTTTAAAATGTTTTGGGTTTCCCCAAATTCAAAGAGCAAAAAAGGGGCAGTTCCTAAATTAAAACTTTTTAAAATTTAAATTTCCCTTTGAAAGGAAAGCGAAAAGTTGTCCTAAAATAATTTAACAGATTTCAAAGGGGGAAATTAAACTAAAAGAAACACCACCAATTTCCTTAAGAAGAAACCCAAAATGTTTGTTTTGCCTTAATTTGGGGTTTAAAATTTTTTCCCCCTCTTTTGATTTGGGTTAAAAAATTTTGAGGAAAACCCCCTTTTTTGCCCCCGCAAAAATTATTTTTAAACATGTTTTCTTTATGACCACTATTTTTTGTCCTTTTAAGGGCCCGGGCCCAAAAGAAAATGGGTTTTCCCGGGGCCCCGGGAAAAAGGGTTAAAAATTTTCCATCCGGTCTTTTGGGTTGCCCAAATAGATTTAAAGTCCCCTTGACTTTAAAAGGGGTGTATGGGGGTTTTTGGCTTTTTTTTCCCCCCATTTTCCCCCCCTTTTGAAACCCTTGGTTGGAAATGGTTCCTTTCTGTTACCAATTTTTCTTTAGATAAAGGTTACTAAAAGAGGCCCTCTCTCCTTTTATTCCCCCAACCCTTCTTTGCGCTCCCATGATCCTGGCATCGATCCCATAAATCCCTTGAGTGAGAAAAACAACTCCCCTCGAATAGGGTTGAAAGGTTTCCCCTGAGGGCCCCTAAACGCACTGATAGGGGGGGGGCTACTGAGAACGTCGTTTTCCGGTGTGGGGTTTTTGGGTTTTTCATAAAAATCACGTACGGCCCTTGTCGTTACAAGTGGGTTGTTTCCCCGTGGTTTTGGAAAAAAATACAAAAAATACACAAAAAGTCGATAGTTTAAAACAGTCCATTTTAAACTAAAAACATGGGAGAGGATTTTGGTTTTTTTCTCCGCTAGGAAATTTCCCCATTTAGGAAGTGCTTTTTATTCCGAGTGGGGCCCTTTTTTGGCCCCCTTCGGTTCGTTGTCGGGAAGTTTATGCAGGCAAGGTGCTATACCCCTTTACTCTAACCGTCGTTTGGGGGGCCCTTTTAAAAAGGGGGTCCTTCATTTGGGGGGAGGATTTGGACGATAAGTCACCCCCAAATTTGTGATTTATTTAAAAAGAAAAGAAAAAGGTGAACCCCCGCCTATCTTCAGCATGATTTAACCTTTGGGGCCAACAGGGCCCCGGGGGCTGTCCATTTTTGAAAAAAAGGAAATAATTAAACCAAATTTTCCATTGAAAAACGAGCCCTTCAAAAAAAGGTTTTGGTCGACTTTTAAACCTGTAAACCCTTTGAACTATTCAAAATACTCCCTTTGGGAAAGTCGATTGTTACAAGGCCCACCCGTCAGGAGCACCAGTTGAATTTCCCTGCCCAGCGAATGGAAAGCTCCCGAGAATTTTTCCTCTCAACCAGCCCTTTCTAGAAATTTTTTTTCGGGAAGGGACGTTTACCCTAATGCCACAAATTCTAAAAAATATTGGGGGGATTGTTTGTTTACTACCGGGCAGCAAGGAACGTTCTCCCTAATTGCCGAAATGTGTGCTCTGGAAGTTTCCCAATTTAAAGGAAAATTCCGTAAATTGGGTCGACTGTGTAAAACCAGAAGGGTTTTTGTTAAAAATTTTAGATTTTTTTTCTCGTTTTTAAAAACCTTCTTTAAAAAACAGTTTCAAAACAAAGTTGTAAAGGGGGGAAAATTCATAAAACTTCATCGGCCCCCGAGCTGTTGGAAGGGGTTTTTTCTCTGACCGAAACACCTGAAGCCAGCCACCTGACCCCTTTTTCACCTTGTGATAAAATTTCCTTACGCCGTTTTTTTCGCGGGGTATTGGGGATTTTTATCAAACCATCGCCTACCTAGCCCTTTTTATTATTCGCTCGGGGGAACCAGTTTTTCCCACGCCCACGCACGCTGCGGGGCTACTACTTTTACCATCGTCGACGTGCATGCCCTACCAGCCCCCTTTGGGCCAACCCAGAAAAACATTAAGTAAAGGGGTTTTGAGTAAAACCCAATTAAATTTTTGTAAATTTTAAATAAAATAAGGGGGTATTGTAAATTTAAACATTAATTTTTGAATTTTTAAACTCGTTCTTCTGTGATCTTTAGCTGTTTTTTGGGTTTTACTTGCGGCCACAAGCCCTAAAAATTTGGTCAGTTTAACCCCTTTAAATTAAAATTGAAGCTCCCCCCCCAAAACCAATTTTTTAAAAACATTTCAGTGTTGACCCGAAAAAAAAAAAAAAAAAAAAAAAAAAAAGGAGGCACAATTTTAAAAGATTTCAAAGCGTGTTTAAAAATTCCCCTTATTTACCTACCAAACTGGCAAAAATTAAAAATCACCTAGCCATTCTTTAGTTCCCCCCCAAAATATTCTTCTTGTTAGCTTGGGAGGTAACCCGGGACCCCAGTTAAAGTTTTTTTTTTACATAGGGATAAATAAGTCCCAACCATCGGCCATTCCCCCCCCCCCCAAGGAAAAAAAAAAGTTTTTTGGGTTTATTGTGTTTAAATAGCCTAAACTCTTACTTAAAAAGCCCTTTTTAAACAATGCATTATGAAGGTTGAAAACTTTCTAGCCTAGGGATTACCCACTTAGGGGCGAAACCCAGGCCTAGTTTTCACGTGCACTTTGTTTTCCCCAAAAAAAGACCCAAATACTAAGGGCAGCGCCGGCGGACTTGGTCTTGGGTACAAAAGCTTGATATGTTAATTTCGCCAATTTAAAACGGACGTAGGGAAAAAACTTAGGCCTATTTTTTATGGACGAAAAAAATCTGCAAAAACCTTGTTACGTAAACTCAAAAATTTACCCTCATTCCTGGGGGGTCCTTCATTCAAAATTTCGAAAAATATGGGGCAACGGAAAAATTCCCCCATATTTAGGGACTACATTCGATGGCCCTAGCTGGTTAAAATCTACCGGCCCCCCCTAATCGGGTTTTGCAGAAAACTTTTGCAAAAATGATGGATGGTTTTTAAAGACGCTTTTGCGCGCCTGATGATAAGACTGGGATTGTTTTCGTACCTGCTGCGTCGGGGACACAACGAGCGTATTTAATTTTTTGCGCCCCTCAAAGGTTGTGAAGAAGGAAAAAACCTTTTAACCCCTGGCCAAAGTGCGTGTAGACCTATTTACGAATTTAAATTTAAAACAATTACCCGGTTCGTAATTGCATTTGTAATGCTCCCTTGTCACATTTAGGCCGCAGTAAAAAAAAACACTAGAAAAGTCCCCTTCACCAAAGATCTTTTGGGGGGCCCATATACTATTTTTCTTTATTGACCAATTATACATTTTAAAATCACGGGAAATAAAATGCTAGGAGGTCATTCCCCAAAAAGATTTTGAAGCCATCATGGGGGGGTCACCTGATTAGGGGTTTGCTTTTCTCCAATCGCCCAAAAAATTTGTAAAACGCGTTTCCTAGAAGGGAATCCTTTGGGAATGAAAGTACATGCCCAAAGGGGGCCTAGTCCGGGCCCTTTGCTTTTCTTCGGGGCCCCTTGGACCAATTTTTTGGCTACCCCGCGTTAGCCCTCAAACATTTGGGGCCCGGGGAAAGTTGCCCCCTTTGCACCCTTCCCCCGAAAATGCCTACATCACAATAACCGTAAAAAACAACAAGCCAAACCCAAACGCTTACCGTGTAGGGAAGGCTTTGAGGGCCCCCCATTGGCCCCAAAAAGCACGCCCTGCATTTTGACCGCGTGTTTTCTTTTTCCCCTTTGTTTGCTTTTTTGTCAAGAGGACACATTTGACGTTTTTTAAAAAATTATTGTGCCCCGGTATGGACGTCCAATTTAAAAGGCGCCTACCTCTGTACTGTTTAATGACGGGGCTATCGCCGGGAAATTTTTCGCAGTCATCGGGGGGGGGTCTCGACCCCCATAAAGAAATGCGGGCCCCCGGCTGCCTTCAAATAGGCAGGACCACTCCTAAACACAAGGAAATTTTGGGTTAAAAAAAATCTTTTTGATCACAAAAAAAAAAAAAAAAAATCCTAATCATAGTGTACAGATGCCCCTACTAACAAAAGCATTAGCGACGAAATGAGTAAAAAAGGGAATTGCTTTAGCGTGTACATAAATTGATTCTGCGTTAATTATTTTCACTTTTTAGTGCGCGTTCCTAGGGCAACGGAATCGATTTTGAGAAAGGGCAAACCAAACATCACTTTTGACCCTCCAGGTGGGTTTTAGTTTCGTCGCGTATTCCGCATTGACTTGCGTCCTCCATTTTATATAGCTCAGGGGATTGACATCACCTGACGCCCCATTTTGGGGGGGAAAAACATGAAGCCACTGAAACAAAACGGTTTTGGGTTTTTCCCCGGGGGGGGCACGTGTATAGATTTTACGCGCTTATCCCCTTTGGTTTTGAAAAATCAGTTTCTGATTTATTGGTGAACTTGCAATGATCCCGCCCCCCCCCCCCTTTTCCGCCCATTTTCCTCCAAAACGGAGGGAACACTTTCTCCATTTTGACGTCATATGCATAAGGTCTATAACTTAGCGCAAACAGTTGTGCTTAAACCTTAGCCTGCGATAAAATTCATTCACGCGCTACAAAATGCACGCAGTAACAGCGTACTTCGGATCGCGAGAAGGTAATCGTATAAATGAGTTATGTGCGTTGTAATCGAGCTACGTGCGTGCGTGCACACTTAATCGTGCACGTAGCTACGATCGACAAGTGTGGGCCCATCGTACTAGGGCCCCTTGTCCGGGAACGGGAACGGCAACGGCAAAAGGCAAACGATGCGGCCCAAAGGCAAAGGTAAGACAATCCCCTTTTTACTGTTTTTGGGATTGATTCCGGGGAAAAAGTGATTACCGGGGCCAAGGGCGGTAATGTGTGCATTGTCGTGCATCGGGAGCTTTTTTATTGTGAGGGCCCAAACATAGGGGTGAGGGGGGTTAAGTTCCCGGGGTGCCCCAAAGGGAAAAACCAAGAATGTCGCTATTTTTGGGAATGGGGTGCTCATAAAGGTTTTTTAGTGTCCAGTTATTGCATTGGGGGGAATTTGGGGTTATTTCACTGTTTCCCCATTAAATTCATGGGCGTACTAAAGAGATTGGGGGCCCGCAGCAATCTCCCTTTCCTCTGGGCCGAGTGTTTTCATTTTCGAGCAAAAAAGCCGTGTGTTAATTTTTTTACAAGGTCGATTTTAAAATTTTTTGGTAAAGTGCTGCAGCCCTCAAAAGGAAATAGTCCGTTCATTTGTTGAATATTCTAACGTTATTTGTTCAAACATTACTAATACTTTCTCCATTTAAATACCAATTTGACCAGCGTTTTTGACCAGCTCAATTAGCTGCGATACTAGATAATTACTTCCTTTTCACTCCAGTCTTAGTAGATTGAAGATCTTGCTGAAAAATCAGTAGGTCAGTCGGAATTTTCAACTGCCTCACATCTCTAGGCCACTCTGTTATTTTTACTATAGCCTCAGCAAAATAGGATTCTTTGAGTGGGTCAGTGAATTAAAATTTTAAGGCACCCACAACCCTTTATATCACTACAACGGTTTATTTTTTTCAAATTTACGTGACGAGGCCAGGATTGACCGCCATAGATGCACCTTTGATTCGATCTGTAATGTGAGGTTTCCCATTTTGTTATACCTGGAGATAGTTAAATGCTTCAATTCTGTGGGTCACAATTTTGTTAATACCCGAAAACCGGCTTGCCTTTCCCCAAATTCCACAGGGGAGAAGCCCTATGGTGGGCCCTAGAGCCCAACACGTGGACCGCCTCGAAATCACAAGGATGCCTTTAGCACCGCTCAGTCCTTCATGTTGGTATGCCCCTCTGGCGAAGCGTCCCCACCCCCTAGTGCACTCCCACTTCGAAATCCTGACATCGCCACTGCTGGCAGTTAGGCTATGCGATATTTGTTTGCCATATCCTACGAAGAATTCTTTGTGATGATGTACCAGATGTCTGGATTGTACTGCTCTTTGTTTTACTTTTCATTTCCGGAGCTGTGGCCGAGTGGATAAAGGCGGTGGCATTTGAACGATGAAGCTTGGCAACCGGAGGTTCGGGTTCGATCCCGCGGGTCAAAGTAAGGTTGGTTTTTCATCCAAGAGCAATCTACGCGGTTTTCCCATCTGACTGGCTTTTCAAAAGAAACGAAATTTGATCTTAATTGTTTATCTGGTTAGCCACCGGACGTGAAGTTTGTAATTCATAAGCCATATAGGCTTCTCCCACATTTGTGGTCGCTCAGTGTCGTAAAACATCTGCCATTTTAAGGCCTGAATTACTATTTCGAACAGGTTGGAATTTATCAATAGTTGGGAATCAAAGTAGCCTATGCGAGCTCTGGGATCTTCCGACAAGATTCACACTTTGGGCTGGTGTGGCATGGGGAGTCAATTCGAACGGCCGATAAGACATCTTAAAATTATTTTCATCAAACCCCTTTAAAGAGACTATGCCCCGAAACTTAAACGAATCAAGAGTATCCTTTTTTAAAAAGAAAAACCCATTAAAAAAACCCCCAGGAAACCTTTGGGGTTTTTTTTTTGGCCCCAATAACTCAAAAAAAACTGGGCACATAATAAATGGTATTTTAAACCCCTTATACCCAAAGGAATTCCAAACATCCAAAAAAATAACCACCCGGGGGGTGCTCCGGTTGGGGGGGGAAAAACCCCCTGTTTTTCTTCTTTTTTGATGTTCAGTGAAATTCTTAAAATTTGCCCAAAATAAATTTTTTCTCCCCCTTTTTCATTAAGCCTTTTAAAATTTTTTTTTTTTGGGGAAACCAGTACGAACCCCTTAAAGGGCCCAAAAAAAAAAAAAAAAAAAAAAAAAAAAAAAAAAAAAAAAATTTTTTTTTTTTTTTTTTTTTTTTTTTTAATGTGGGTTCTACACCCCAGAAATTTTAGGGCTTGGAAATTTTTTTTTGGTCCGTAGGGAAAATGGCCATTTTTTTTTTTGAATTTTTTTGTCAGAAATCTTTTTTTGGCACAGAAGCGAAAATTTATAAATCCAGCTTGGGAAAGTTAGTGCCTGTATGCTAATGTCCATGAAATAGACACCATGTCGCCTGTGAATAAATCTTGGAATGTGTACTCAACAGACGTTCTCGGGTGTACTTGTAGTGTGTTTTATTGTCGGCCACTCGGATTAATGTAGTTAAATGCGCACACACTGTCGCATTGAGTTATCTCTGTTCATCAATACATATGAGGCGACACAGCCTTTCTACAACGTCTTGATTTCTACCCCCCTTTGTTGGCAATTCATAAAAAAAAAGGTGTCAGTTGGGTTGCGTAGGAATTTTCGAGACTGGGGGGGGGCTGACTTGTTTCGAATGCACCTGGGGAGGGGGAAAATTTTTGGTATTTTAGGGTCCTCAGTCAATTTGGTGCACATTTGACAATTTAAGAAAATTACTGGCAAATTTTTGAATTTTTCAGACGAGACAATAAGGTTTTTGGCCTTGGATCTTGGGGCCTCCACTTTTTGACTGGGCTAAAGCCCCCAGCCCCCCCCCTTCCTACGCTTATGAGTTGGGTTGATGACAGCTGCACACTCCAGCGACTTTACTCAACTGCGGCTCGACTCCCACTCCCTTCCCCGACTCACTATAGTGATCTACGAGTATCAAACAGGTTGATATTTCCGATGTAGTCATGGAGTTACAGCCGGATCGCATCGGGACCGAAGTCGGGTAGCGAACAAAATTTGAAACACTCTTAACCTACCCGGCTTGTTATCCGCGCCCAGCCCCCCTCCCCCTTATCGATCCTTAGGGACCCCCTGTTTGCGAAAAAGTGTTATCAGTGCGAATTGGCCATCTTGTTTGTAAAAAATGAGCTGTTACAACTTTAACCTTTGGGAATCCATAGTTTACAACTTCCATGGAAAATGGAACCGTTTTTGCAGCTAAGTAAACGTCCACAATAATAATGAACCTTCTTCGCGAACACTCTCTTGTTTGATACAGGTAGGCTCCGACGTGAGCTATGCTTGTGCTATGTGCGAACTACACTGTTAAAAGTGTCTCTAAATTGTTGTAGAATTACAGAACAAAAAAAAAAGAAGATATACAAAAAAAAGAAGAAATACAAAGAGAATACAGCAAAAGTACTGTTAATTTTTTGAAACTAATTTACAGCACTCTTGCTGTATTCTTTATGTATCTCTATATTTTTCGTTCTGTAATTCCACAGATAGTTTTTAACGAGTGTAGAAAGAAATTACCACCATGAGGGCTACATGTGTTAGATCACTAGCTAGGGAAAAGGAGGATGAAGGGAAAACAGGAGCGTAGCTACGGGGGATTCCTGGCCCAAGATGTTTGTGAGGCCCCAAATTGTTTTGTGTCCTAATAATTAATGTCTAAGAATTAAGAAAAACTAATGTGTAATCATTTTGCACACGTATGAATCAACAAATAATTTTTGAACATAATCAGTTAAACGATGAAAAATATAGCACCAATTCCTCCAAGGACACCTTACCCTTCAACTTTCTCAAATAGGACGGGGACACCCCTTTGTTTAGGACCTTAGGACTGCGATCAATTCTGACCCCTCATTTGATACCTTTGCGCCCTAAAAATTTTATCCTATCTTATGCCCCTGGGGGAAAGGCGTTAATAATGGTGGGGATAATTGTACGCTCGTGACACACTTTGACTTTTTAATTATGGGTAGTGTGCCTTTAGGTGCCTGTCCCAGGCCCTGCGGCCCCCCATGTCTACTACAAAATCTGACTTTATGCGCTTTGCGAACTGTAGACCCATTTCCTTCTCGGCAATATTGTGCTATAGAGGGTTTTCTCGAATGCGACCCTAACCCTCTACCCTGCTCTCTATTTTTGACTATTGCCCAAAAAAACATAAGCTCACTGTGTTAAAGTGGTATTGCCGTTGTAGCTCACGTTATTTGATATGGTATAATTTATGTCCTTATCTGATATAGTTGCGGGACAGGCCTACTTCTTTACTACGCGCAATTTGAATTCCCGCAAATAAACAGTACTTTAACTTTCATTACATTTTGTAAACAAGGGAATTCAAACGTTACAGACTCCCCGGGAAATTACCACTACGCTATAAAAAAAAAAACAACGGCGTTCAACATTCTGTCCAGAAGCAAACTTTAGTCCCAAGAGGTTGCTAGGCCACACAACAAACATGGACCAGACGGATCCAACAACCTTATGTCAGCTTTCTTTAAACTTTTTTTGCAAATACGTGGCTTTGAACTTACGTTTGCCTTCCGTGGACCTAACGTTAGATACCAGCACACATAAAACGTGGGGATAGTATATAATAGCTATAGTCCCTTTCCGCGTAGGCCTATTAATGTTAGGCTCTACGTACAGATAATTACCACGTATAGGCCTACGTGTTACTATTAACAGAAGAGTTACAGGGTTGTGTACTACATTACATGGTCAATGCACGTTTACTTCCACTTCAAGGTTTCATTGAGTACCCTATGTCTGGCACGAGAATCACGTAACGTTGAGGCATATGGAACATCACCTGTTTGATGTCAAGTTGCCCAAACCCTTTTTACTACTACTACTAGTGACAGTTAACAAGCCTGTCTAGGCTACATTTAGGCTAATTCCTCTTGGTTAATGAGCCTACGTAACGTTAAAAGAATATGCTAACGTTAGGCCAGGTGCTATGAAGTCATTAGGAAGTTGCCTCGCTCTTATCAAACGTTATTATCCTACGTTTCATGGTTAAATGTAAACAACCGCCGCTCCACAAGAAGAGTTTATATTTTTGTCCTTTGGCAACTGAGGCTTAGCCCTAAGGGGGCCTACGTTGGCACAGCTCTATTGGAAGGCGATGTTGCCACGGTCCCCTTTATTTTTAACTCACAAGCTGTAACGTTATCGATTTAAGCTTACTGCAAGCCTATAATATGCAGAGATCTCGGAGGGAATTTGAGACAAACTTAGTGATCATTTTTATAGGTCTACTAGTTTTCTGCAACTTTAACTGTTTAGCTAAATGACCCCTCGGTCAAAGGCCTCATACAGTGTCTCAAAGCTTGTGTCGCTAAACTACCTCTGTGCTTTCATAGGGAGCCCCACTAGAGGCTCGTTTTTGATTCTTACCAACCAGCTTCAGACTTTTCAAAATCTTCGGATTCCTGCGCCTTGTATATTTTTTGTTTTTTGTTTATCCTGGGTAGTATAAATTTATTTGGATTATTCCACTCAGGATTCCCTTCTTCACCAAACCACTGATTTTCAATAACAGCACTTTATCACTCTGATTTTCTAGATTTTGTGTATACAGAGTCGCGAAGACTTCGAGTAAAATTTGTTGCTAGGATAGTTTGCATGGATACCATCCAGCCAACGGCATGAATCGCTCCATGCACGATTTCAGTTTGCCGATGCGTGTTTTCACAAAACGCCGGATAGCGCATTGCCGTTACCGTGTCATGTGAACAAACCTTCATTTTTTCTACAAGAGTAAAATTTTTGCCTTGACGCAGCGTTTTGCCGTTGCGTTACCGCTTACCGTTGCCGGACAAGTGTGCACGTAGCTTTTAGCAAACCACATTGGGGGGACTGTTATCGTTACAACGAAGCGCACGTCTTCTGAGGTTACACGCGCCGGTCCCGCGCCGTACGACAACCATTCAGGAACAGCGCGTCTCTGTTATATGTGTTACTATGGCTTTTTGTAGGCTTACGACAACTTTGAAGGCTTGCGTAAAGTTCCGCAAAATATTTAAGAACTTTTCTCTTGCGTGAATACCGACTAACACAGGATACGCTTCGTAAAGTCTGAGCTTACGCAAAGCTTTGTGGCGTAAAGTAATACTTTGTGAATCCGGGCCTTCGGAAAAGGTACTTTTAAAAATGAAAGAAAGGTAGAAAAACGAGTCTGCAGAATTTTTCAAATCTCGCTAAACAGCATTTGGTTATGGTAGAAGGTGTTCAAGATGAATTTAGATTCAGGTTTTACAGGCTCAGTTTCTAACATATTGGGCTTTAAGTTGGGGCCTTCCAACGGTCTTTTTTTCAAGTTGTTTCTTCATTGGCTATGTTTTCATACTGCCATTGCTTATGCTGAGCTACCACAAGGGGCACAATGGGCTAGCATTAGTGTTTCCATTTTTAAACGTCTTCCTGTATGACGGGCCGACGCACGACCACGACCACGACCCGACTGGTGTCTGGTGTCATACAGAAGGACTTTTAAAATGGAACCTGTGCCATTGTGCTTGGTGCTCAGCATAAGCAATAGATTAAGGAAAACAAGTTAGGCTTCTTTAGAAGAGGTCAAAAATAACTGCAGATTTCAGAGATATTAGGTACAGATCCAGTGTTAGTGAATTGATTGATAATTTTGATTAACACAGGTACCAGCGCATGCAGCGACAATCTTAATAAGGTTGTTGGTAACAGGCTCATAGATCGTGCAAACTCTTGGAGTGGTGAATGGAAACAGTGGTCTTTTCCGAAACTTCATTCCCCTATGGTTACGGTTTCAAAGACATCCAAGTTAAAAATTGAGGTTTTAGATGGAAATGTGTCACAGATGGTCTGTATCTTATCATTGAAACAGTGCGAGAACTTCAAATGTTTCCAGGCAGCACGGACTAACCGAACATAGACATAGTTCACCGCATCAAACACACACGACATAACAAAAGAGGAGGTAGGCTAAATGAAAGTGCTTAAAAAGCACGTGATATGGAGATTGGAAATAAAAATATGGAAGCTGAGATCTTTCAAAGTGTATTTAAGGTGATGCATCATAATCATGCTAATAAAGGGAGCGTTAGCAGAGGTAAAATGGTTAAGTAAAATAAGCGTATGGGGTTTCTTCATCTATGAACACTCTTCCTTGTTTTTGTTATATTTGACTCTCATATTACTTTGACTAGGAGATCATCACAATGCATGAATAAATAGCTTTACTGAAGAATAAATAAACGGATAAACACTGCATTTGGGGCGGAGCATTTTAGTTATACCTAGAGTAATATTAAAGCGCCTTCTTTAATTCATGCAAATTAGGCAGCTACGATTACACTGCAAACTTGTAATTAGCAATGCCATGCTTCCAACCTCAATATCAACTTCCTTATTGGACTACGCCCTGACAGTCATACAGTACACACCAGAAAAGACCAATTTTTCGTGCTAGAGTTTTGGAGGCGCTGTTTACATTGTGTCAAGTAATACGTATTAATTTATCAACAGTGTGTTTGACACAACCTCCTGTTCTACATTCACTTAGTGCAAGATGGTGACTTCGTTTGGGAAATGTGTTTTATTTTGCACCTCTTTGCTGATTTCTCAGTCAGGTAAAGGAGAGCATCAAGCAGTGATAACAGTATACACATATTTATGTGTTCTTCTTTGTTGCTGATTCTCATCGTGCATAAAACATATTGTCAATCTTAATTCTGAAGTCGAATAAAAGTAATTGTTCCTCTTTTTGCAGGTCCAAACGTGGTGACTAAAACCCCAACGGTTTCAATCGGGGATGGGCGACGTCTTGAATGACCTTCTCGATATTTCAAGATTTACTTATAGTCCAGTGGAGCCACACTGTGAAAGAAAATAATGATTCATAAAATAATTTATCGACTATAACGAACAAGGTTAGGTAAATACACTTCCAGATATCGGAATGAAAGTAATAGTGGCATTCTGGAATTTACTAGTAAATTAGTACGGAAGACCGTCGGGAATTACCAGTGTGTGGTGTACTCCCATACTGCAACAAAAAAAAAAAAGATAGGACAATTGTGTGGATCACGAATTGGACCTGCAATCGTGAAGGTAATCAATGTCATTACATAGTATTGTTTGAAAGGCTTTTTAATTACGCGTTAGGCATTTTCACCCTGCGAAAGTAAAAACTTCATCGACATTAATTTGTCGTATTTTCATAGGTTTCAAGATTTACTCCGCAGGCTCCGTTTTTCACCGGTCGTAGGTTATAGTGGAATTATAATACTTTCATCAAGTGGGCTAAACAAAATATAGGGAGTTTAAACAAGTGTTGCATTTAAATTGAATAGAACTGTGCTTCTTGGTTTTGACGCAGATGGTGAATTGTGCATAAAAAGTGCAATAAGTAAATGTCACCGTCGGTTATGCATTCACTTTGCGAATACCGCATGGTAGCAACTACTTTGAAACTCCTAACATCAGCTGCATACAAGAAGTACAGAAACTGTCTCAATAACATCAAAACAAAAACAGATAGAAGAACTTCCAGTACAGAATATATTACTTGCATAATCTTCAGGAAAAGGTCATTAGATTAATCGTCTTTAATTAGTGTGTTCTTTCTTAAAAGGGCATGTTTTTATTAAATAAATTGATCTTGATTGGTATCTACGTTGTATTAACGCACCGTGCATCCTTGACTGTTGCTTAATTCAGTAAACTCTATCTGACATTCTTATGTCGAGTAAACTCTATCTGACATTCTTATGTCGTCAAAATTATATGCGTTTTGCGGATTTCTCTTTTTCTTTGATCTTCTGTTTATAAAGTCAGATCGATTCCCACATTAATCTCAAAACTATCATTAGGGCCAGCTAAACCATCATACTTAGGGCAATGTACTCAAATATTCTGCAGTTCTTTAGTCACGCTTTGTTTACTGTGTCATACAGATCTTTAGAATAAATGTAAGTACAGGAGCTCTTGCAAAACGAAAATCTCGAACTTTGTAACAATTCGTTTGGTCAATGCATCGATTTTAAGAAAGATACGATTTCCTACTCTCGAAAAAGAAAAGGTTTGTTATAAAATGCATTGAAATGATGTTCAATACAAACAATTACCCTGTATACCTCTTTTGTGTGTGGTACGTGTTGTTATCAAGTACCGTATACAAGAAGGAACATCTACCTCCTAAAATGTATAATGTGCATGTAGTATATTGTAATTTTAAACTCATGTTTCTTATAACATGAGAAATGGAAAAGTGTTATCACTTATTAACATGTTGAACAAATAGAATTATCTTATAAGCGTCCTTTGGTTAAAGTACAATTAATGTGTCTATTAGATAAATAAATGAATAAACTTTTGTACTTAAATTACTCCCCCTTTCGAAACTTGATGTTTATGAAAGTAACGTTTTTAGTCAATGATTAAAAATTAGGTGATATTTCACAATGGCTTTCTTCTAATTAATCTTGTGTTATGGAGACACCATTGAAATTAACGCTTAGCAACCTTTAATGTATCTAACGAGTTTTAATTTTTTCATCTCTTAAATTAATTCTCTTTTGAAACTTGTTTGACGCCTTTATACTTTTTAAACCAATCATGTCGGTGTTTCACTTTCTAAATACGAAACAAGAAGACAATACACAGAGTTGCAAATCTCATCTCCTTTGCGTACTCTGTGCTCATTGAAATCTTCCAGCATATTGACAAACAACATAAAAGCTATACCCCACTATTTGTTTGACCTCTGACCTTTGACTTATGATGCAATCAATGCACATACACTAGCGGTTTTGTCTAATAGGACTGTATGCCTATTCCTATAGACGAATCCGGAGAGCAAGTGATGGTCTGCTTTCAGTCGGCCATACCGGGGGTTTCTATCACCTTTAATCTTTCAATTTCCCTTTGCTTACCTGTATGATGGATGGTTGGATATTAAATTGTACCTTGATTCGTTCAATTTCACTGAATATGTGGGTTTAAAATTTCATGTAGAAAATAAATGAAGACGATTTAAGGCTGGTGGACCCCATTAATGGCTGCTTACAGTCACTAAACACAAGCGCTTGATCGGATTCGTCTATAAGACTGATCTGATCGGAGGACGGTTTAGGAGACGTTCCCGACACATTGTTTCCTCACTCTTTCGCACAGTCACACCTGCACTCATACTCCTCTTAAAATTTGCATGAAGAGAGATGAGAGCACGTGGCTACAGTCTTTACGTTCATATCTTCATAACTTCATTAAGGTTGGTGCTGGTAACAGCAACAGATTCTGTTTTCGTAACTACTATAAATAACATTATTTTAACTAATGAACCCCTCTCCAATTGTGTCCTTCTTAAAGGCATTGTTAAGTGGCATTTTAGTAGTCTTATGGAAAGAGATTTTATTTCATTACATCTAAACACTGTACCAAATCTCCATTCCTAACTCAAGATATCCCTTGGTTATTTGGTTACTTTTACTTCAGGTTTTCTCAAGGTCACATAATGTGATGCCTAGAGGGTATATTGCCCCAGATTTCTCTTGCTATTCTTTATAGAGGGATAGCTTGCTTGCCCTTGAAATTTGATACTGATGGAATGTTAAGATGTTTTTCTGTGTACATATATTGTTAGACTGTACCATACTTATGGTACAGAAAATAAATGCATGAAACATTGAATAAACCAATATCAACATTCTAAAGAAATACAAAAGCCATGATAAATCAATTTGTCTAGATAACATCACAGATACCACACCATGCAATGCTGAAACTGAAATAGGGCATTTCTTTAAACTTTTGTATCTTCCAAATGAAAGTTACCATTGTGAGTGGATTTCCACTGCCTGACACAAAAAATTTCATGCAAGTTTTGAAAACATAACAACTTTTCACCCAGCAGAACTTGTTTAAAAGTTGGTGTCACACAAACACACACACCACCCTGTCCATTGGTTCTTCTGAACAGGTGCGACTGTAATTGTTCTGCACCTTTCATTATGGACGGCACCCACCGGGAAGCGGCCTGGTCATATTGCACGATTTGTCACTATCTCACAAAGGACTGGAGGAATTTCAAAAGACTAAAAAGAAAAGAAATGGAAACGAACCTTCCTTTGCCTTTGATTACTTGAGAAACAGTAAATGCAATTCTTGTCTTGTTCTTGTTCTAGGTAGGGTGACGAACAGCGGTGAAGTTCTTGCTTCCATGGGGGAAGATACCCATCTTGCATGGAAGTGGCAATTATTGACCTCACCTTCGACAGTAGTGTGGCAACATAATCATGAACTTCTTGTGCAATAAAACCATCGTTTTCCCAAAAATATCAGAAAAGGACGGTTGGTAAAATTACCTCTCCGGTAGTAGGAAATGGCACGATGATGGTGTTGGAAAAAATCAGCTGTTGACTTAAATGACGAAGGGATTCATTAGTGTTTTTTATTACGTACGAAGTGGGGCAGGCGTAAGAAAGTACCTGGGTACTTCAAGTGGTAAGGTACATGCTTCTGACAGGAAGAGAAAAATAATAAAAAAGTCGTTATTCAAAAGTGGTTTGTTCTGACCAGGGGCGGCGCCAGGGTTTTTCGATGGGGGGTGGGGGGCAAAGCATGCTGGGTTGGGCCCAAAATTTATTGTTTTTTGGGGGGCAGGCATTGAAGACTTTCCGGTCCACCCCACCCCCCCCCCCCCCCCGGCACGTCGGAAAACCCGCATTTTGGCGTTTTTTTCTTGGACTTATTTTTCTCTCTCAAAAAAAACTTTTTTCTAAAAAAAAATACGAACTGTGAGAAGGTCTGTTGTCTGGTCAGTGAAAAACGGCCCTCACTGAATGACACGCTCAACTATGCAGCAGGCGCGCCGAACGAAAAAATATTGGAGGGGGGCTGATTTCAGCAAGATATCAAAGCGGAGCGCCCCATATTTGGCGCGGAGCGCAAAGAAAATTTTTGGTTTCAAAACCCCTCCAGTGGCCGGAAATGGCATTTTTTGGGTTCTAAGCGCAGTCCCCAGCCTTAAAATATGGATATATGTCTGCAATTTTCAATTAAGGAGAAAAAAAAAAATTATGAAAAAGGGTAATCATTTTTCAAAGCGGAGGCCACCATAGTTGGCGCGGAGCGTTAAAAAAAAATTTTACTCTGAAATTTTGCAAACCTCAGAGGGCCGGAAACGGCACTTCCCGAGTTCAAAAATGTATGTTTTCATCTTTGAAATAGGGATCTCAGTCTGCAATTTCTTAATTAATGAGAAAAAAAAATCCCCTTCATGTATTTTTTTTGTTGGGGAAAAAAGCCGAATCATGATTAGGTTATTCTAAAAATTTGAATTTAAAAAAGGGAGAGGAATCAAACTCTATGGAAACATTAAATTTTACCTTTAGTTTTCGATTTTTGAACCAATGATGAAACCCAAAATTTTAAGCTAAAGTAAACTTTAGGGAAAAAAGAGTGACGTCATTTCCTCACATTAAAGATGGTTTTTATGTTACTTTAAATTTTTAAACCCGATTAGTGCCTTATAACGTATGGTATCATTATGTAATTGATGGGGACTTTGAAATTTGCAAATTCCCCCCCTTAAGGGCCCGTAAGTAAAAACGTTTGAAAGGCACAAAAAAGGGGGAAACTCCATAAATGGAGAATGGCATTCACCCAGTTGTTTTGAGTTCATTTTGCTTTGAAAAACATTTAAAATAATTTTTTATATTGAAAGAAATGAGATAGAAAATGCATTTTTGGTTACAAAGAACTGCCAAATTTAGAAATTTTAAAGTGACCTAAAGGCTAAAAATTAAAAAAAATATGTTACAAAGCTTGAAAAATGAACCCAAAGGGAAATCCATTTTACGGGAATTTCCCTGAGCTGAGATATATAAAAGTTGGGCATTCAATTTAAAGGAGATGGCTCAATAATTTTAAGTATTTTGTACTATCAAATTACATTTTTTGTTTTTTATTTTTCGAAAGCCTCATTTTGCACTGCGCCAAAATGGGGATACTTTTCACTGTTATAGGGTGATTTTGACTACAAAAAAAACCCTCTCCGTACAACAGTAATTTTGCAAGGGTTTATATAAACACTTTAATTTCAAAAGGAAAACAAAAGCAAGTAATGGAGTTTTACAAGAGATATACAAATTTTTGCGAAATCGACTATTTAAAATAAAGTGAATAAATTTTTTAACTTTTATTCCAAACAGGGTGAGTATGAAAATGAGAGCTGGATGATAAAATTTCGTTCCAATTTAAAATATAATTCTAAAATTTCACACTGTAGGTCCAATTTAAACCCCTAAATAAAAGTGCGTAGGGAAAAGAGACAAAATGTTTGAAATTTTATTTATTGCAGTATTATTTAGAAAAATTTTGGATTTAAAACCTTAAGAAGGGACACAGGCAGAGTAAAAAATATTGGTTGGGAGGGCGTCACCAGGGGGGGAGGGGGAGGAGGGGGGGAGATCCCTTTACCGTAACACACGTCAGTCTTTAAGCGCCGTCGACCCCCCGGATTGCAATAACGGAGGGGGGGAAAAACGAAGACCAAAAGGCACCCGTTGATGTACGTTGTATCCGTTTAGTTTCTGTTTCCCCGCCGCTTCGTTTTGCCCTGGAACGTCGGTATGAAAGGCGAGGATTTTAAAACTGCACAAAATTTCGCCCGGACGTCGACCAAAAAGGTCCCCTTTACGTTTTTCTTTTACTTACCCTTTAAGCTTCCTTTTTATCATTTTTCTGGTTTTCATATGGACTTTCTTTAGTATCCGTTCTTTCTCGGGATTTGTTTTTGCTCCCCGGATATTACCGGACAACAAACGGATGAAAAAAAGAAGTACAGACCGTCCCGAATTTTCGACGGACACGAGCATAAAAGGGAAGCGAAAAGGGAATAGAAAAAAAGAACGGATAGGTAACGTAAGTTTAACGAAAAAACGAAAAAAAAAAAAAACGGGGAAAGAAAAAGTAAGGGGCCCCATTTACCCAAGATGAAGGGACTTTATCCTTTCCCCCCCTCTATATAGTTAAAAAACGTTTTTGCCGTTTTTCTTGAATTTTTGGGGCGACTGACCTTCCCCTGCATCCGCCCCAGGCATGAGATGAGGACCCGGTTCTGAGGGGGGGGTTAAGGGAGGGGGGGTAAAGATTTTCGATACGGGAAACCTTTGACGCAATCTGTACAATATTTTTATCTTTTTAAATTATATTTTTTTGAGAAAACAGTTTCTAGGTAAGAAACCAAGTCTTTACTTTTTGGCTACAAAGTTTTCCAAATTTTGTTGCACTTATTTTGACAATTACATAAAAAAAGGGGGAAAGGGGCCCATTTGTCTTTTCTATGGGGGGGGGGCGCAGAAGGAAGTTGCCATCGAAGCGGGAGCGCAAACATAGTTTGGTGGAAACGTACAAGAAAATTTTCGCCTAAAGACCCCCAGACGTTGAATGGATTTCGGGATCTGGAGGCAGTTTGAAGTACGAACTGATACGTGACGACTAAAAGACAGAGCGGGGGAACGGCTTTTGGGTTTCGTGGATAGAAGCGGAGCGCCCCTAAAGGTTTCACGGAGCGTACCCTTTAAAATGTTGCCCCAAAAGGTTCAATCGCAATAAATGGTCCTTTTCAGACCTTTCAAATTGCATGAAAACCCTCTTAGAGTGGCATGATTTTTATGGGGCGCGACGCGCCGAAAAATTTTTCCAAAAAAGCTCCAGATTTGCAAGAAAGGGCCCCCTTTCCGATTTCAAATTGCACGAAGACATCTAGATATGTTTTACGCCTATATATATTTCCCCCCTTTCAAGGGAAAGTACTCTTCTCTGGATAACCTTCCCTGGTACCAATTTTAACCATTTTTTGATTTTTGGGAATGTTGAAAAATGTACACGGAAGTGAAAATCCTACCCCCCCCTCCCCGGTTGGATACGTATGCACACAGAATGCACTGCATTGTAGGGAAAATGTAAACTAGAGTGGTAGTCCATGCGTACGGTTACACACTAAAAAGATGTAAGCCTACTTTTCCGGAGCCCCCGGTCGTGGGGGTAGCCAGGAATTCGTTTATAGTAAAACATTCGCGGAGTCCCAGAATTTTTCAGAAAATGATAAAAACGTCGGCAAATGAGATTTGAATTAATTTTAATATCAGATCATAGTTTTGGTTGAATCTATGTTTTGCTTTTTTTCAAATAGACGCAATTTACAGAATCTCGCCAGGGGGAAAACTGTATTTGGCCCCATTTTTTACGCACAGGATTAACCCCTTTAAAAGACAAAAAAAAAAAAAAAAAACTCAGAGAGAAATTTAATATGGGTTCCTGGGAGTAGAAGAGGCCAAGTGTAAGCTCTGATGGGTGAAAAAGGTAATAGAAAAATGAATGGTGTATACTCGAAATTTCCAAAAATTTTGCACGAAGGACTATTGCAGTAGGGGCGGATGTAAATGAGTTTGACAGAGAAAACAACGGCGCCAAGCGCGCAAAATTTCGGGATTTTCCCGAAAATGCCAATGGACGGATAATGTAACAATACTTTTTTCCTAATTTCTGTTTTACCTCACCCCCCCTACAAAAATTTTGTGTCTTTAAAACGTTATTTAGAGATTTTTTTGGGTCAAAAAAATATGGGGGGAAAAATGCCCCCCCCGCCCCCCCTTTGGGGCCGCCCTGGAACTTTGACAACTACTGCTGCCTGCCAGTTAATGGTTAAGTAAAATTGTCCCGCTTTTCTTTTCGAAGTTTCATTTTTATCATTTTTCCCTAGTCTCAAACACTGTTAAAACCACAAACTTTTTTGTAAGTTTTGTTTTACAAAATCGGCAACCAATTACCCTCAAAGAGAGCCCCATGACGAAAAAAGAAACTGCAAAAACAAGTGCGGTGTAGATTTTGGTTGCCCAAAAACGAATTGAAATTTTCTGGTATTTTGGGGGGCAGCACTGTTAGAAGTACGACCCACCGGGATTTAATGACGAAAAAAATGAATTGAGAAAATTTACCTTGGCAACAGAATAACATGGTACTTCGCTGGACGTTTGTCCGAAAAGACCTAACCTTTATCAAAAGGAATTTTTATTAGAAAAGATTATGTAAGTAAAAAAATTTAAAAAAAACATAATTCATAGTTCTGAAGGTTTGGATTTGTTAAGTAATACCAGCACTCAAGGGATCAGTGCGGGCTGGGTTTTCTTTTAAGTAAAAGTCTTACCCCAAAATCTAATAAAATTGGGTTTTTAAAATAAAATTCCAACTGGGATTCGCGTTTGTAAAACTTCAAATTTCCAACTGTAGGAAAGATTTACAGCCCAAAACCTTGGGGAGGGGAACTAGGTACCCAAAATCGAAATTATGCAAACGGGAGACACCCGGGTATCAGATATGGCAGTCTGTCGTAGACCATCCCCTGCTAGTGGGGTAGAGGGCCCTTTTAAATAGGACCCGGTAAGGACCAGATAGTTTTTAAAAAAAAGTTTTATAGATTTCTGTTTAACCCTGTAAGGTTCATTAAAAGAAAGTAAAATGTTATCAAATGATACCCCATATAAGGGCCAGTGGTGAATTTTGTTGCAAATTTTTTAAAAATGGGTTTTTTACCCTTTTCCCCAAAATATGAATTTTTTCAATTTCTATTCCCCTATTTTTAAAAAACTTTTTAGTAATGAAATTAAAACTTTTAAAAACTGCCATATGTATGGGTAATATTGTGTGAAAACGAAAAACTTATTACGACATGGTGGCCATTTTGTAAATATGGTCGCCGGGCCCCCATAGCAACGGAGGGTTCCACGGCAGACTCCCATATCTGAACATCTCAGAGTGACTCCGTTACGTTCATATTCATATTCCCCGGATATTGGTACCTAGTTCATCTACCCCCCAAAGCTGTGGGCTCCCCGTCTACTACTCGTTTATTATCTCATCCTCACATACTTTGTAGGTGGGGGATGAGATATCGTTATTCGTTTTACCCTGGAAAGTGCACACATCACCTGCTGCAGTTGCCTTAGAAATAGTAATCAAGGAAAGGCATGTGGGAAATGTGAGTACTCATAACTGCTCCTCATTGGTGGCACAGAAAATAGTGGTGAAGCGTCTGTTTTCCTGGTCATCTGACTGAAATGCATAATTACATTTATCTGTGAAGGTGTGGGCGGTTGCTCTCATCAACGACTAAACTGATCACCCAATGGACGTGTAACGTGGTGGGTAGAAGTTACAATATTAAAGGTCACAAAGTTTGGGTCTGTTTGAGGAGTTTCTTTGATAATCATCTATAGAAAAAAAAAACAGCAATATGCAAACGTTTCGTTTGCAAACATTTTTAAGCAACTTACAATTAGCATGACGTCAAAGGTCATAAGGTCAAGAAGTCACATGGTATTTCTCTGCTAAATTTTGTGTAACGAAATCCTCCTGAACTAAAAGCAGAGTTGTGCTCAAGATAAGCAGTTTTTGAAATGTTGTTCTAAAGAATGAACCAAGCAGAGGATGGGCATATTTTCTCGGCAATTTCTAGCTGTAAGGTAGATAAGTGACTTTGTGAAACTTTATATTTGGCTAATTGAGGTGAAAGGTCAAAATGTTAGAAGGTTTAATGGCAATTTCAAGGTCAATGTTTCAATGAATTCCTCCAACAATGGTAATGCTGTTGCTTCTAAACTTGGTCTACTTACACGGCTATAAGAACTTCCGCCTCGCAGACACTCACATTGGCCGATCAAAGGTTAAAGGTGATTGGCCAGATTAAGTAAATGTCTTAGTTTGGCTTTAACTCTACAGGAAAGTATCAACTTTTGATGATAATTCTTTTACACTTACCTTAACTTTCACTTTACCATATTCTTGTGTTTGCGTCTAGGCTTACCCTATTTCTGCAGATCGGACAAGCTTTGAAATAATGAGTTCAGCAGCTTCAGAGTATCTAAAGAATCTCCAGAAACGTAAGGGGTTTTCGAAAGCCCAAACCCCCCCACCCCCCCCCTCACCCACACCACCCCCCCCCCCCCCCCCCCCCCAACAACCCCCCCCCCCACCCCACCCCCCCCCCCCCCACCCCCCCCCCCCCCCACCCCCCCCCACCCCCCACCCCCCCCCAACCCCCCAACCACCCCCACCCCCCCCGCCCACCCCGCCCCCCCGACCCCCCCCCCCCCCACCCCACCCCCCCCCCCCAACCCTCGCCCCCCCCCCCCCCCCCCCCCACCCCCCCCCCCCCCCCCCCCCCCCCCCCCCACCCCCCCCCCCCCCCACCCCCCCCCCCCCCCACCCCCCCCCCCCCCCACCCCCCCCCCCCCCCACCCCCCCCCCACACCACCCCCCCCCCCCCCCCCCCCCCCCCCCCCCCACCCCCCCCCCCCCCCACCCCCCCCCCCCCCACACACCCCCAACCACACCCCCCCCACCCACCCCCCCAACCACCCCCCACCCCCACCCCCCCCCCCACCCCCACACCCCCCCACCCCCCCCCCCCCCCACCCCCCCCCCCCACCAATTTTAAAACCATTTGTGAATTTTTGAAAATTTGAACAATGTACACGGAAGTGAAATCCTACCCCCCCCGCCGCCCCGGGTTGGATAAGAAACTGCCCTACATACATGTCAAAGCATGGGTGGGGCAAGTGTACAACTAGAGCTGGTAGGTCCATGCGCACTGGATTTACACACTAAAATATGATGTAAGCCTACTTCTCCGTGAGCCACGGTCGTGGAGGTAGCCTGGAATTCGTTATAGATACCACATTCGCGCGTAGTCCGAGAATTTACAGAATATTGATAAATACGTCGGTCAAATGCATTTGAATAACTTTTAATCACTCAAATCAGTCAGTTTAGTGTTGAATAATATGATTTGCTTGTTTTCAAATAGACAGCAATTTTCACAGAATCTCGCCAGGGGATATACTGTATTTTGGCCCCTATTTTTTACGCTACTAGGTATTAACCCTTAAACGACAAAAAAAAAAAAACTCGGAGAGAAATTCAATCATGGGTCTTCTGGGATGTAGAAGAGGCCTAAGTGTAAGCTCTGAGGTGGATGAAGATAGGCTATATAGCAAATGATGAATGCGTGTATACTCGAACATTCCAAATATTTGCACGAAGGACTATTGCAGTATGGGGCGGATGTACAATGAGTTAGACAGAGAAGACAACGCGCGCGAAGCGCGGGCAACAATTTTCGAGGATTTACACCGAAAATGTCCTATATGCGACGGATATGTATCACAATACTTTATTCCATAATACTGTTACACCTCACCCCACCCCTACAAAAATTATGTGTCTTAAAACGTTATTTAGACGATTTATTTTTGGGTCAAAAACTATAGGGGGAAAATGCCTGCCCTGCCCCCCTGTGGGGGGGGGCGGCCGCCCCTGGAACTCTGACAACTACTGCCTAGACCTGGTCAATTAAGTGGTTAAGCAAACTCTAGTCCAGCTTCGCTTAACGAAGTTTCATCCTTAGTCATTTCGCCATAGTCTCAAACACTTATAACTCCATAAACTTTCTTGTAAGTTTTTGTTTTCACAAAATCAGGGCATCCACATATTACCATCAAAGAGAGCCCAATGATCGAAAATGAAACTGCAAAGGCAATGTGCTGTGTAGATTATGGCTTGCCAACAACGAATTCTGAAATCTACTGGTTACTGGGTGGCAGTACTGTTAGAAGTACGACGTCTATCCGGGCATTTAGTGACGAAAACATGACCATTTGCAGCAACTTTACTTTCGTTGTCAACAGAATATATCATGGTACTTCGTTGGACTGTTATGTCCGAAACGACCTTAATCTCTCATCAAAAGGATCATCTTTTATTATAAACGTGTTGTGTAAGTAAAAATTTGAAAAAATCATAATCTCATGGTTCTGAAGTTTCGTTGATTTGCTTAAGTAATACCAGCACTCAAGGAAGTCAGTGCAGGGGCTGGGTTGTCTTTAAGTAAAATGCCTTACCCTAAAATCTTAATAAAATTGAGTTGTAAAATAAAATTTCGAACTGCTGGATTTGTCGTTTGTAAAACTTCAAATTTCCAACTGTAGGTCTATAGACCGACAGCCCAAAGCCTTGGGGGTAGGTGAACTAGGTACCAATATCGAAGTATATGAGCATAACGGGAGCCACCTGGAATGTTTAAATACTGTATGGCAGTCTGTCGTATACCATCCGTTGCTAGTGGGCCTAGAGGCCATTTCCAAATGGCGACCATATGTAAGTGACCATGATTAGTTTTGAAAATAAAAGTTTGATAGAACTACCTGGCAACACCTGTAAGGTGTCGTATAAAAGAAAGTAAAATAGTCTATCAAATGATACCACATATAAGGAGCCTAGTGGTGAATTTAGTTGCAATTTTGTACCAAAAGTTGGATTTTTGACCTTTTTCCGAAAATATGAATTTTATCAATTTACATATTCCCATATTTTAAAAAGCTTTCTTAGTAATGAATTAAAACTTTCCAGAAAACTGTCCATATGTATGGGTAATATTGTGTGAAAACGAAAAACTTATTACGACATGGTGGCCATTTTGTAAAATGGTCGCCAGGCCCACTAGCAACGGATGGTCCACGGCAGACTGCCATATCTGAACATCTCAGAGTGACTCCCGTTACGTTCATATTCATATTCTCCGATATTGGTACCTAGTTCATCTACCCTCAAAGCTGTGGGCTGCCCGTCTACTACTCGTTTATTATCTCATCCTCACATACTTTGTAGGTGGGGGATGAGATATCGTTATTCGTTTTACCCTGGAAAGTGCACACATCACCTGCTGCAGTTGCCTTAGAAATAGTAATCAAGGAAAGGCATGTGGGAAATGTGAGTACTCATAACTGCTCCTCATTGGTGGCACAGAAAATAGTGGTGAAGCGTCTGTTTTCCTGGTCATCTGACTGAAATGCATAATTACATTTATCTGTGAAGGTGTGGGCGGTTGCTCTCATCAACGACTAAACTGATCACCCAATGGACGTGTAACGTGGTGGGTAGAAGTTACAATATTAAAGGTCACAAAGTTTGGGTCTGTTTGAGGAGTTTCTTTGATAATCATCTATAGAAAAAAAATATTATGTAGATAGTCAGTAGATCAAAACCCCCCTTTTTTTGGTTTGACAAACATAATTTTTTCTCAAAAAGAGCAACACCGATGGAGCCATACGTATTATTTTGGGGGTGGAACTCCTTTTTATGGTTTTTAGGTTGTTGTGTGGGGAGGGGGGGGGGGGAAGTTTCTCTATGAACCCCAGGGAAAGGGGGAAGTACTTAATAACCTTTTTACAGGGGGGAAAGGGAAATTTTTAAGCCTTTTTACCTTTGAATTTTGGGTATTAAATTAAAAAAGGCACTCTAGGGATAAGGTTTTGGGGAGCTTCAACTTCGGGGAATTTTAAGAACAAATTAATTTTTACTCGAATAAGAAATCCCCGGCAAAATTTTTCCAAATGTTTAGCCCAAGTCTATTTTTTTTTTAAAAACCATTTAAGCGCAAAAGTACAAAGGGCCCCCAAACAAACGAAATGTACAAAGGGAAAAAAAGCAACAGGAATATCAAAAGGGTAAAAAAACCAATTTAAGGGGAAAAAATTTAAAAAAGTTTGATTTAAAAAGTAATTTGGGGGTTTATTGAAAGGAAAAAAAGGAAAATGCTAATAAAAATGAAGAAGTTAAAAACTTTTTCATAAAAAATAAAAGGTTGCCAAAAGTGAGAAAACCCAAAAAAGTTTATTACAGATTTTTGGGGGCGATAAAACAAAACCGTGCCCTTTTCTAGTAGAGTTATCTTTAGTGAGGAAAAGGGCCCCCCAGTTTTCCCAATTTACAAATCCTCATTTCCAATCATGAGCTCATTTTTAGAAAGGGTAAAATCTCAACGGTTTTTAATAAAAAGGGAAACCAGTGGACCCCCTTTTTAAAAAAGGGGAGGAGTAACCCTCTAGCGTAGGAAAACTTTTCAAAGGGAGGGGTTTTACTTTTTTAGCCCTTTAAAAAAAATAAAACAGGGAATTTCCCCTGCCCACAATTTTCCCGTCAGGGCGAATAAACAAAAACAGTCTTTTGATATGGGCCAAAGGGCTGAGAAAAGTAATTTACGAATCCTTTAAAATTTTTCAAAATTTAAAGGGGTTTTACATCTCCAAAAAAATTTGAAAAATTTTAGTGACGAAAGGGTTTGGGGGGGAAAATTAAGCCTTTTAAAATTTTTAAAATTCTCAAGCAGTCCTACTCTTTCTTTATAAAATAAGTAAATGATCAAATTTTAAATGTTTACACTGATACGAAACGGAAAAACAAATTTCTTAATTGGGAAGGGGGATTTTTTTTTATCTGTTAAATGTCATCGAAAACCCTCAGTTAAGTTCAGAAAAGCGAAAAAACCTTTTCTTGTTATTTCAAAATCCCCTTTTGGAATCAACAGGGGGTTTAAACGACGAGAAGATTTGGGATGATCCCATCCATAAACCTAAACTTAGGCCCAAGCTTATTTTAGATCTCTGTAAATTTTTGGGTAAAAAAGGAAACGGCACAGGGAAAAACCCGATGGGGGGCCTGACATATGGGTTAGGGTGGACAGCAAACAGATAAAAAAAATTTTCCCTTGTTTTTTTAAAAACTCTTTCATGTAGGAGAAAAGGGAAACCAACTTTTAAAAATTTGTCCTTTTATGTCTTATTTTATGGTTTAGCCGAACCCTCAGTAAAATACGATATGGACTTTACGAAAGGGAAAAGAAATTAAATTTGTACCAAAAACCTTTTAATTTTCCGTTTTCCATGGGTAGTGACAATACATTGAGGACTCTCAAAGGGGAGTTTTCCTTAAAAGAGAGAAGGGGTTTTTATTAAAAAATCCCGTTGGAAGTTTTTTTTTGATGTTTAGATTTAAAATTTGAAATTTTTTTTCATTTTAAGAGAAAGTGAAACTTTTTCACTTTCCACTTTTTCCTCATCCCTGATGTTTTTAAAATTTTTGGAAAAATAAAGAAACTTTTTAAAAGGAAAATGTCATTGTCTAAAAATCTCACAAAAGGGGTTTTATATTTCAATCACCATTTGGGGGCTTAAAGGGGGCTTTAAAGGGTTTTGGGTTTTTGGGGTTTATGAAACCCACTAAAAGGGGATTTTGGGTTTATTTACTTTAAAACATATATTTGTTTCTTTTCCCTTGATTTTGAAGTTCCCGGGCAAGGGGGGGGTTAATTTCCCTTTTTTAGGGGGGGGCCCCCGGTGGCAAAAAAATTTTTCTTTTTTGTTTTGGGAAAAAGGCATCGGGCTGAGATGAAAACCCTTTTTTGGAAAAAAATTTATTGGGGATATTTAGTACGGGTAAAATCACCCTCATCAAAGTTTGTATATAAAAGACAAAAATTCCTGAAATTTTAATATTTTCCGGCAAATCGTTGAGGCCACTGAAGGGCGCATAGACCAAGGTTTTTTTCTTTTTTAAAAGAACAAAAAAAGGTTTCGGTGATAGCCCAAAGTTAGGTTTTTCTTTTCTCTCGATTCGAGTTTAAAATGTTTTTCCCAAAATTCCCCTCTGGGGATTTATTAAAGATTCCATGGCGGTATACTCAACCTGAAATTTTTTCCCCAAGTTTCAGATGTTGTCCTGGCTGGTCATCTTCCCCACATCGTTTTTGTTTTCTTTTTTTATGCTACACCAAAGAAAGGGTAGTTTAAAAATTAAAATTTTGCTATAATTAATCTGATAAAAAGAAATTTACATATAGTTTTCTTTTAAGGGATTCTTTTAAAAACAGACATAAAGTTTCTGTGCGTGGTTTTTAATGGCGGACACTGATGGGAAAAACTTTCAGAAAAAGGAACAAAATTTTAAAAGAGGGCTAGGTTTAAAATTTTGAACGGGAAATAGAAAAAACCCGGAAACTGAGAATTAAATTTAAATGTAAATTTAAATTTTTAAAAAAAAAATCCCCTTTGGGTAAGCTAAAGGGATTAACAAATTCATCCCAAAGGGAGCATGACTTGGAAAAACCCTAAAAGAATTTTGCATTTTTAAAAGCCAAATATTTACAAGGCCCCAATACGGCATCCACAAAAAGTCAATTCAAGTACATCAACCAACTAATTAAACAATTTTTAGTGACAGAAATAATAAAAAGTTGTTTTTGGGGGTTTGGGCTACCCTCAATGTTACGGCCTTTTAAATCTGGGGAGGGGGAATAAATAATTTTTTTTCGTACCTGCCAAAAATATACGTGGATGGGGGTGATAAGTGTCATTAGGGCGTTTTTTCATTTGGGGGAGAGGTTTTTCACTTTATGTTTACTTTAGGATGCCTGACAGTGTGATAAAAAATTTAATATTTTTTTGAAATATTGGGGGGGGCAAACGCATAGATAACGGAAAACTCTTTGGGGTAAAAAAAAGAATACCTTTTACAAGTAGGCTGGGCAATGAATTTAAGACTCTTTGGGTTTATGATTTAAGTATTTTCAAGTCCCCCAAACTTTTTGTTTCATTTAATCAGGGATTATTTTTTATTCTTCTTTTAAAAGGGGGGCTTTATGAAAGTCTAATCGTTTTGGAAATTTTTAGGCGAAAAAAACTTTTAGGGTCATGTTTTTTGTACTAATGGACGTAAGAACAAAACGATAAAGTGCCAGAGCGCCCTTAACCATTTGCCTCTCCCGGAAAATACCGACCTCGTTTCATCAGTTGAAAGTGATACCGAAGGGAAAACACTTCTGGCCCATAAAAAATGAAACGGGTACTCAATAAACAACTACACACTGAGTCGTTCACTGCCAAAAATGGGAAAAAAGGGGGGGGGGGGGGGGGAAACGGGGGGGGGGAACCTTTTCGATTATGGCCCTTTTTTATAAGCTTTCCAAATTTGGGAAAGGACATAAAAAAATTTTCTTTTGTTTTTAAAAAGAGTTTGGGGAAAATTATTTAGTGAAATGAGGAAACATCCAAAAAAATTATCCTGGTGTGATTTTCGGGTCCTGACCAAAAAAGATTATTTTCTTAGAAAAATGGTTAGTCATTCCCATAAATGACCCTTTTACTTTCGAAAGGCTACCATAATTTTATTTAAAACACTGGGGGATGGGGTTAAGGGAAGGGGGGGGGTTTCGCGTTGTTACATTTAAAAAGGGTTTTAAAAATTTTTAAAACCTTTAGAAAGACAGAAAAATTAAACAGTGAAATTTTCACCATACCAAAATTTTGGCCCCGGGAGAAATGTGTCTGAGTTTTCCCTAAACTTTTTAATTTTTTAAATTGGAAAGCCCTTTAACTTCGTTGGGAAACAGCGTTTTGGTTTATGGGGGTCACCCTATTTTAACTACACCGGGTTGGTTTTTTGACATGGTTTGAGTAGGGATGAAGAAAGTGTGTAGGGCCCCTTCCCCCCCCTTAATCATTTTTACCCAAATTTTTTCCAAAAAAAAGGTAGAAAATGTTCATTTTCCAATTTTAACGAAACAGACGAAGATCCCCTTTAACCTTTTAATCAAGGGGATCCTACAATTTTGTATAAACACATGCTTACGTATTGGTTTTTGTTTTATTTAATCATTTATAGACTCTCATTTCCCCCAGGTAAAATTTATTTAGAAAAAATGAAAATGAAATTAAATGTCTTACCCCTCTTTCCCAAAAATTAAATTTTAAAGGGGAAAATCAAAGATACAATTTCCCGGGGGGACAAAAAATAACATTTTTTATTTTTGGGGGAGAACTTTTAAGGGAAAAAAAGAGGGAAATAGATCCCCCAAAAATTTTTTTATTTTTCCCTAGTTTAATTTGTTTAAAAGAATAAATGTTAAAGGACATAGAAGGTACGAAAAAGAACGGTACCAAGACAAGATGTAATTGTTGCAAAGTAAACCCTCACACGTTTGGCTTTGTCCTAAGTGTTCTTTTTGGGAATGGGCCCAAAGGGTTTTCAAACTGAACAGGGAAAATTTTCTTTGCGGGCTGGGTAAAAATTGTTTTACCTTTCCAGGGTAGATATTTTTTTTTTAAGGGGCCGGGCCCAATTTAAATAAAAAAGGAGGGGAAAGGTTAATTTTCGGCAATTTTCCTTGGGGCACAAAAATTTTTATCCAAGTTTTTATTTTTAAGGAGAACCATTTTAACCCAAATAGCACAAAAATTTTTTGTACTTAAATTAATTTTTAAAAAATTTTTTAAAAAAAACTTTTTTTTTTAAGATTGGTTTCCAGTAAAAAAAATGTATGTCATTTTTTTATTCTTTAAAGGGATATTCCTAGAGTATTTGTGGCTTCCTTTCTGATGAAACTGTGGGCTTTTTTAATTTATTTTCCAATGGCCTTTTGAAAAATTTTTTCTGCAGTGTTACAAAAGGTGGATTACCGGGCTGTAAGCAAGTCAAAAAGGGACTTCACTCTCCCAAAGCCAAAATAAAATAAATTCCTTGATTCGTGTTGATTTTAAAAAGTTTTCGGTAGGTGGTCTGTTTAAAAAGGGGGTATAAAAAGGGTGGGGGCAAAGGGATCATTGGCAGATGAAACCCAACAGTCTATTCTTTCACTTTCACGTATCTTGGGTAATTTTTGTTCTCCATGACCGGCAACCAAATTGTTGTACACCCCCCCAAAAAAAGTTAAAAAGGGAAAAAACATTTTCCGGGAGAAATAAAATAAAAGGGTCGTTTTAAATTTTCTTTTAAAATAATTTAAATTTTGAAAATTCAATTTACCATTTAGCTTCATAAGTTTGACAGTACACCCGGGGATCTGATTCCATCACACAACTACCCCATTGTTGGGGGAAATTTCCCCAATTTTGCCCGGGGGAACCTTAAAAAGGTTTTTCCAGGGACTAAAAATTAATTTCTTGAAAAAAGGCAGATTTTTTTTTTTGTGAAGTGAAAAAACCGGGGTCTTAATAGGGTTTTAGCTTTTAAACGATTCTATTTTTCAAGAAGTGAATTTTTTGGGGAGATATTTGTATTAAACGGGAAAAACTGTGATGTCGTCGGGCCAAATGATTTCTCAAAGGAGTTGCTAGAGTCTTAGCAACTCAAAATTTCTGATTAGATTTAGCATTGTATTCCTTTATTAGATTGACCCAAATCTGTAGGGAAAATATTTAAACCATGACAAAATTTTAAACTCGTTAAAAAATTGGGCCCGCTTTATTCCCTTTCCCATCTCCATTCCCGCGAGTGACAAGGGTGGTTAGGAAGACCCTTTTTTAAAGTCAAAAAAATACAGCTAAAAGGTAAAAGACAACCCGAATTGAACAAAATACTTTTTCAGAAAAATTTCTCTCTCTTTTCCCCTCTCTGCATATTGGGAATGCACAGAAAAAGAAAAGGAGGCTTCCCGTGGGAAATGCATTTGAAGGGAACCATTGCCCAGGGTAAAAAAATGAAGGAATAAACCACTGCTTTAATGTTATTGTACCTGAGTGGAACGAACCTCATGGGTAAAAAAATACCTTGGAATGGGTTTTTCAACATGGGTATACCTCATAGAAGTTGGGTCTCGTGGCCCTTTTACTGACAATTTTCTTTTTAAATACTCTTTTTCTTTGAAAAAATACGGGTAGGGTGAGGCTCAGCTCTGGCCAAAACTGTCTTCTCCCCCTCCCCCCAAGGTTTTCCTGGGGCCCTTGACGTTTCCTTTTTTTAATGGGTTTTTTTAAATTTTCGATTAATAATTAAAATAGTTTGATAATTCGTATGGGGAGAATGGAAAAAAATAAAAATTTGTCGGAAAATTTTAATGCCCTCCCCTGTTTTTGTGCGTCCGCAATTTTTGTGCACACACCTTAAAATCTCCCAAAAAAAACCCGGGGCGAACCCCCAAAAAAAAAAAAAAAAAATTTTTGGCCAAAACCCCAACTGGGACGAAAAAACGGGTCACCTATACTTTATGTTAGGGAACGTAGGGCCAGACCGGTGCTTTTCCGGCCAAAATACATTTTTTTCAAAATTCAAGGGATTTCATCTCTGCCGGGGGTTTCTGCCAGGAAAATTTGGGCGATCCCCCTACCCTTGATAAATTTTCCATGCGAACCTGTTTCAGCCCGCTAGACCCCAGATGGGAAAAGGGGTTTTCGAAAACCCCAAGGTCGCGAGGGGATAGGGGGTAGGGCCCAAATTGATTTTGGGGGGGGGGGGGGGGGGGGCTTTAAAAGACTTGCCCGAAAAATTTTTAAACCCCAAAATTTTCCGCGGGTCCACGCACGTTTTAATGTTAATGGACATTTCATAAAAGGGAGCATCAGTTATCAGGGCCGCATGGGGAATTAAAATACAAAAAATTAGGCCGTGTTATTTAAACCCTTTTTAAAAAATTTTTTTTAATTTTGGGGCCCAAGTCCCGGGGATCGCCGGCTTGGGGGGGAGGGCAAGGGGGGGCGGGTTTTCCCCACGAAATTTTTTTAAAAAGGGCCCAAATGCAATCTTTTGCCCGTATGCTATTTGAATAAAATTTTGAAAAAATTTTGTTTTTAAATTCAAAAATTTGGGCCCCCCCCTTTGTTTTTTAAAATTAGGTTCAACATAATTTCCGGGCCCATTGGGCCTTTTAATAAAATTTTGAAAAATTTTGATTGGGGGAAAAACCCCCTTTTTGGGGGGGGGCGGGGAATGGCCCCCAAACTAGAAAAATAAAAATTAAGTTTCAAAAATTAAAAAAAAACCTGTAATTAAAAAAATTTTTATAAACCCCAAAATAAATTTTTATTTAATTTTAAGGAATTTTTTTAAAAATTTAAAAATTTTGGGACCCAAAACATTATTTTTTTTTTTTCCCAAAAAAAAAAAAATTTCCCAATATTCCCGAAATTTGGGGTTCCCCCCCCCCTTTTCAAAGGGGAGGGGCCCAAAATGAAATTTGTCCGAACCAAATCCCAAAGGGAAATTAAAAAACCGTTTGAACCTTTTTTTAAAAATTTCCCAAAAGGGAGGGGAAAGCCCACTTTTTAAAAAATACGGTCCCCAAAAAAAATTTGGGGAATTAAAACCCGGGGGAAATCGGGATTCTGACTTCTGAAAATTTTCTTAGGGGGTCCCCCCCTTTTTAAACCCCGGGGCCCGGGGCTTTCGGGGCCACCCCCCCCCCCCAATTAATGCTTACACCCCCTTTTGGGAAACCCTTTTGGCAGGTTTATTCTCCCCCCTTTTTTAAACGGGCATTCGGGGCAGCCCCGGGGCCCCGGGGGGCCCTTTCTTTTGGGCCGGGGTTGCGGGGTCCTTTCCCAAAAAAGTTGGAACATTTTAACCCGGTGCCCCAAAAAGGGGGGCGTTTGGGTTTTGGAAACCCCCTCCCCCATCAGGTTCGCCGTTTAAAACCCCCCCTCCCCTTTTTCCGGGGGGGGGGGTTTTTAATCCGGGAAGTCCCAAAACCAAATTAAAAATTTCCCCCCGGACTAAAATTTTTTAGGGGTTTTTCAAAAATTTTTTAAAAGGTTTTCGATTTTAAAATTAAAAAGAAATTTCCGGAAAGGTACTTCGACCTTTTAAAACTTAATTTTTATTTTCCCAAAAGGGGGGGGGCCTTCTTAGGGGGCACCCTCCAAAACCTAAGAAAGTTATTAGGGCAATACGGATTTAGGGCCCGGGGAAAATTTTGCACCAATTTTTTTATTTCCACCCAAAAACAAACCTTTTTCGAAAATCAGGCCCCCCCCCCCATAAAACCTTTGGTTTTTAAGGGGGCCGGGGCAAAACCCATTTGGCAAAAAGGGAACCCCCCCCCCGGGTACCGGCAATTGGGGCGGGCAAAGGAAACCCCCCCCCCCGTCGTTTGCCCGGGCCCCCCCCGGTCCCCAACAAGTTTGTCCCAAAAAAGGGGACCCATGGCCCAAATAAAATTTGGGGGGCCCCGGGGGGTTGGGGGGGGTTTTTTGTTTTGGAAAATTTTTCACCTTATCATTTTACTTCCCTTTTTATTAACTATTAACAAAAATTTATGCGGAACCTTGGAAAAAACATGTATAAGCCTAAACTGGGTTTTTTTAAAAGCCCTTTCCTTAAATTATTGGGGGTTTTTAAGGGGCAACAAATTTTATGAGGTTTCAAACCCCCTTTTTCGGAAATTTTTTAAAACCTAAGGGGTTACTCATTATTTAAAGCGTCCATCCTTGGGAAGGTTAACCGCAAAACAAGTTGTTGTGAAAATTTGTGGTAAAAATTACACAAAAGTTTTATTTCCCGAGAGTTCCAAAGGTTTTTTTCTTAAAAGGCCCTTTTCCTTTACCGTCGGGCCCAAGGATGCTGCAGGGGGGGAAATTTTAACCTTTTTAAAAGGGAAAATTTAAAAAAACCTTTTCCATTGTTGGAGGAATTCATTGAACATTGACCTTGAAATTGCCATTAAACCGTCTAACATTTTGACCTTTCATCCTCACTTACCAAATATAAAGTTTCCACAAAGTCACTTATCTACCTTAACAGCTAGAAATTGCCGAGAAAATGATGCCCATGCCCTCTGCTTGGTTCATTCTTTAGAACAACAATTTCAAAAACTGCTTATCTTGAGCACAACTCTGCTTTTAGTTCAGGAAGATTTCGTGACACAAAATTTAGCAGAGAAATACCATGTGACTTCTTGACCTTATGACCTTTGACGTCATGTTAATTGTAAGTTGCTTAAAAATGTTTGCAAAGAACATTAGGCGAAACGTTTGTATATTGCTGTTTTGGTTCTATAGATGATTATAGAAGAAACTCCTCAAACACACCCAAACTTTTGTGACCTTTAATATTGTTATTTTACCCAGCACGTTACACGTCCATTGGGTAATCAGTTTAGGCCGGTAGTCGTTGATGGGAGCAACCGCCCACACCCTTCACAGATAAACGTAAAAAATTTAGGCATTTTAGTCAGATGACCAGGAAACAGGAGCTTCACCACTATTTTCTGTGCTACCCATGAGGAGCAGTTATGAGTTCTCACATTTCCCACATGCGTTTCTTTGATTACTGTTGCTAAGGCAACTGCAACTGGTGATGTGTGCACTTTCCAGGGTAAAACGAATAAGGATATCTCATCCCCCACCTACAAAGTATGTGAGGATGAGATAATAAACGAGTAGTAGACGGGCAGCCCAGAGCCTTGAGGGTAGATGAACTAGGTACCAATATCGGAGAATATGAACATAAGGGAAGTCACCTGAGATGTTCAGATATGGCAGTCTGCCGTGGACCATCCGTTGCTAGTGGGCCTGGCGACCATTTTACAAAATGGCCACCATGTCGTAATAAACTTTTCGTTTTCACACAATATTACCCATACATATGGACAGTTTTCTGGAAAGTTTTAATTCATTACTGAGAAAGCTTTTTAAAATATGGGAATATGTAAATTGATAAATTCATATTTTCGGAAAAAAGGTTAAAAATCCAACTTTTCGTACAAAATTGTAACTAAATTCACCACTAGGCTCCTTATATGTGGTATCATTTGATAGACTATTTTACTTTCTTTTATACGACACCTTACAGGTGTTGACAGGTAATTCTATCAAACTTTTATTTTCAAAACTAATCATGGTCACTTACACATGGTCGCTATTTGGAAATGGCCTCTAGGCCCACTAGCAACGGATGGTCTACGACAGACTGCCATATCTGATCATCCCAGGTGTCTCCCGTTATGCTAATATACTTCGATATTGGTACCTAGTTCACCTACCAAGGCTTTGGGCTGTCAATCTATAGACCTACAGTTGGAAATTTGAAGTTTTACAAACGACGAATCCAGCAGTTGGAAATTTTATTTTACAACACAATTTTATTAAGATTTTAGGGTAAGACATTTTACTTAAAGACAACCCAGCCCCTGCACTGACTCCCTTGAGTGCTGGTATTACTTAAGCAAATCAACGAAACTTCAGAACTATGAGATTATGATTTTTTCAAATTTTTACTTACATAATACGTTCATAATAAAAGATGATCCTTTTGATGAGAGATTAAGGTCGTTTCGGACATAACAGTCCAGCGAAGTACCATGATATATTCTGTTGACAACGAAGGTAAAGTTGCTGCAAATGGTCATGTTTTCGTCATTAAATGCCCGGGTAGAGATCGTACTTCTAACAGTGCTGCCACCCAATAACCAGTAAATTTCAGACTTCGTTGTTGGCAAGCCATAATCTACACAGCACATTGCCTTTGCAGTTTCATTTTCGATCATGGGGCTCTCTTTGATGGTAATACGTGGTTGCCCTGATTTTGTGAAAACAAAAACTTACAAGAAAGTTTGTGGAGTTAACAGTGTTTGAGACTATGGCAAAATGACTAAGAATGAAACTTCGTGAAGCAAAGCTGGACTAAGTTTACTTAACCACTTAACTGGCCAGGTCTAGGCAGTAGTTGTCAGAAGTTCCAGGGGCGGCGCCACAGGGGGGCAGGGCAGGCATTTTCCCCCCTATAGTTTTTGACCCAAAAAATAAATCGTCTAAATAACGTTTTAAGACACATAATTTTTGTAGGGGGTGGGGTGAGGTGTAACAGTATTATGGAATAAAGTATTGTGATACATTATCCGTCGCATATAGGACATTTTCGGTGTAAATCCTCGAAAATTTTGCGCGCTTCGCGCGCGTTGTCTTCTCTGTCTAACTCATTGTACATCCGCCCCATACTGCAATAGTCCTTCGTGCAAATATTTGGAATGTTCGAGTATACACGCATTCATCATTTGCTATATAGCCTATCTTCATCCACCTCAGAGCTTACACTTAGGCCTCTTCTACATCCCAGAAGACCCATGATTGAATTTCTCTCTGAGTTTTTTTTTTTTTTTGTCGTTTAAGGGTTAATACCTAGTAGCGTAAACAATAGGGGGCCAAAATACAGTATATCCCCTGGCGAGATTCTGTGAAAATTGCTGTCTATTTGAAAACAAGCAAAACATAGTATTCAACACTAAACTGACTGATCTGAGTGATTAAAAGTTAATTCAAATCTGTATTTGACCGACGTATTTATCAATATTCTGTAAATTCTCGGACTACGCGCGAATGTGGTATCTATAACGAATTCCATGGCTACCTCCACGACCGTGGCTCACGGAGAAGTAGGCTTACATCATATTTTAGTGTGTAAATCCAGTACGCATGGACTACCAGCTCTAGTTGTACACTTGCCCTACACATGCAGTGACATGTCTGTAGTGCAGTATCGTATCCAACCAGGGGAGGAGGGGGGGGTAGGATTTTCACTTCCGTGTACATTGTTCAATCATGTCACAACAATCACAAAATGGTTAAATTGGTACGCAGGGAAGGTTATACCAGAGGAAGAGTAACAGTTCCGTGAAAGTGGGAAAATATATATAAGGCGTATAACATATCTAGATGTCTTCAGTGCAATTTGAAAGATCTGGGAAGGGCCATTTCTTGCGATCTGGGAGCTATTTTGGCAAAAATTTTATCGGCGCAGTGCGCGCCAGCCAATAGAAATCATGCCACATCATCAAGATGGCTTCAGTGCAATTTGAAAGGTCTGAGAAGGACCATTTAATTGCGATATAGAAGCCATTTTGGCAACATTTTAAACGGTACGCTCCGTGCCAACCGTTAGTGGCGCTCCGCTTCTATACCAACGCAACCAAACGCCGTTCACACGCTCATGTCTGTTAGTCGTCACGTATCAAGTATCGTACGGTTCAAAACTGCCTCCAAGATCCCGAGAAGTGCCATTTCATACAGTCTGGGGGGTCTTTAGGGCGAAAATTTTCTTGTACGCTTCGCACCAAACTATGATGGCGCTCCGCTTCGATGGCAACTTCCATTCTGCGCCCCTCCCCCAATAGCCAAGACAAATCGCAGCCCTTGCCCGTTTGTTATGTAATTGTCGACAATAAGTGCAACAAAATTGGAAAACTGTTGTAGGCCAAAAGTAAAGAACGTTGGATTACTTACCTAGAAACTAGATTTCTCGAAAAAAAAATATAACTTCAAAAGATGCAAAATATTGTACCAGATTGCGTCTAAGGCTTCCCGGTAGTCGAAAAATCTTTCACACCCCCTCCCCTTAACCCCTCCCTCAGAACCGGGATCACTCATCTCATGCCTGGGGCGGATGCAGGGGAAGGATGCAGTCGCACCCAAAAAATTCAAGAAAAAACGGCAAAAACGTTTGTTAAGCTATAGTATGAGGAGGGGACAGGATTCAAGTACGCTGCATCTTCGGTCAATGACCGTCCCCTATACGTTTCTTTGCCTGTGTTTTTTTTTTCGTTTCTTCAGTTAAACTTACGTTACCTATCCGTTCATTGTTAGTTCTATTCCTTTACGCTTCCGTTATTATGCGTCAGTGTCCGTCGAACATTCGGTACAGGTACTGTACTTCTTCGTTTCATCCGTTTGTTGTCCGGTAATGATCCGGTGAGCAAATAGCAAATCACCGGAGACGAACGGATACTAACGGAGAAGTCCAGTATGAGAAACGCACGAGAAAATGATAAAACGGAAGCTTAACGGATAAGTAACGAAATACGTAAGGGGGACCTTTTTCGGTCGACGTCCGGTCGAAGTTTTGTGCATGTTCAAAATCTCTCGCCTTTCATACCGGACGTTCCAGGTCATGAAACGAAGTCGGCGGAGGAGAACAGAAGACTAAACGGATACTAACGTACATCAACGGAGTGCCATTTTGGGTCTTCGTTTCCTCTCCGTTATTGCAATCCGGTGAGGTGCGACAGGCGCTTAAAGACTGACGTGTGTTACGGTAAGGTATCTCCCTCCCTCCTCCCTCTCCCTCCCTGGTGACGCCATCCCAACCAATTATTTATACCTCTGCCTGTGAATCCATTCTTAAGGTTTAAGTCCAAATTTTACATAAATAATACTGCAATAAAATAAATTTCAATCAGTTTTGTCTCTTTTCCCATACATGCACATTTCATTTTAGGAGTTTAAATTGGACCTACAGTGTAGAATTATAAGAATATATATTTTAGACGTTGGAAACGAATTTCACTCATCCAGCTCTCATTTTCATAGCTCACCCTGTTGCTGAGATATGAAAAGTTAAACTTTATTCACTTTATTTGAAATAGTCGATTGCGCAATAATTTGTGATGATCTTCTTGTAAAACTCACATTACTTGCTTTTGTTTCCTTTTGAAATTAAAGTGTTTATATAACCTTGCAAAAATTACTGTTGTACGGAGAGGTTTTGTGTAGTCAAGTCACCCTATAACAGTGAGAAAGTGATCACATTTTGGCGCAAGGTGCAAAATGAGGCTTTCGAAAAAATAAAGAAAACAAAGAATGTAATTTGAGTAGTACAAGAATGACATTACAAATTATTGAGCCATCTACCATTTTAAATTGAATAAGCACCAACATTTTATATATCTCAGCTCAGGAATTCCTGTAAAGATGGCAGTTAGACCATTTGGATTCATTTTTCAAGCTTTGTAACATATGTTTTTTAATTTTTAGCCTTTAGGTACACTTTAAATTTAGCTAAAATTTGGCAGTTCTTTGTAGACCAAAAAATGCATTTTCTATGCTCATTTCTTTCAATATAAAAAGTTGATTTAACTGTATTTTCAAAGCAAAGTGAACTCAAAGCAAGCTGGAGTGAATGCACATTCTCACATTGATGAGCAGTTCTCCCTTTTCTGTGCCTTTCAATCGTTTTGACTTACGGACCCTTAAGGGTGCAATTTGCAAAATTTCAATGTCTCCTATGCATATTACATAATGATACCATACGATTATGAAGGACACTAAATCGGATTTAAATTTAATGATATACATAAATCAGTCTATTAATGTGAGGAAATGACGTCACTCCTGTTTCCGTAAAGTTTACTTTAGCTTACAAATTTGGTTACATCATTGGTTCAAAAACTCGAAAAACTAAAGGTAAAAATTTAATGTTATCTCATAAGAGTTATGATTCCTCTCCCTTTTATAAAATTCAATTTTGAGAATAACCCTAACTCAGTGATTCGGCTTTTCCATCAACAAAAAAAAATCACATGAAGGGGATTTATTTTTTCTCATTAATTAAGAAATTGCAGACATGAGATCCATATTTCAACGATGAATACATACAGTTTAGAACACTCGGGAAGTGCCGTTTCCGGCCATCTGGAGGGTTTGCAAATTGCAGAGTAAAAAGTTTTCTTGAACGCTCCGCGCCAACTAATGGTGGCGCTCCGCTTAGAAATATGTATTACCATTTTTCATAGATTTATTTTTTTTCTCCTTAATTGAGAAATTGCAGACATATGATCCATATTTCAAGGCTGGGTACATGCAGCTTAGAACACTCGAAAAGTGCCATTTCCGGCCATCTGGAGGGTTTGTGAAGCCAAAAATTTTCTTGTGCGCTCCGCGCCAACTAATGGTGGCGCTCCGCTTAGATAGTCTTGCTGCACTCAGCCCCCCTCCAATATTTTTTCGTTCGGCCGCGCCTGCTGCATAGTTGAAGCGTGTCATTCAGTGAGGGGCCGATTTTCACTGACAGACAAACAGACCTTCTCACAGTTCGTATTTATTTTAGAAAAAAGTTTTTTTTGAGAGAGAAAAATAAAGTCCAAGAAAATGAAAACGCCAAAATGCAGGTTCCGACGTGCCGGGGGGGGGGGGGGGAGGGTGAGGCTCGGAAGTCTTCAATGCCTGCACCCCAAAAACAATAAAGTTGGGTCCAACCCAGCATGCTTTGCCCCCCACCCCCCATCGAAAAACCCTGGCGCCGCCCCTGGTCAGAACAAAACCAACTTTTGAATAACGAACTTTTTTATTATTTTTCTATTCCTGTCATAAGCATGTACCTTCCACTTGAAGTACCCAGGTATTTCTTAAGCCTGCACCACTTCGTAAGTAAGAAAAACACGAATGAATCCCTGCGTCATTTAAGTCAACAGCTGATATTTCCAACACCATCATCGTGCCATTTCCTACTACTCGAGAGGTATATTTACCAACAGTCTTTTCTGATATTTTGGAAACGTGGTGCACAAGAAGTTCATGATTATGTTGCCACACTACTGTCGAAGGTGACGTCAATAATTGCCACTTCCATGCAAGATGGGTATCTTCCCCCATGGAAGCAAGAACTTCACCGCTGTTCGTCACCCTACCTACAACAAGAACAAGAACAGGACAAAAATTGCATTTACTGTTTCTCCAGTAATCTAAGGTAAAGGAAGGTTCGTTTACGTTTCCCCAATTAGTCATTTGAAATTCCTCCAGTCCTTTGTGAGAAAGTGACAAATCGTGCAATATGACCAGGCCGCTTCCCGGTGGGTGCCGTCCATAATGAAAGGTGCAGAACAATTACGAGTGCACCTGTCAGAAGAACCAGGAGGTTGTGTTGTTTGTGTGACACCAACTTAAAAAGTAAGTTCTGCTTGGTGACCAGATGTTATGTTTTCAAAACTTGCATGAAATTTTTTGTGTTAGGCAGTGGAAATCCACTCACAATGGTAACTGTCATTTGGAAGATACAAAAGTTTAAAGAAATGCCATATTTCAGTTTCAGCATTGCATGGTCGGGTATCTGTGATGTTATCTGGAGAAATTGATTTATCATGGCTTTTGTGTTTCTTTATAATGTTGATATCAGTTTATTCAGTATTTCATGTATTTATTTTTCTGTACCATAAGTGTGAAAGAGTCTAACAATATATGTACACAGAAAAACATCTTAACATTCCATCAGTATCAAATTTCAAGGACAAGCAAGCTATCCCTTTATAAAGAATAGCAAGAGAAATCTGGGGCAATGTACCCTCTAGGCATCACATTCTGTGACCTTCAAAAAACCTGGAGTAAAATTAACCACGTAACCAAGGGATATCTTGAGTTAGGAATGGAAATTTGGTACAGTGTTTAGATGTAATGAAATAATACCTCTTTTCATAAGACTCCTAAAATGCCACTTAACAATGCCTTTAAGAAGGACACAATTGGAGAGGGGTTCATTAGTTAAAATAATGTTATTTAGTAGAATTTGTTACTGTCACCAGCACCAACCTTAATGAAGTTAAAAAGAGATGAACTTAAAGACTGTAGCCACTAATGCTCTCATCTCTCTTCATGCAAATTTTTAGGAGGAGTATGAGTGTGCAGGTGTGTCTGTGCGAAAGAGTGAGGAAACAATGTGTCGGGAACGTCTCCTCAACCGTCCTCCGATCAGATCAGTCATATAGACGAATCCGATCAGCGCTTGTGTTTAGTGACTGTAGGCAGCCATTAATGGGGTCCACCAGCCTTAAATCGTCTTCATTTATTTTCTACATGAATTTCAAACCCACATATTCAGTGAAATTGAACGAATCAAGGTACAATTTAATATCCAACCATCCATCATACAGGTAAGCAAGGAAATTGAAAGATTAAAGGTGATAGACCCCAGGTATGGCCGACTGAAATCAGACCATCACTTGCTCTCCGGATTCGTCTATAGGATAGGCATACAGTCTTATTAGACAAAATAGCTAGTGTATTTGCATTGATGGCATCATAGGTCAAAGATCAGAGGTCAAGCAAATAGTGGGGTATAGGTTTTATGTTGTTTGTTAATATGTTGGAAGATTTCAATAAGCACAGTGTATGTAATGGAGATGTGATTTGCAACTGTGTATTGCCTTCTTGTTTCATATTTAGAAAGTAAAACACGGAGATAATTGGTTTAAAAAGTAAAAAGGCGTCAAACAAGTTGCAAAACAGAATCAATTTAACAGATGAAAATAATTAAAACTCTTTATAAACATTACAGGTTGCCAAGTGTTTATTTCAATGGTGTCTACATAACACAGATTAACTAGAACGCCCATTAACTAGAAGAAAGTCATTGTGAAATATTATCACCTAATTTTTAATCATTGACTTTCATAATCATCAAGTTTCGAAAAGGTTAGTAATTTTAGTACAAAAGTTTATTAATTTATTTATCTAATGGACACCTTAATTGTTCTTTAACCAAAGGACGCTTATAAGATACTTCTATTTGTTCAACATGTTAATAAGTGATAACACTTTCCCATTTCTAATGTTATAAGAAACATGAGTTAAAAATTACAATATACTACATGCACATTATACATGTTAGGAGATAGATATTATTTCTTGTATACGGTACTTGAAAACAGCACGTACCACACACAAAAGAGGTATAGAGGGTAACTGCATCTATTGAACATCATTTTAATGCATATGGTGCTTTCATAACAAACCTCTTCTTTCTCGAGATTAGAAAATCGTATCTTTCTTAAACTCGATGCATTGACCAAAAGAAATTGTTACAAAGTTCGAGATTTTCGTTTTGCAAGAGCCACTTTACTTACATTTATTCTAAAGATCTGTATGACACAGTAAACAAATCGTGACTAAAGCACTGCAGAATATTTGAGTACATTGCCCTAGTATGGTGGTTTAACAGGTCCTTATGAGAGTTTTGAGATTAATGTGGGAATCGGTCTGACTTCATAACCAGAAGATCAAAGAGAAAGATAAATCCGCGAAACGCATGTAATTTTGATGACATACGAATGTCAGATAGAGTTTACTGAATTAAGCAACGGTGCGATAATACAACGTAGGCCTAGATACCGATCAAGATCAACTTATTTAATAATAACATATTCTTTAAGATAGAACACACTAATTAAAGACGATTTTAAATAATGACCTTTTTCCCGAAAATTTAGAAAGTAATATATTCTGTACTGGAAGTTCTTCTATTTGTTTTTGTTTTGATGTTGAGACAGTTACTGTACTTCTTGTATGCAGCTGATGTTAGGAGTTTCAAATTGGCTGCTACCATGCGGTATTCGCAAAGTGAATGCATAACCGACGGTTACATTTACTTATTGCACTTTTATGCACAATTCACCATCTGCGTCAAAACCAAAAAGCACAGTTCTATTCAATTTAAATGCAACACTTGTTTAAACTCCCTATATTTTGTTAGCCACTTATGAAGTATGATAATTCCACTATACCTACGACCGGTGAAAAACGGAGCCTGCGGAGAAAACTTGGACCTATGAAAATACGACAAATTAATGTCGATGAAGTTTTTACTTTCGCAGGTGAAATGCCTAACGCGTAATTAAAAGCCTTTCAAACAATACTATGTAATGACATTGATTACCTTCACGTTGCAGGTCCAATTCGAGCCACACAATTGTCTTCTTTGTTGCAGTATGGGAGTACACCACACACTGGTAATTCCCGACGTCTTCCGTACTATTTACTGTAAATTCCAGAATGGCACTATTACTTTCATTCCGATATCTGGAAGTGTATTTACCTACCTTGTTCGTTATAGCAGATAAAATATTATGAATCATTATTTCTTTCACAGTGTGGCTCCACTGGACTATAAGTAAATCTGAAATATCGAAAGGGCATTCAAGACTCGCGACATCCCCGATTGAAACCGTTTGGGTTTTAGTCACCACGTTTGTACCTGCAAAAAGAGGAACAATTACTTTTATTCGACTTCAGAATTAAGATGACAATATGTTTACACGATGAGAATCAGCAACAAAGAAGAACACATAAATATGTGTATACTGTTATCACTGCTTGATGCTCTCCTTTACCTGACTGAGAAATCAGCAAAGCGATGCAAAATAAAACACATTTCCCAAACGAAGTCACCATCTTGTACTAAGTGAATCTAAGTGAATGTAGAACAGGAGGTTGTGTCAGACACACTGTTGATAAATTAATACGTATTACTTGACACAATGTAAACAGCGCCTCCAAAACTCGAGTACGAAAAAATGGTCTTTTCTGGTGTGTGCCATATGACTGTCAGGGTGTAGTCCAATAAGGAAGTTGATGTTGAGGTCGGAAGCATAGCATTGCTGATTACAAGTTTACAGTGTAATCGTAGCTTCGCCTGATTTATATGAATTCAAGAAGGCGCTTTAATTTTACTCTAGGTATAACTAACATGTTGCCCAAATGCAGTGTTTATCGGTTTATTGAGTCTTCAGTAAAGCTATTTATTCATGCATTGTGATGATCTCCTAGTCAAAGTAATATGAGAGTCAAATATAACAAAAACAAGGAAGAGTGTTCATAGATGAAGAAACCCCATACACTTATTTTACGTAACTGTTTGACCTCCGTTACCGCTCCCTTTATTAGCATGAGAGTGATGCATCACCTTCAATACACTTTGAAAGATCTCATCTTTCAAGTTTTATTTCAATTCCATTCACGTGTTTTTAAGCACTTTCATTAGCTACCTTTATGTCGTGTGTTTATGGGTGAATATTTTGTTCAATTAGTTCGTGCTGCCTGGAAAACATTTGAAGTTCTCGCACTGTTTCAATGATAAGATACAGACCATCTCTGACACATTTCCATCTAAAACTTCACGTTTAACAGCTGAAACTTTCTACCGTCAAAGTTGGATGTCTTTGAAACCGCAGCCACAGGGGAAGTTCGGAAAATACCTTTCCATCACCATCCAAGAGTAGCGATCTTGACCCTGTACCAACAACCTTATGGAAAGATTGTGCTGATGCACTGGTACCTGTGTTAACCCAAATTATCAATCAGTCACTTAACACTGGATCTGTACCTATATCTCTGAAATCTGCAGTTATTTGTCCTCTTCTAAAGAAACCTACTTGTTTTCCTTAATCTATTGCTTATGCTGAGCACCAAGCACAATGGCAGCAGGTTCCATTTTTAAAGTCTTCTGTATGACCCGACCAGGAGTCGTGGTCGTGGTCGTGGTCGTGGTCGGGTCATACAGAAGACTTTAAAAATGGAACCTGCTGCCATTGTGCTTGGTGCTAGCATAAGCAATGGAGTAGTGAAAACAAGCCAATGAGAGACAACTGGAAAAAAGACCCTTGGCCGGCCCGACTTAAACCAATTAGTTGAAACTGAGCCGTAAAACCTGATCTAATTCATCTAACACTTTAAAGAAACCAAATGCTGATATTGAGATTTTGAAAAATTACAGACTCGTTTCTACCTTTCTTTCATTTTAAAAGTACTGGGGCCGGATTCACAAAGATTACTTACGCACAAAAGCTTGCGTAAGTCAGACTTACGAAGCGTATCTTGCTTAGTCGGTATTCACGAAGAGAAAAGTTCTTAAATATTTTGCGTAACTTTACGCAAGCTTCAAAGTTGTCGTAAGTACAAAAAGCCATAGTAACACATGCAGAGACGCGCTGTTCCGAATGGTTGTGTACGGCGCGGGACCGCGCGTGTAACCTCAGAAGACCGTGCGCTTCGTTTTAACGATAACAGTCAATGTGTTTGGCTAAAAGCTACGTGCACACTTGTCCGGCAACGGTAACGGTAACGGCAACGGCAAACGCTGCGTCAACGGCAAAAATTTTACTCTTGTAGAAAAAATGAAGGTTTGTTCACACTGACACGGTAACGGCAATGCGGCTATCCGGCGTTTGGTGAAACACGCATCCGGCAAAACTGAAATCGTGCATGGAGCGATTCATTGCCGTTGCCGGATGGTATCCATGCAAACTATCCCTAGCAACAAAGTTACCTCGAAGTCTTCGCGACTCTTGTATACACAAAATCCTAGAAAATCAGAGTTATAAAGTGCTGTTATTGAAAATTCAGTGGTTTGGTGAAGAAGGAATCCTGCTGGAATAATCCAAATAAATTTATACTACCAGGATAAACAAAAAACAAAATATACAAGGCGCAGAATTCCGAAGATTTTGAAAAGTCTGAGATGGTTGGTAAGAATCAAAGCGAGCCTCTAGTGGGGCTCCCTATGACAGCACTAGAGGTAGTTTAGCGACACAAGCTTTGAGACACTGTATGCAGGCCTTTGACCGAGGGGTCATTCTAGCTAAACAGTTAAAGTTGCAGAAACTAGTAGACCCTATAAAAATGATCACTAATGTTTGCTCAAATTCCCTCCGAGATCTCCTGCATATTATAGGCTTGCAGCTAAGCTTAAATCGTATAACGTTACAGCTTGTGAGTTAAAAATAAAGACCGTGGCAACATAGTCCTCCAATAGAGCTGTGCATACGTAGGCCTAGGCTAAGCCTCATTTGCCAAAGGACAAAATATAAACTCTTCTTGTGGAGTGGCGGTTGCTTTACCTTTACCATGAAACGTAGGATAATAAACAGTTGATCAAGAGCTAGGCAACTTCCTAATGCCTTCATAGCACCTAGGCCTAACGTTAGGCATATTCTTTAAACGTTACGTAGGCTCATATAACAAAGAGGACTTAGCCTAAATGTAGACCTAGACAAGGCTTGTTAACTTGTCACTAGTAGTAGTAGTAAAAAGGGTTTGGCAACTTGACCCTCAAACAGGTGATGTTCATTATGCTCAACGTTACGTGATTCTTCGTGGCCAAGACATAGGGTACTCCATGAACCTGTGAAGTGGAATGTAACGTGCCTTGACCATGTAATGTAGTACACAACCCTTAACTCTTCTGCTTTACTAGCAACACGTAGGCCTATACTTTGTAATTATCTGTAACGTTAGAGCCTAACATTACATAGGCCTAACGCGGAAGACTATAGCTATCTATATACTATCCCCACTTTGCTATGTGTGCTGGTATCTACGTTAGGTCCACGGAAGGCAAACGTAAGTTCAAAGCCACGTATTTGCAAAAAAAGTTTAAAGAATAAGCTGACATACAGGTTGTTGGATCTCGTCTTGTCCAGGTTTGTTGTGTGGCCTATGCAACCCTCTTGGGACTAAAGTTTGCTTCTGGACATGAATGTTGAACGCCGTTGTAGCGTATGTGGTATTTCCTCGGGGAGTCTGTAACGTTCGCATTCAACTTGTTTACAATGTAATGAAAGTTAACGTTACTGTTTATTTGCGAGAATTCAAATTGCGGTGAGTAAAGAAGTAGGCCTGTCACGCAACTATAGCAGATACAGGCTACATAATTATTACCATATCAAAATCAACGTGAGCTACAACGAATACCACTTTAACACAGTGATGCTTATGTTTTTTCTGGGCAATAGTCAAAAAGAGAGGCAGGGTAGAGGGTGAGGGTCGCATTCGAGAAAACCTCTATACACCAATATTGCCCGAGAAGGAAATGGGTCTACAGTTCGCAAGCGCATAAAGTCAGGATTTTGTAGTAGCGATGGGGAGGCCGCAGGGGCCTGACAGGCACCTAAAGCACACTACCCATACTTAAAAAGTCAAAAGTGTGGTTCACGAGCGTACATTATCCCCCACATTATTAACTGCCTTTCCCCCACGGGCATAGCTAGGATGAAATTTTTAGGGGCGCTAGGTATCAAATGGGGGTCATGACATTGATCGCAGTCCTGAGGTCCTAAACAAAGGGGTGTCCCCGTCCTCTTTGAGATAATTTTGAATGGTAAGGTGTCCTTGGATGGAATATGGTGCTATATTTTTCATCGTTTTAACTGAATTTATGTTCAAAAATTATTTGTTGATTTCATACGTGTGCAAAATGATTACACATTTAGTTTTTCTTAATTCTTACACATATTATTAGGACACAAACAATTTTGGGGGACTCACAAACATCTTGGGGCCAGGCCTCCCCCGTAGCTACGCTCCTGTTTTCCCTTCATCCCTCTCTTTTCCCTAGCTAGTGATCTAACAACATGTAGCCTCATGTGGTAATTTCTTTCTACACTGTTAAAAATTTCTGTAGAATTACAGAACAAATAATAAAGAGGTACATAAAGAATACAGCAAGATACTGTCAATTAGTTTCAAAAATGTGAAAGCACTTTTGCTGTATTCTCTTTGTATTTCTTTATTTTTTGTTCTGTAATTCTACAACAATCAGAGACATTTTTAACAGTGTAGTTAGCACATAGCACAAGCATAGCTCCGTCGGAGCCTACCTGTATCAAACAAGAGAGTTGTTCGCGAAGAAGGTCATTATTATTGTGGACTTTACTTAGCTTGCAAAACGGTTCCATTTTTCCATGAAGTTGTAAACTATGGACTTCCCAAAGGGTAAAGTTGTAACACTTCCGTTTTTACAAACAAGATGGCCATATTCGCACTGATAACACTTTCGCAAACAGGGGGTCCCTAAGGATCGATAAGGGGGGGGGGGGGCTTGGTGCGGTTAACAAGCCGGGTAGGTTAAGAGTGTTTCAAATTTTGTTCGCTACCCGACTTCGGTCTCGATTGCGATCCGGCTGTCTACTCCATGACTACATCGGAAATATCAACCTGTTTGATACTCGTAGAGTCACTACAGTGGAGTCGGGGAAGGGAGTGGGGGTCGCGTCGCAGTTGATTAAAGTCGTAGTGTGCAGCTGTCATGAACCCACCTCATAGGCGTAAGAAGCGGGGGGCTGAGGGCTTTAGCCCCCAGTCAAAAATGTGGGAGGCGCCCCCCAAGATCCAAGGCCAAAAACCCCTTATTTGTCTCTTCTGTAAGAAATGTCAAAAAATTTGCAATAATTTTCCTTAAAATTTGTCCAAAATGTTGCACCAAATTGCATCTGAGGACCCTTAAATACCCAAAAATTTCCCAAAGGGGAGGAGGACAACCCCTCCCCTTAGACCCCTCCCCAGGCTGGCGGTTCGAAACAAGGTTCAGCCCCCCTCCCAGTCTCGAAAAGCTTCCTACGCCTATGACCCAACTGACACCCATTTTTTTATGAATTGCCCAACAAAGAGGGGGGTACGAAATCAGACGACGTTTGTAGAAAGGCAGTGTGCTCACCCTCGTATGTGATTAATGAAGGGTAGATAGACTCATATCAATGCCGACAGTGTGTTGCGCATTTAACCTACAATTAATCCGAGTGCGACCCGACGCAACTGAAAACGAACACCTACAAGTGACACCCCCGACGAACAGTCTGGTTGAGTTGCATCACATTCCAAGACTTTTACTTCACAGTGTCGGACATGGTGTCTATTTCATGGCAGACTATTATACATTACAGGCACTATACCATTTCCCCGACAGCCTGGATTTATAAAAATTTCCCGACCTTTCTGTTGCTCCAAATAAAAGATTTTTCTGACAAATTAAATAAATTGCAAAAGAAAGTGGCTATTTTCCCCTAAGGCCCGCAAAATTTTCCCGACAGGTGGCTCTTTAAAAATTTCTGGGGGTGTAGCAACCCTACACCCGACGGTATAGTGACGTCCCTGTTCGCAGAGAGTCATAGGAACCAGATGTCTTAATTTCTTAACTTCTTGAGCAATAGAAAATTTAGGACTCTTTATGGACACGTTCAGTGATCGCCGATTCTGTATATCTGTATCTATAATGGATTATGAATAACTTTTCAATGCCTCTTTCCATGTAGGCGTATACGGTACCTTAATGAGGGGTTCATAACTGACTGTGCTCCCAAATAGTTACAGGCCAATGTTAATAAAGACATTCAAATATAAAAGTGGTTCAGAATAAATACCATTTATTTTGTGAAATATGATTAGTCTCTTCAAGCAATTATTGAATACACACATGAAAAGATATCTCCTTGCAGGCGTGAAGTGTATCCCTTTCTTCTACAGACTACGGCATGGTCCAATTGATTTTTAATAATTTAGTGCAACCACTCAAATGGGAGAAATTGCTCAAAGAAAAGGACACAAAAATTAAAGGAAGGAAAAAATTAAACAAAAGTAAAGTGGAGCTTCCAAACCTTTCTTGACCTTTGAAATCATTCCTGTGCCCAATTGTTAATATGACAGCCCCTTGAAAGTTCCTTTAATGGCGTTTATCTACAGAGATTTGGGTTCAGAACCTTAACCCCCCCCCATACACACTTTCATGCGTGGTTGAAAAAACTGCAACATAATACATCAACGACATAGGTCCATCTATGATTGGGGGAGCATTTTGCCCACTAGGGATAATGTGAAAAAACATGCCATTTCCCGGGTTCATTGAGAGGAACCTAAGTCATGATTAGGACTAAAATTTTTAGCATTTTCACTAGCAATCATTGCAAACAACAGCAGTCTGCGAAAAACAGAGGAAAGGGTTCTCCAGCCCCAACCTGGATCCGCACCTTACCCTGGTTATGCGATTGATTTTGGTTTTGTGTATGAATGACGCAAGTTTCCGGTCGGGTCAATGAAGGTTTTCCTAAAGTGACGTCATCATGTACTGTAGTTGATGTGAAACCCTTATTTTTGAGTTGACGATTTCTGGGCGCGAATTTTAAAATCCCAGTTACTCCACAATGGTTTAAGCTATGTGGGTGATGAAAATACTTTTGAACATCGGTTCTCTTATTAAAAGGTTACTCTGGATTAGTTTAACTTTTCTTAGCATATAGTCTCTTTTAAGGGATTTGTGATGAAAATAATTTGAAGATGTCTATCGGCCGTACGAATTGACTCCTCATGCCACACCAGCCCAAAGTGTGAATTGTCGGGGGATCCCAGACTCCGCATAGGCTACTTTGATTTCCCAACTATTTGATAAATTCCAACCTGTTTCGAAATAATAATTCAGGCCTTCAAAGGGCAGATGTTTTACGACGCTAAGCAACCACAAATGTGGAAGAGGCCTATATGGCTTATGGATTACAACTTCACGTCGGGTGGCCAACCAACTTAACAATTAAGATCAAATAAGGTTTCTTCTGAAAAGCCAGTTCAGATGGGAAAACAGTAGATTGCTCTTGGATAGAAAACCCACCTTACTTTGATCCGTCCGTGGATCGAACCCCGAACCTCCCGGTTGCCAAGTTTCATTGCTTGAAATGCGACCGCCTTTATCCACTCGGCCACAGCTCCGGAAATGAAAAGTAAAACAAAGAGCAGTACAATTCCAGACATCTGGTACATCATCATAAAGAATACTTCGTAGGATATGGCAAACAAATATCGCATAGCCTAACTGCCAGCAGTGGCGATGTCAGGATTTCGAAGTGGGAGTGTACTGGGTGGTGGGGACGCTTCGCCAGAGGGGCATACCAACATGAAGGAGTGAGCGGTGCTGAGGGCATCCTGATGATGCGAGGCGGTCCACGTGTTGGGGTCTAGGGCCCACCGTAGGGCTTCTCCCCTTTGGAATTTGGGGAGAGGTCAAGCCGGTTTTCGGGTATTAACACAATTGTTACCCACAGAATTGAAGCATTTAACAATCTCCAGTTATCAGGTTATAATAAAAATGGGAAACCTCACGTTACAGTATAGAATCAAAGGTGCATCTATGGCGGCCAATCCTGGCCCTCATCACGTAAATTTGAAAAAAAAAGCGTTATAGGTGATATATAGGGTTGTGCGTGCCTTAAAATTTTCACTCACCCACTCAAAGAATCCTATTTTGCTGAGGCTATAGTAAAATAACAGAGTGGCCTAGAGAAGAGAGGCAGTTGAAAATTCCGACTGACCTACTGATTTCTCAGCAAGATCTTCAATCTTACTAGGACTGGGAGCGAAAAGGAAATAATTTATCTAGTATCGCAGCTAATTGAGAAAAAGCTGGTCAAATTGGTATTTAAATGAGAAAGTATGTCGTAATATTTTGAACAAATAACGTTAGAATATTCAACAAATGAACGGGACTATTTCCTTTTTTAGGGCTGTACCGCTGTAGCACTTTTACCACAAAATTTAATTCGACCTTTTCAAAAATTAACACACAGACCTATTTTGCTCGAAAATGACAAAATTTCTGCCCAAATGGGGAGGAGATTGCTGCAGGCCCCAGCCTCTCTTCGCACGCCCATTAATTTAATCGGATTCAGTGAAATCATCCCATTACACCTATGCAATAACTGGACACTAAATTTATCCTTATCAGACACCCCATTTCCTCATAGCGACATTCTTGCGCATTCCCTTGGCACTCCGAACTTAACCCACCTTACGCTTATGCTTTGCCCTCACAATAAAAAGTGTAGGCCTACTGATGCACTGACAAATGCACTTTATACCGTCCGTGCGGTAATCACTTTTTGCCGTATCAATGTGAACAGTTATACCGGATTGCCGTTACCGTTGCCGTTGTCGCAGCGTTTGCCGTTGCCGTTGCCGTTACCGTTGCCGGACAAGTGTGCACGTAGCCTAAAAATGAGACAAAGCAAGATGCAACCGCACACACGATGGGCTCATGCACATGTATTGCAGTTATGCAGCGTATCTTTACGAAATGCGTAAGTTGTTTTCGTGAATAACACTTAAGAAAGTTCTTACGCAGTGCGTAAGTATTTTGACTTACGCAAGAACTTACGCAAATGTTAGTGAATCCCCCCCCCCCCCCGGAGCGAATATTACTCGCCAGAATTACTCCATATCGTCAATCTCATGGCATCCTTGATCGTTACCAATGGGCTTGCCGACAGTGGCGAAGCTAGGGTTTGTGGCGCCAGGGGCAAGAAACGAAATTGGCGCCCCTCCCCCATCTTCCGGGGGGGGGGGTGATCTTATGAATACTTAAACAACTCTAGATCTTAAATAGAACAAATGTCCATGGGCGTCCGCAGACAAAATTTAAGGTGGGCAAATTTTTTTAGGGGGCCAAACTTTTTTCATGGGAAATATTTTTCTCCCAGAAAAATGTTTAAATGATACGTTTTCACACAGTGTTGACAAAGGCCTAGCCAGGAATTTGTCAAGGCGGGGGGGGGCGAAGCCCATAGACAGACTCTCAGCGCTCCGCGCCACCATGGGTTGGCGAAGAGCGTCAGAAAATTTTGGTCCAAAATGCTTCCCAGATCGCTGGAAATGGCACTTCCAACTGCTATTTACCGCATATAAAAAGAGGAAACACTAGCAATATCGTAAATATTATTTTATTAACAGATGAAATTGCTATATCAATATCATGCTCATGGCAAATGGTAGCTCCAACATTTTTTAAGTGATCTCGATTTGGCGCCCTCTAGATCGCCCGGGGCAACTTGCCCCCCCCCCCCCCCCTTGCCCTCCCCTAGCTACGATACTACTTGCCGAGTTATTTAGAGTATTGAAACAGCATTACTACGAGTGGAAAATGATATTTTGAAAGCCACGGATAATGAAAAAATCGTTGCATTGGTACTATTGTATCTGTCGACGGCTTTCGATACAGTCGACCATACTATTCTTCTCGCCAGACTTAGATCCATTGGTTTTGATGACACTGTCTGGGAGTGTTTTCAGTCTTATTTGAAATTTGATAGATCCCAATGTGTTAAAATTCTGGACCATTGTTCGACTTCTATCAAGTTTAAGTTTGTTGTTCCTCAAGGACCTGTTCTTGGTCCGCTGTTGTTCTCATTATACACTCTTCCACTTGGACAAATAAGTCAAAATTGTTGTCTGCAATATCATTTTTACTCTGATGACTCACAAAATTTACCTTTCATTCAATCAAAATCAAGTTGAGGCCACTGCTGCACACAGCGTCTGGAATTATGCATCGATAAAATTATGCTTTGGGTGTCTCAAAATTGTTTGAAACTAAACTATGACAAATTTGAATTTTTTTATAAAAACAGTAGCGTGCAAAGGTTAAAATTTCTCACCTTCGCATCTGTAACTGCAACATAGCCACATCAGCAAAAGTCCACAACCTGGGTACCATACTTGATGCTAACATGTCATTAAATGATTACATTCCATCTGTATCAAAATGCTTTATTCCATCTATGCACTCTTGGTCTCATTAGGAAAAACCTTACACAGAATGCTGCTGAACAGCTTGTGCATGCTTATGTCACATCACGTCTTGATATTGGGAATTCACTCTTTTATGCTTTACCGGTATTGCAAATCAATCGTCTTCAGCGCATAAAAAATATCGCTGTTCGGATAGTTACTCGTTCTCAACCAAAAGATCACATCACTCATATTCTCAGGGATTTACACTACATTCCCATCCAGGACAGAATCATTTTCAAAATAGTGATGTTGGTATATCGCTCTTCCGTCGGTGCCTTGCTACCATATTTTTCTGTACTCCTTCAGCCATATCAAGTAAATCGAAATTCCATGAGGTCACACAATAAATCTCTTCTATGTGAACGACGGTCAAATCGAACAAGGGGAATAAGGACTTTTGCTACTTGCCGGTCCTTTTTTATGGAATAATCTACATGAGCATGTGAAACAGGGGCCTAGCCAGAAATTTGTCAAGGGGGTGGGGGAGTGGTAGATTTTGCGAGGGAGCAAAGCGAGCGCTCTTGGGCGCGAGGGGGGAGTGTATGGGAGGGGGTATTCAAATCAAATACACACATATTGCTGGCAAATAATTTATCAGTCTACAAGTAGGGCCTATACAGAATCACATAACAGCTTCAAACAAGTGTAAGGTGTGGTTTTTTTTTACATAGGCCTACCAATAGATACCATGTGTTCCTGATATGGTAGGCCTACAATTTGTCCCCAGGCTTACGGTATCGCTATAGTTGGTAAGTATGCTGCCAGTGCTCCGCCTCAACTCATGGGTTGGCGCTGAGAGTGAGAAAATTTTGGTCCAAATTGCCCTCCTAGATGGCTGGATATGGCACTTCCCAGGCCTATTAACCGCATATAAATAAGGGAAACACTACTAATATTGTAAAAAAACATGAAAAATACCAAAATTTTGCTCAAGAGGGAGCGGCTGCCCTCTTTGCCCCTGGCTACACGCCTGATGTGAAACTTAGTCCATCCCTTGCATCTTTCGAACGCCCGATGAGGACTCATTTTATGCAAACTTTAATTTTCTGTACTGTGTATGTTGCATTTTTGTGTCGCTGCGCCATGAACGCCTTTTCTTGACGGATACTGGCGCATTATAAATTTCCACTAATTATTATTATTATTAAAATAAAGCAAGAAAATAGGTCTCCAAAGTAGCCATCTGTATTATGTCTCATATTTTTATATACAGCGAGGCGATTTAAAGGTGATCAGTCGTCTTGAAATATTCTTTGTGACGTCAGCCTTTTCTTGACATGTTTCTGCAGTCGTCACTGTTCAAGGATACACCGTACAAGCATGGTATAGCTAATCGGTAAGCAAGAAGAGACGGCTTGTAGCTGTATACCTACTAGCTATACCGATGTCATCATAGCTACTTGTACGGTGTATCCTTGAACAGTGACGACTGCAGAAACATGTCAAGAAAAGGCTGACGTCACAAAGAATATTTCAAGACGACTGATCACCTTTAATTATCGTAAGACGTTTGCACCTCCCCAGAGGAGCAGACTTTTCTTGCTCAACCCCTCTGTTATTCTTTGGGTAAGGTATACCAGGGAGTTGATAAGACCCCCTGAGTGCAATAACTGTAGTTCAGTACAGACATAAGTAATGATTCTCAGTTGTTTGTTCGTATTTTACGAACATTTTGTACATGATGTAGAATGTGTTTGTTATTGTCTGATGTGGCGTGATAAAATGCTGTGATTGGTGAATTTCAAATCAGGGGTGACGAAGGTGTGGTTTTGCATGCATTTGGGTAAATCTGTCAGTCGTTACAGAAAGGTTGATTACTCTTTAATTGGTGCTCACCGTGTAAAATTTGTTACCATTTACCTCTCTTTTATTGAACGGGACCTGACTGTTTGTAAAAGAGGACAGATTACATAAAAAGTCCGACTAACGCAATATTTCCCTTTAAAGTAAGGGAGAATGATCTGGACTGTAGCCATTGATTTGTCTCCCTGTACTGCAACAAAGCAATACGGCGCGTAATACGTACATCAGTCGTTGCTTTTGCCGCAGTCATTGGCGGAAAAACTACAACTTTTCAAGTAAGGATTATGAAACAAAAAGTTTTAGCACCATGATTTATCCCATTTTTAAAATTACTCCTAATCTTTCGAAAAACGAATAAAATGACTTTAAACTTCTGAACTTGAATGCACACTGAAGGTATGAATACACGCCGAACAACCAGCTTTTTGCCGTACACTGCGCCCTCACAATTTTTGTGGTTTCACTGGCTAAACACGCAGTGATGCACTATGTCAGCGTCCTCTCTTACTTTAATTTCTATGGGGTCATATTCAGCCGCCATTTTGAATTTCAAAATGGTGGTCGTCTTTCTATTTTTTGTCAAGTAATAAATGCTCATAGAAGAAGGTTTTTACTATTTTCACCTAATGATTCGATAACTTGAGCTGTAGAGGAACCTTAGTAATAGAATTATATTTTCTCCTTGTCTGGCCCCCTTTTCGGAATTCAAAATGGAGGAGAGAGTGCGCATATGTACTAATTTATGAAAATAGTATAAGCTTTACTTTCGGTGCTTTGACATAGAAGTTTTTATTGTTTCATATTTTTATCATGACTCCACTAAATGTCCAATCTAAAGTGAGCAGACATGCAACCTCGGGCAAAGCTAATTACCATAAAATCCAAAGATCGCGTAACTTCAAGGCACTGCAGTCAGGGAGGTACGTCACCTCTCTGCTGCAGTTCAATAACGGTTGGCTGTTTACCCGAAAATGGGGTACTGATTATACAAAAATCATTTCTGAGAAATGTAATCCCAAACAGTCCCGTTAGCTCCTTCAGAGCACACTGTAACAACCCATGCCGTTTGGCGATTCGTTGGGATGTCATCATACTATAAAAGAGATAGATTTTGTTCTAACTATGAATCCACAGGTCCATTTATTCAAAACTCGTTGTTGCACTTTTTTGACTTAGAAATTTAGGATTTCGTTCTTTTATTTCATCATTTAAATATTTCCATTCATCATTTTGACTTCAACGTTGCACCTTTGACTTTTCATTTCATGATTTTACAAGAAATTTCATTAAAATAACTTAAGAAGTTAAAACTTTGGACTGTGTATTTCATTATCTTGACTGATAATCTCATTATTTAACTTTATGTGTCATAAATTTGACCTTTAAACGTTATATTATGACTGTTATCTTGAAATATTAATTGAAATGTCATTATTTAAAGTTTAATTTTTCCCAGTTAATTTTAGTGTAAGTATTTTCACGTCTAATTTCAGAATGAATTTTACTTTAAATCTTATCAGTTTTCCTTTATAGTCAATATCTGGACTAAGTACTTTAAGACGGGGCTCATTTCATTTAAATTAATTAAACTCATAGTTCAAATTTGATCGAACTTACGGTTTAAGAGGAAGAAACACACTTTTCAGAATTTTGACAAATTTGATCTTTAACTTACATTTTCACCTTCCACCGCTAACCCTAGCACACATCATATGGAATTATAAGTCTTTGTAATATATGATAGACAAATAATGGCAAAAAGCCAGTTTAAATAAAAATTTGACTTCATCCACTGATCCTTGACCTATGCCGTCATCAATTAGGCATTAACAACGTTTTACAGTCAGGTATACCCACTAAGTTTGGACTTAATATGACTTACGGTTGCAACGCACGTTTTGCTTTAACACTCAGATACCGAGAGTTAAAGCAAACGGCTTCAAATTTCTGATGTTACATGAAGTACATCTCACCTCCCTATACATTACATGTAGGGAGATAGCATAATAAGTACTATTACATCGTATTAACCTTACATACCTAAAGCCTTACAGTGTAGGCAGACTTTATGTGTTTTTGTGATTCAAGAATAGAGTAGCTTGACCTCAGTGTTTCCCTTTATGCCACACTACACTACATATAGGTCTGTAAATAGAATTCGAGCACAAGAGGGAGCCGTCCCTGGAATTAGGCTATAGACAAAGATTCGCCTATGTAGCTACTAAATGGTTTTCACCAATGCTTTTCCAAAACGGGAACGGTAGTTTGCATGAAGTAGGAAGTCCCTCTTTCGACCGATCCAAGATTGGCCCTAAGACTGGATTGACTCCATTGCTTCTGAGTATAAATGAATTCCTTAAAAGCTCGTGGAGAAAAAGTTACTTGGATGTTTGTGTGCTGATTTAAAACAGTAAATAAGCTTTAAAAATGTAAACATTCAGACTAAAACTTAGTCGAAATGTGCTTGTTCATTCAAAATGTCAATTTATTATTTAAACTTGACAAATTATTCTGTCCCAATGAGGAATTACAAGTGCGTACATGTAATATACGTCCCTTCCATTCTTATAATGTCTTGCAAGTAAATGTGCAAGTGCTAAATTTAAGGAAGGAAGAAACTGTAGTCGAGTAACCTAAAATCTTTTGGTACTAGTAAAACTATTTTAGTTAATTTTATGGAGGTATTTTCTAGAGTATCTTCCCAATAAACATCTTAGTCTGGTTTTGTTACTTAAGCCAGAAGAATGTTAAAAAGACAGAAACGTGATTAGAGGCACCGAGATTTTACGGCACAAGCCTGCCCCTCTCCACACACTTTATCAGGAACAAGCGCTTAAACGAATGAACGGTATCATGAAAGAAAAATCTGGCCCAGCCAAAGTGTATTTCAAATTCCTTCCTTTGGAGTCCACATTTTTAAAGATTGCAAAAGGTTCTCTGGCCACTTTTGTCCTTCTGTGACAAAGATAGCCTATTCAATATATACCAAACTAGATATCTGATTTTAGGGTTTGAAGATTTCATGGTTTAAAAGCTTTTGTTTGAATGTACATCCTTTGTGTAACTTGTTAGAGGTCTTTTCTTTAATGTATGAAATTTATGTGTTTTCTATACAATCATGCCTTTTCTAACATGTTTAATCATGTAATTTCTCGCTTAATGTTCTACTGATTGTTTTAAGCTTGTGTGGTCATGATTTGACTTTTTACCTTTGGTTGAGTAAATATAAACAAAACGAAATACTTCAATCCAAATCTTGAATAATTGAAGTCTACAAATAGTTTTACTCTTAATTATAACAATTCTTGAAATTCAAAATCCACTTTGTGCATAAGTTGACTGGATATATAAGACACTCACAGATAAACCGTGCGTTTGAAAGAGTCTAAAATGATGAGGTCAATTGTTGTAGCACTGTAGACGTATCCATAACTACACCAACCAGCCAATTGTGTTGAGGATGTCTTCAAAGAGACACTACCACGTAATAATGTGTAAACACCAATTAAAATAAGATTCGGCATTGAATGCCTTATGATATTAATTAAGATAAGTGAGTAATGTCACTTGGCAACTAAAATAGTTATTCGTTTATGTGAAAGATCATATACACTTTTCACCTCGAAAGGTTGAAGAATATCAGACTTAGTAAAGTATAGTGTCATAATAGAGACATGTGAGTCCACAAATTTATAAAAAAAATATATATACTTTTTTATTTTGTCTTTTACACTCACATACATTTCACCTTACCTGTACGAAATGCTTTTAGTTTCGGTAGTCTTGCCTTTAGACAGCAAACTGTTTGTGACCATAATCGCTCATCACGTCTTCAAATACAGTTGAATAATAAAACTCTTTTCAACACTTCACATTATGGTTGTATCAACAAAGTTCATTTTACATTGAAAAGTTACAGTAGAAGCTAGTTACTGTTTTTTATGTAGTACAATGTACTTTGGAGTGTTTGAGAAAATGTTTTCATAAAGCATCTTGTTTGTTGCATTAAAATACAGTACTAATATATAGTAGTTCCAAATTATTTTGATCTTCACTATAATTCCACGTCTTCAAAAAAAAAAGGAAAAGCCTTGTGCAATTTATTTAAAAATCAACGCTGGTAAACTGTTCTGTAAACTTAACATCGTTTTGAAAATGCCGTTAAATTATTAAGACTCAGTCGAAGGATAAATTAAAAGTAAATGTCTTTCCTTCTTTCGCAAGTGATAGTCAGCTAAATTGAACAGAATATTTTCCCTCGAGTCAAACCCAGGAGAAACGAATATGAGCTATGTCGTCGTTGAAAGCAAATATTGTTATACATCTGTGTGTTAAAATACTTTACACCAAGATTGGAACAAATAACTTCTTCATAATTTTTTAACTAGCGTGTAATTCTGTCTAGTTGACTTTAGGGAAACAGCGACCCTTTCAAATTCCTGTTGAGTTATAGGTTCCTCATTCGATCTGTAGAAAAGGAATTTGTAAACTCGTGGTTGTTTTGTGCTTGATGGAACGGTCAGCTGACTTGAGAGTATTACATTAACACCAAACGAAATATTAAATGTCACATTTCTTCCAACTGTGCTCTGATAGCTGCCACGTTACACTAACTTTCACAATTTTTTTCAGCAAACCTCTGTAAGTGCTAACGTGAAAGTTAAACAACTTCCATTGACACTTTGGAAGGTGATCTGTGACTTTTCTAAATTTTGACTGGGCTTTAATCAATTCTCAAATACTAACCATTTATAAGATGGAGATATGATGTGGGGATGGATTGTGTTTTAATATTTCGATGCTATGATCTAAACGAAAGGTGTCGGCCAGGTAGTTTATAATGAGGAACTCGAAAAAGAACAGGAGAATCCAACTAGTTAAATTGTTTGTTACCATTACAAAGTCTATCATTTGAGGTTCCAAAAATTACAGCAATGTTCATCCCGAAAACCTAAAGAACCCAAGGTAGCAGAATATTTTGTCTCGGAACCCATTTTAAGAAATCCTGGATACTCTATCAAAGTAATCTCAGAAATCGTTACCCTTGCTACAAAAATCATGCAGTGGTTCCACTGGTACATCACCACTGAGTTAGTCAGTAAATTTAACGTAGCGAAAATGTGCATCTTTGTTTAAAATTCATTTCTTAAGCCTTAGTCTAACATTCTGCAATATCCAGAAAATTGCAACGATAAACTTACTGAAAGGGTCAAAGAGCAAATGCCAAACATTTTTAAACTATTTTAATAATTGCAAATAGATTTGTCAATCGAAAGAAAAGTGTTTCTGAGCAAAATGCTAAGTATTATAGAGTTTATCTTACTGTGACCTACTTTAAGCTATTATCCTTGCTTTCTCCAATGTAACGTACAGATGATATATCTGAAAGGAAGAAAGTAGTTGTTAAAGCTCATTAGTACCTTAATATTGATGATAAAATCTTTAAAGGTTCCTTTTTCGACTTTGAGGTCATTACATTAGTAGGCCTACTATAAAATAAATCTGAGAAACTTCAAACCAGAATTGACACCAGGTAAAAGATAGAAGATAGGGTTGTGGGTCCCCCTCCTCTCTGGAAAGGCAGTCACCCCTTCCAATACCCTTATATAGATGATGAAGTATGTATTCCCCACCGCGACCAGTTGCTTTCGGATTCTGAATCATGCATAGAAACCCAACATTTTCAGCACATGATGCTTGCTGAAACTTTTGGTTGGCAAAAATGACTTCGACCGTTGCTAATATAGGGCTTTGTGTTGTTACGACCCCCCCCCCCCACACACACACACACACCGTTGAGAGAGGGCCCAGGTCCAGAAAATGCTGGCGCACTACTCCTTCAATCAAACTAGATTTGAAGAATCAGAGAAAGTCTTTCTTGCTGCTTTTCAGCCCAGAATATTATTACTTTGGTTTGTTTTTGTGTTATCCATATATCAATTAAGGAACCATTCATCAAAAATGTATAAGTACAGTTTAGAACTTTTAGTCAAATTTGACATCTGCTTGTGTCACAGATTTTCAGACTCATCGAGTTGCAAAATATGAATTTGAGTGTCCTGCTGCAGTTTGATCACTTAGACACTGGAAACTTCTACTTTTATGTGACTTACCAGGTGAAGGTACCGAGTCTAACTTGAGGGAGTTTACGTCAGGAGTCAAATAGATATCGCTATGTTGACTGTCGTCTTCTGCCTGGGCACTCCAGTCATTACACGCTCTGATGATTCAAATAATTTAAGAAGACACATTCACTTCAGAGACCAATAAATTTCATGGTCTTTGCTAAAATGGACTATTTAAGATATACATTTCTTTCATTTGAAAATCGTAAAACAGGTTTTTGTGGCTTGCTAAAGTTAGTGGTTAAAAATGTTCTAACTTTAAAACCTGTACCAAATCGGACGGAGAGATATTGAAAGTGGCCTTCTACAGCCAACAATTTGTATTGAATGAAAAAAGTATTGCCTGTATGTGTCTAACGATTATGAAGATAAATCTTTACCGAGGGCATGTATTTGAAACGTTTCCAGTGAATCCAGAGAGACCTAAGAGATAAAACAAAGACATCACTGTTAAGTGTGTTTCATGACAACTCTACCAGCGTCATTGCAGTAGATTTGTTTATAATAAAAGCAGTCGTAAGTTATCTCTTACATATAAATCAACTATTTAAAGTTAAGTTCACCACAGCACCTACCTCGATATTGGTTTGTTGTTGTAGCCTTTGTATCCATACCTGCAACTGACGCATACACAGGGAAGTTATTTAATGAATTTTTCTTGGTCCTGCAATAAATGTAAGCAACAAAATGCAAATTTTTACTGTCATTTACATGAAAATTGTCCATTGCTATTGCAAAAATCTCTTTCAAATTAGGAGAATTGCATTTCAATATTCCGAAATTTACAATGACAGATCTTACTGTTAACATATGTGGCTCAATGTTACCGTGCGGAGCAGACTCCGTTCTCTCAACCCCTCTTTAAGGCTTCTTAAACATATGACTGAACAAGAAGGAATATGCGGTACAGCCTGCTACAAAGGCAAAATCAAAGTGTAAACTATTGATTTTTTTCTCTGTATAACTTGTATAGAGCGAAGCCCGCCATCAGTATTTATTGAGTCATAACCTTTCCGAGAATTAAACTGCATTCTACTTGTCATCAGAAGTTTTCAGTTGTCACATTGACACGTAACAGGGGTATATTTTTCCGGTTTCGTCGGGAAAACCTAAATGGATATGGTAATTGTATAATCCCCGACGCCGACCAGACGGTTAACTTGTTTCGCTCTCAGGAAAGAGAGATTATATTACAGGTAAAACCTTAAATTTTCAAGTTTTCAAATTTTTGGCAGTTATAACCCTAAAATCCAAAAATGTTCTTCAATAAAAGCCTGAAGTTTCAAACTTTCTTTTAATTGATCAGAAATTTTCGACGCGCCACGCGCGCATAAAATTTTGGATTCACCATCGCTCTGGCAACTCGTCAACTGTCAGGGTTTCAGGTTGCTACCCTCTCCCCGTCGGGGAGCTTGGCCCCCTGTCGGGTAAATCCTGGCGCCACCTCTGATATGTAAAAAAAAGTACTTTACTGAAACAGAATTTACAAGCCGGCACAAGGTTTTCTAGACACAATGGACATAACTGTTACATAAAAATAATACTCTGTATAAACCGAACCCAATACATTCAAAGGAGCTTGACCTTGATGTTGGTAAAGTAAACCTCTCCCGGAAGCACCTTTCTGTAAAAAGGATAACACATAAAAAATTAATGACTGCTTTATTTCTATAATTAATCAATTTAGTGACTTCCTTTTGCAAATCGGTAAATTGTGAAGCAGTGTATGTTTAGGTAAGTTGATTGGGATCACTAAAGAAATGACCGTTATCATACTCTAATAGAGATTAAACATTCTTTAACACCCCACCCCCATGATTAGATGGTTGTTTTTGTAAACACACGTGCCAAGTATGTAAATAGGCTGGGTTAAATCGTATTTCATTGCTACATACAAAGTGTTTAATTGGGAAAGAATTTTAGTGTTTAAAAGTCATTATGAAGGGCGGATGGTGGCTTAACTGGTCGATTTTTAAACACGTTTTCGAATACATTTGTAGACATTCAATATACCGTTAGAACATACTGCAACGGGAAAGACACGAGGAGACGATTGTAATGCTTTCCGATGAATTAGGCATAGTCTTAAAATTCAGGAGTAACTCACGAAAGATCGAATGTTTATTTTTCTGCTTTATTTTGAGAATTGTGGCTCTCATAAAACTTTTCAAATGTATAGTTCAATTTACAAGATAAAGGTGCTTACTGTTTTCCGGAATCTCCATGATTAACCAGAAGGAACAAAGATGTAACAATTTCCGAGTGTTAAAGCTACGGTACACCGCTCAATAGAATGCAACAGAAATCAACCGAACTATCGCATTTACTGAAATAATTTTTATTCAGGGATAGGTCATGTAGGGGTAATTCGAACCTAACATGCTGAATGGGCTCGAAGCTGAAATGATCAAAACTTGTCAAAACATGGGCAGACTTTGGCACTTCTGTCTATTCGGTCAGTACATAGAGAGTCTTAATTTGCCCACCTTTTCCAAAAGTTAAATGAAATACTCACTGCTGCATATTCTGGCAACAGTACTAGCGACCAGTAAGATGGGAACTATGGCGATGATGATTAAAAGGTACAGGTTTTCTCTCATCAAATCAATGATGGATTTTTCCTCTGAAATTCCTAGGTAAACATTTTAAAGAGAACGTCCTTTAGCAAACTCATGGAAGGAATATACGTTTAGGAGAAATATGAATGCATATGATACTCCAGTAAAGCGGTTACATCAATTTTTATTATGGCTTAGAAAATGTTACTTTGGCGTTTACACAATACAACATAAAGCTAAAGGCACACATTGAGGATTGGGCTAATTTTAATTTGTCTGTTGCATATTTGTCTATTGTATATTATTTTGTCTGTTGTTTGTTACTGAAAATTTGTAATGGAAAAGCGCAGGTCAGTTCTTTGTAAATAAATGTCTGTACAACCCCATTGCCTCCTATCACGTGATATGCATTAACACCTCAGACTCGGTTTCTTTGTTGTCCCTTTGGTTTTTTTTTTTTCTAGTGAATTTAGAACGGGTGTCCACTTAGTTTCAGCTTCAGCGATCTTCTATTGTAGGTGTACCCCCGACGAAATTAGCCTTCTCAGTCTTTCAAATTGGTGTTTAGAGGGTAACGTAGCAGGTTTATATTGCAAGAAATATCTTAAGAAAGTTTTCTGTGTATCCATAGCCTAAAAGCAAAAGGATGTCAGAAAATTTGTGAGTGGTGAGCCACGACGAATTGGTCTCTCTCTCTCTCTCTCTCTCTCTCTCTCTCTCTCTCTCTCTCTCTCTCTCTCTCTCTCTCTCTCTCACACACACACACACACACACACACACATGGACGGCTGTTCATTTCCCTCTTTTCCTTCTCAATGAATGTACGCGTCAGGTGAAGCAGTGAGCTTAATGACAAATGGACTAACACCCACAAAAAAAAAAAAAATCCACAGAAACGCATTTCAGAACTCCTCGCATTTGCGGCGATATTGGGGTCCGTAACATGATTTACCCCACGCGCTTATATAGTGGAATGTTGGGGCATCAAAAACAGTTTCTTCAGCTCATTCAGTGAAGAAGACATAGTCTATGAAGACTATCGATGCATATGTAAATACTTTAAGGGTTAGTCAAACATGTCCGTGGTCGACGCATCCAAAATGCAGTTGAAACGTGTTTCTTCCTATCTTTTGATAACTACATTTTATTACGTGGTTGGATCCCTTTCCCCTGCCATATCCTTTTCTGTTCATGAAAAACGGTACAGGTATGATCTTCTTGCTAACTTTACTAATATGATCTTCTTGCTAACGTTACTAAAAAGAAATTTTATTTGCGGAATTTCATTTCACATGCGGGGGGTTATGTGAGTCTCTAACGTATGCCTTTACTGGGTAAGAAATGTTGACTCAGACATTCTGTAAATTACCATACCTATAAGAGGTTTGCAACAAATACCAATTTCCCATCCCTTTTCACTTCTCTCGCTTGATAAATTTCTGCTAGAGAGGCGAATTTCCCCCAAGCTGGGGTCCTTGCACTCACAGGGGTGACTCATAATTTAAGCAGTGAAAGAAAAACACAAAATTTATAAGCCATCAGTGGAAAATTGTGCATGTGAAGTTTACACTTCGTAGTAATAAGAGCAATACATACCTGTGATCAACGCTGTGGTATTTGAAGTCGTACCAATAATGCCAACTTTGTTAAAGGCAATGCAACGGTATACGCCGCTATTCTCCTCATTTGCATGGGTAAAAAGAAAAACACTCGTAAAAGCGAAAGCTCCATTTTCCGTGAGGTGTGGGATCATATCAAGATCCACCCACTGATGTAGGTCGATCAGTTTTTGCAGTTTCACTTTCGGAGAAGGATTACCTTTTGCCTCACACAAAATCTTCAGCTCGTCATGTAACGTGATGTCTTGATGTGGATGAGTTACCATGGTAACTGAGGCGGTAACTATGGAAAAAATCATATTTCATTTATAAACTTTTAACGTGTTGAATTTAAAGAAGTGTGATTAGACAGAGCATTCTTAACCCGTGCACTATCATTTTTTTCATTGGGATAAAAAGGATCGATCACAATTGCGTTTCTTATTAAGCTAGTGTACTTTTGACGAGAAATTTGCTGTAGGGGTATGGGCACACTAGTCTGGACGATCAGTGGAGTTAGTAACTGGGGTGGCACCACAGAAGTTGTCGTAATTCCACCCCACATAAACCCAGCGAATCGGTGAACAGCGTGCTTATGTGTGCTTACATAAATTTGCAACCAGTCCTTGTCCTTCCTTTGTCACTTCGTGTAACAGTGCCGTCTGGGGGAGGGTTCTTGTATGTCCACCCTCCATGAAAACGTTTTGTCCGTTGAGGGTGGCTTAGATGCAAAATTGTGCTATCTTTGGCAATGTTTCGAACTGATTGTATGTTGACTTTTTGTTTATCTAAGGTGGCTTAGATGCAAAATGATGCCATTTTTTCAAAATTTTGAGTTAATAACATGTTTATAACTGAGTCATATTTTGGCTGTGGCATGGGATCCCTTTCAAGGCGGTTACCATGAGACCGGCAGGGGAAGCTTTGGGGTAATATAAAATGGCGATACTAACATGAGCAATGACAATTCAGACGATCAGCGTGCGATGGGGAGTGAGTCAGAAAAGAGAAGGAATAACCAAAGGGTTGTGGATTTAGAAATTTATACATGAAATAACATAATATTCACCATGTACAAATAATGGGTGTCCGTGAACGCGCCCTGAAAATGCTTTGAAAATATCTAACAACAAATGCTTACTTCCAATCCTGGTACCTGGTAATTCGTTAAAGATTTCAGTTTTCATAAAATATGTCTTGTCAAGAGTATGGGAAGGCGATAAGAATTTTTTGCTACACATTCTTTCATTGCTCTGCTCCTCTGTAATCACGTCTATGCACCTGAACGATTGGCTTAAATTTTAGAACCCTCACCGATGATAATGCAAAGACGTTCAAAACGTTGATAATAAGCGCAGTAATGAGGCAGAAAGTGCTAGGAGAGGTAAAAATTATGATAGACTGCGAAGGATTTGAGAAAATTTTGATAGTTTCCACATGAGTTTTGATAGAGAATGCTTATAATAAATCCATCACTCAGTCAAAAGCAAACCTTCCCCTACCCCTTGCAGAAATCTACATCTTAATCGCCTTTTGGGTGCATTTAAAAAAATTCGAGAATGGACTGGAGGGGGGTCGCGCGACTTTCATACCCCGTACCGGTGCCACTGCTCATGATAGTACGTCCCCTTGCCTACCTAGCGTCTTTTGATAATCCTAGCAGGGCTGTACGGAGACAATGTGGCATCTCAGTCCCCCTAGAATGCAGGGATTTTTACTCTTTAACACAAATTTGTTAATACAATTCAAATCATTATGTTCACCTCCATAATCTGTAGACTAGCATCATTGATCAGTCATTTACCAGCTTTCGCACATGGTATCCCTCCTTTTGTCGTCAGCCACTTTAATGAATTTTTAATATGGATAATTTCTGGCCCTTTTTCTTTCTCCCTTCTTTTTCTCCCTTTTCTCCTTTCATGTTTTTATTCGGAGGGAGGCCGCCTCCTAAGCCCCCTAAATTCGCGACTGCATCACACGAAAAAAACAGTTTTTATTATTTTCTAGTCCGAATTTTTATATTACCTAACAGAAAATCGGATTCTCTGTGACAGAATTTTGCGAGCAGGCCTATAGATGGATATTTAATGTGCAGCAGTCGAAAATCCAAATTACCCCCCTCCGGCTTTCCCTTATCGCTCAAGGTTTTAGTTTATAATTTTTCCAACACGTGTCCAACAAATTCCCATGCTTGTCAAACGAGGATGTCCCACGGTAAGATTTGTTAACTATAGTCCAACGTTGTGGCCTTTCACTGCAATAATGTGGCATCACAGCAGAAAATTATTTTGAGTGACTCTTACCTAGTAGCTCAATTTGAAGCTCCTTGCTAACATCAATTGAACCAATACCATTGAAAGCGGTACACCGGAATTTTCCAGTGCGGTCTTCGCTAATGTCTTTGATGGGAAATGCCCACTCAGCTTTATTAAATTGTTTATATTCTACAAATGGGGCTGAAGACACGTTTTGCCAACGATCAGGTGCGACCTCCTGCTCTAGAGAAACTGTGGGTTTGGGATTACCATCAGAGCTGCACGTAATATTTATATCACTCTTTTCCTTTACTAATATTAAAGTTAACGTATCAATTGAAAAGCTCTTCAGCATGGCTATTGTAGCTGGATCTGCAAAACAAGGAAAACGTTACATTATTGTATAGATCAAGCCCTCTCTTTTGATTACATTTTATTTCACTCACTTCTAACGGTCAAGAAACGTACTCAATAATCCATCACCATACTAAAACTATCAACAATATATATTTGTCTTCGTTCTGTTCCAGACTCACTGCTAGAATATTTGACATACGTGTGATGGTGTGGTCGTTAGAAAAGGTGGATTAACCTCTGCCAGCAAACGTCTTTCACTTAAAACAAAATACACTTAACGTTAATAAGAAATGGTTATATCTGGTGATTTCAGTCCTAAAAACGTAATAACAACTTACATTGAACATCCAGTCTTACAGTGGTAGACCTGTTGAGCTCGTTTTGTATCAAACATGTCAAAGCCTTCTCATGATAGTAACGTTTACTTTGAAATGTGGCAGAACTGCACAGCTCTACTCCTTGTTCATTACCAGTCTGGTTTGTGGAATGTGGCAAAAGCAAGACATTATCCAAATACCACTTAATAACAGACTCTTTTGGTCGCAATGCAAATACTACGCAGCATTTTGCTTGTATTGTTTCGTTTTCAGTTGAATAGTTTCCTCGAGGTCCCAACGACAACACTGGACGCCCTGAAAATAAATGTATAGTTTACAGGGAAGTACAAAATGAGGGGACTATCATTATTTTGTATTATAGTGCCTCTTCAAAAAAAGACTTCTTCCCAACTTTGGTAAGCAATGAAAAAGACTTGGTGGGCAGAAAACTGATTTTTAAGACATTGGGTATTCCAACGTATTCGTCTTTCAAAAATTAACGTCAACCACTTTCTCAGTTCCTACGAGTAACGGAATCTGTTAGTTAACACTTATTAATAACTGTTATCGATTATTATATTATTATTTTACCTACTACTGGGTCGATTTTCTCGAGTGCATTCTCTATAGTTCAAAGGTGATAAACTGTGTGTGACAGTCGGCCTTGCTTTTCGGTGTGAATCCCCTCTAAATGTAAAAGAGTGAAATTGACTCCTGGACAAGTGACTAAAGTGATCACTCTATTATCGAATGGAAATTGACTGAAATTATACTCTATTCGGAGTGGTAATTCCCTTTAACTGGGTGAAAATGTCACGTACTAAGAAGTGGAATGTCACTCGATAACAGAGAGTGGTTAATGTAGTCACTCTTTTGTTACAATTTCACAACTTTTCTTCTAGAGAGAACCAAAAACAACAGCTACAAACGTATACATGGCAGAACGGGTAGGCAGGGATGAGACCAGGGAGGAACACGGGGTCATGCACCTGCATCGCAGAACATTTCCGTTCTCTAAGCAACGGCGGAAGATTTTTATGTCAATGTCGTCGGGTTGTCTTAGAGGGAGCAAATCAGAATTTAATTCTCACGGCTGGGGTTCGTCGTCCCGACAGTTCATCTTTCTTCATACAACCGATCATTTTGGCACGCCTTCCGCACTGTACAGTTTCGTTGTAATTTTTTTACTAAGAAATTAGCACTTAACTCTGTAGGCTAACATCTTCTATATCGGCTTTGGGGTTGTTTCTTCATTGGGGAGCTTGCTCACTAGCTCCTGACGGGCACAGGCCCTGGAATAACTCTCTCTTTGGCATGTCGGCCTGGCGCTTTTCCCAGCCAAAGCGATTACTTGGTATCTAAAAGAAATCTCCTAACACAGGCCCTGTAATGTAACACTTTATAGAGAAAAGTTGATAACTCCCTCTCATCATAATTATATTAACTACACTTCTTCAATCATTCACACAATATTCATTTCAGTACGTTGTTACATCCCGGCATATTTTACCTCCAGGAGTACTACGCATATGAATTCAAAAATTGAAGGACAAATGTACAGCCTACCTGTTTATGCCTTTGGAGTTAACATTAAGTTAAGAAGATTTTAATGTAGTTACAAAAATTGAGAAACTGTAGTTTTGTTGTTAAATGCAAAACTTACGTTGAATTTGAAGTTCCCAGTTGGTTGCACCGGGGAAACCGTCATTAAGGAACGGTAAACAAGAGTAGCTACCAGCGTTCTCAAATCTTACTTCTGGTATTTCTAACCATGTTGCGGACTTATCTTCTGTTATGTGTACTACACCTCCATCTACAGCTTTCTCTTCTGCTTGATCGGTACCTACCAACAATTCCTTACTTTGAATTTTCCACTTCACAGAGTGAAGAATACTGGGAGGTGGAAGGATGCAATTCAGTTGTATACTATCTCCTGTGGCGAATACTTTCCTCTGCCATTCATCTGTAAGCCCTAAGATTATGACAATTGGTTTACATTAGTTTCGAAAACAAAGTTTTCTAAACTTAACAGATGTACGACAAAAACTGACATAAACTTTAAAACACGATTCAAATATATTGCAATACTTACCTTTGGTTGAACTGCAACATATTAGTAAGAAAACTAGCTTTTGTGTCCTTTCTACAAATAGAAAAGATAAGCTGCAGTTTTGAAGGAAATCCATGAAGCCACCATCACTCGCTAATTGCTATGTCTACGAATCTAAGAAAGTTTGCGATGGACAAAGGAGGTTGAACTGCGGTGCTAGTTGTGGGCTCATTGTATCCATTAGTATTAGTTTCCTTGTAGTACTAATGCAGGCACTTGAAAAAACAATTATATGTACTTCAGCAATACCACAATTATTAATGGATCAGGACAAAACTTAAGTGTAAAGATTAAATAACCATTTGTTTTTATGGCTTAACTTTCTTTTCAATACAATAACCAGGTTACAGATTAAGATAATAAACATCAATGAATATACTCTGCAAGGAAAAGGGGTTTGAAATGCGAAATTACTTAAAATAAGATGTAATGAATTCATTGATTGCCCTTCTCATTACTGTATGTTGCCAGTATCATTGAAAAGTGTTTTCATATCAAGGAGATGCTTTCTGTTTTTGAAAAATTATTGTTACGTGAATGGACTTTGTCTTTAGTGCTGAAGATTCTCTCTAATTAACGCCCCTTTCATGCAGCCTGATATTAAAATTTTATCTTCAGAAGTTTGGTTGAAGATTATTTTTCAACTTCGGTGATATTTGTCGCCATTCTGCCATAGGAAGGGGCACTACTCTTACATAATACACCTACACATACTGGTTTCAAATTTCTTTTCTCCTAGGAGAGCTTAGTGGTGTGTTATACTCTCTCTGTAGTCCTTTAGTTAATTTGCCGTTGTTAAAGTTGTTACAAAAAACTTTGGTTACTCAGCGCTACTCATTAAACGCTGAGGAATCATCTCGACTGTATGTTGAGATTCCCATACGTTCTTCTTAAATCTTATCTTGTTACGGGCCTGACACCAAAACCAGTTGCATTTGCATATTTTATTCTCTTTCATCAAATTGACCCGGTAAAAGACAGCAACAAGTACATTTTTCATACCTAAACATGTGTTAATACCGGAAGTCATGCACATGAGTTTGGAAGCTCATACTAGAAAACTATATATTAATTAGAAACTCTGCATAACCGTCTTGTGGGAATCGTACTTAATTTCAGAATTCATTTGCTGGTGGCCCTGTATCCTACATCCCATGGCCCAGACAAAACATGAGGGAGGCCAGAACTACATAAGGTGGCCACGGTTGAATGAATGTTTGTCAATAAAGCGGTCTTGGAAAGCCTTGCCTAGAAAGTTATGATAGCCATGCATGGCCAACTGTCACTCCACTCCACCCACCCATTGCCTTCCCGTGTCAGATGTGTCATAACTAGTCCTTGTTTTTTTATTTCTTATTGAACTGTCTTATAGAAGGAACCTAAATTAGAAGTTTTACCTTCAAGTGTGCAGATCAAGTCAAATTTTGTGCACACCTTTTAGATATCTACAACTTTTTAGCCCCCAAAATTTAAGTTGACAAAAAGAAATTTAGAGGAAATTTCAGAAACATGGATAACTTTTGTAATGTAAATTGAAGTAAAGCATCACCAAAATGCCTTAAAAACGCTACTTTGGGGCGTGCTTCTTCGTTATACTTTATAGGACAGAGTCAGTAGGACTTTTCCTAAAAGTCACATGCAATTTCTACCATCATCCATCCTACCAACCCAAGTGTTCTTCATCATCATATCGGCCATTCGGCTATCCATCCGAATAAGTCTGTTAACAAATTGAGAGACTTTTTCCTCCACGAATAATTTGCTAGGTTTAAAAAACACATCCAGCAGGCTCTGCACTTCCAATTTCCTATCAAACCAAAAAGTCTGCAAATAAAGGAAGTCTCGCAATATTTCTTAACATAAATTTTCTTAACAATGTTTCTTTACAAAAAGAACTCTTTCCCCACAATATGTAATCTCAAAAGTTGGGAAAAGCTGACAGTTCTCATCTTTTTCTCAGTCCTAGCATTGCACTTTATTTCATTTCATTTATTTTTTTTATTACAGTCTCAAGAAGTACAGTAACGTATAAAAATATTTACATTATGCAATACATGAGTGTAAGTCATCAAGAAATTGTGAAGGGAAGCATTTTAGGAAACCCAAAGGGCTTATCTAGTAGAGTGCTCCCCAGAAAATAAACAGTAGCCGACAAAATACAGTTAAACAATGACCACTTGCTTAACTGTGAAGTCTTTATCGTTGAATAATGGTGTTACAATTTAAGACGGTAAAGAAAGAGAATATAAAGAAGAGAATAAAACTGAGGGTGAATGCGCAAAATACTCGAAACATGGTTGTTTGAAAGATATGTTTCCCCTTTGCTGTCGCCATATTGAGGTGACGGATCAAGTAAATGAAAACACAAAATGATGTCATATCAGCCAAATGAGCGACCAGTGAGCAGTTTTTGGTGTTTTGCCCATATTCCTTAAATGTTATGTTCCGCAAGCCACCTCACTCTAAATGAGAATTATCGACGGCTCTAGTAGTGCAGAAAATGGCAGAAATGGTAGTGTCTAACTAGAGGTATTAAACATGTATATAACTATGAATCTTTCCCCAAATCTCAAAAATCTATCAGACACTTTTACCATGAATTTCGAGTTTTTAAAGTGTACTTGTGACGAAAGGCAGTTGGAGAACTCTGAAATTATACCCGCCCTCAAACTGTACTTGTGCCCTCATTTTTCACTCGGCTAGGGTGTCAGTCATGGGCGCAAGTGATTGACCTACATGTGTGTCCCTCCAGACATAGCTTGTCCCAATCAAAATGAACCACAGGCTTATGATGCAGGGGCCGAAGTAGTGCAGCCCTACCTTTTAGACGGAAAATTTACTTTCGGGCAAAATGTATGTTATTTGCGGGTGAAAATGCATTAAAATTTCTGGCAACAGTCCTAACCTTCGACCTTGGAAGTAGTTCCATAGGTTTGTAAGCAGCCTGCTAGAGGCCCATTTCAAAGAGGTGTGATAGTACATCAACTTCATATACATGGTTTAGGCAAAGAGTTCCATTTAGTGAGATTGCTATTGCTAACTAGTGAGTTTTAATAAATGAAACTCTGTCAGCTATTTTCCCGTTTTACCGGGGCCAAACATAACAGAGATAGGATCTGTGAACACAGACATGCTTTATAGGCCAAAATAGGGGTGTTAAGATCGTCATCACGGCATGCACTTTAAAGACACAGACCTGACTATAACCCATCCTAACGGTCCGGGTAACGGTCTTTACGTCACTATGTTTTTTCATACCTTATGTCCTCCTGTGTTCACGTATGGGTGCATGTTAGCAAATCAAGTGAAAAGATCAACAGGAAGTAGGAGGGATTTAGTGGAATAGCTGAAAGGAACTCGTTGCTGCCATTAACCAACATATTCAGGGGCAGATGATTAAAACAATTCATAATGGCACCTTGATTTCAATGAAGGTGCAAACCCATGCAGATATTTCACAAATGACTAGAAAAATGAGATACTTAAAGTATATGAAATCGTCAAGGGTAAACTGGAGTGCGTGTGCCTGGTTACACAATTCTATGCGGTGTATACAAATATTCTTTCAATTGATACTGAATCTGTGAGTTTACTTACCTGTTGATATTGTCTTATATATCAAATTTCAGTTCATAGCCTAGCTGCTTGATTGGTTTCTAATTTACTTTAATGATATCTATTTCACTCCAAATTTTGGTTTACTTTGCTATCCACTTAACAAAACCTCTCTGTGATCAAGTGTCCGGGAAGTGTCACTTCTAATGTTTCCCTATCGAAAGTAAATGGATCATTTGTATCACAAATCAATTCAAGCCTTGATTCGAGGACTTATTTTAGATTGTATTATCTAAATACAATTAATAATTTACAAACTTTGTATAGTGTTGTAAATTTTAGTTACAATGCTCTGTGTTGTAATTGTTCATCTGTAGCACTGCATACTACATGCGAACTGTCAGGTTACTTTCAATTGGATGTCTACCTGAAATCTTTTTAACTGTGAAGACACCTTCATGTTACTAAGTAACGTTGGATATTTCCAAAAATATGATATTCTCTATGTTTAATGAAAAATTCATACTTTTTCTCCTCCATTTCATTCATCTACCAGGTAAGTAGTATCAAGTTATAAGTTTTCTTACGGAGAGAGGGCATTTATGTGGAAGTTTTATTCATCACATAAACGGTGCGGTCGTCATTAAAGATAGTTTTCCAAATCTGGCGGCTAGAATTATTAAACATGATTCTTTTCTCTGTTTGCGTTTTTCTTCAGGAGATAATGTTAGGGCAGAACAAGCCATAGCGATGGTCCATAATTATGCCGATCTAGCCTGCATTTTCAATGCTTCACAGTTTGGTGTTCTTCGTAATGTTGTGTGGAAGAAAGAAGAGGAAAACATCCTTCGTCAAGACTGGAGCAAACTTGAAAAAAGGAAGAATAACTACACTGCTACTATCTCGTATGAAAAGACATCTGCCTCTTTGAGAATACGTTACGTACAATTTAAGGACGCGGGAAATTACTCCTGCTCAGCTTATTTTGATAGTGGTGTACCGGTAACGACAGTGTGGATTTTACAAATACAAGGTATTATTAGAATAAAGTGTTAAAAAGTTAATGTCTCTACTATGTTATAATATTAACGATTTTCCTTATAACGTAAGGTCAGCTTGTTTCATACAATAAAGGTTTGCATTCTTTAACCGCCAACAGGCTACCCACTCTTATCGACTACCAAAAACGTACTAACTGAAAATGACACCATTATGCTGAAATGCTGTGTGGATTTTGCATTAAAACCTCATGGTTTTAATTTTGTGTGGTCCTTCACTGGTGCTTCGGTCTCTTCGAACACAGAACCTTACACGAGAAATACATTTGCCGAAGGGAAGCACACAATTTGCAGTTATTTTCCAATAAAGGTAAATCGAGATTATCATCAAGCTGTGTTGGAATGCTTGATACACAATGAGCTGAACGCAACTACTGCCTTCAAATTTAATGTTACATGTAAGTTCTTCGTTTCGGTTGTATAGGTTAGTTTTAACAGAAAAGTTAACAAAATAGTAAAAGTCGAGGTTCTGAAATTTGAAAAAAAAAAGTTCACAAGTGAACTCCAAACTAAGTTATTCATATCCAAAACTCTTGGGCTCAGAACAGTAAAGTAACAGTAAAGTTAACAAAACAGTAAAAGTCAAGGTTTTGAACTTTGACAAAAGTTTACACGTACACTGCTTGGTGTTCAGCATAAGCAATGGAGTAGGGAAAACAAGCCAGTGAGCCACAACTGGAAACCGGCCCGACTTAAACCAATTGTTTAGAAACTGAGCCGTACAACCTCATCTAACTAACGTACACTGCAAACTTAATTCATATTCAAAATTAACTCTTGTGGTCAGAGCATCCGAATAACAATAGTACATTTGCGACACATATATAGTGCCATTTTAACCACAAAGTGAAACTTCAAAACCCTCTTTATTTGCATATTATAGTACTGGATCTTTGTTCTGGCCTCTCATTACAGATCCACCTACTGTAGATATGTACTACAAGTCCTCTTTCAAGCTTCAAAACTTATTCTTGGTTAACAAGGGTGACGATACCAATATAACGTGTACTTCAAAAGGTAACCCTGAACCAAAAGTCAGCCTAGAAAAGGAAATAAAGTTAAGGAAAACAACAGAATGGATGAACCAGGCAACGGTACCAGTAATCCACTCAGGTGAAACAGGAACGTTCGTAACGTCCTTCCTTATACAGAACGTCAGTGCTGAGAGTGTTGGAGTTTTTAGATGCAAGGCATTCAACGGTGTTGGTGAAACCGCAGTAAGCGGAGAGATTTCACTACAGATCACAGGTAAATATCGTATCCGCAAGTTGGATGAAGGTTATATCCAAATCATACTGCTAAAGCTTAATGTTGTCATGTGGGATACCCGGGTAAGACCCCACGGGGATCTTTTCCGAACTTTTCTGTAGAACACGTGCAAAAAAATCAAACAAAACAAACATTTTAACTTTTGAACTTAATACTATTTTCCCATTTTCTGTAGCTCTCTCTCTCCTCTTCTCTTTTCTTTTTCTACTATTTACAGATGAAAACAAAAAAGTACATAATAATAACAATATACTGTTTTGCACCAGCGGATACAAATAAATGAAAATACTTTCTCAATTTAACTTCTTAAGTCTAACCCACATTACTTATACCAACCAATTTTTCTGACGTTATAGGTACTCATACAAAATAAATGTTGCCTTTAAAATTCCCCCTTTAATTAGCAGTCACATCCAACATAAATCTTTTCTCTTCTTCTCAGACTTTTGGCAAACGTATACTCTCTTCTTTCCACATACGAATCTTTTCATTTCATTACTAATTCAACTGAGTTATAAATTCCATGACTCCCGACACTCGATCATCCTGCTTCCGTTCCAATGTGCTCTGACCCGTCTGGTCTGTGTCCTGAATGGCTCGCTGTGGGGTAAACGGTAAACCAAACCAAGTGTAGTAACTGGAATTATTTCACTTGTTTATACTTGTCGATGCATTTTTCTTTTTAATCCTTTTCCATTAAATTAGAATCACTTGAAAGTTGACTTTCCTTTGAGTGACACACCCACGATCTTCTTTTTCAAAGTCTAGGCAACTCCATTGAAATTTTCTTAATCTCTTCAATAATTATTTCATAGAGTATTAACATTTCTCAAGCTTTCAAATCATATAAATCATACACGCTTTCTATACTTTACAAGACATGCTGCGTTACATACAATTTTCAAAGACTTGCCATAAGTCGTTTAATTTATCTTTAATGATAACATTTGAGTCCCTTCTTAACATTATAAACATATGAACCGTTCCAGTACGTTACAAATATATATTGACCTAGTTTTTGGTTCTGATACTTACACTCCATTTTGGAAATTCTAAGGCAGTATCGCTAATGCATACAAAGACTCGCCCTGCCCTTTGGGCCATACTTTCCAGTTTTGACGATAACTAAATAATTGATAGCTAAACTAAATAATCGATAGCTAAACTAAACAATTGATAGCTAAACAACTTACGTTTTGGCACAATATGAGGTGACTCGCTCCGCAGTCAAATGCTACTCCTTGGCCAAGACCCGCCCGTCTCTCTCTCTCTCTCTCTCTCTCTCTCTCTCTCTCTCTCTCTCTCTCGTCGGCAACTCGTGGAAGCTCTTTAAAGGTCAGAAGCAGTCGCCCCAAACTTATTTTGAAACAATAGCTAAATGTCACAATTTCTTCTTATTTCGCTTCCAAGTATCTTTCATGATATTTCAGAACATAAATTTTGCATATTCAAGGTAAATCAAGCAGTTGCTCCTTGTAAATTTTACAGCTGAGTGAGAAAAATGCTCTCACATGATTCTCAAGAGCCATTCAGGAAATAGGATAGTCTACTATACAATTCTTTTTTGGGGTGACTGCATTCTCCCTTTAAATAACGGTGGCTCACCACAGCCTCACGAACATATTAAACAACTAAGTGCTGCCTCCCGAGGATTTTTGGTAAGTCACCCGGACTTTCGTCCCCAGACTTATCCTCCCGCAACAACTTTAATTTCGAGACTTTTTTTTTCCAAAAGTCCCCTGACTCTCTGGCGAAGAGCCAGGGGCGAAAACCAAACAATACTCCCGAAGGAGTTCTGCTCCCCGAAGGAGTAACAACGTCCCCAAGGGACAAACTTTGACTTAACTGACACCACCTGACAGTGGTCCCGTTCTAGACTGGCTGAATAGAACAGGTCCCACCCTGGGAGCTCCGCCGTCGTGATCAGGGATACTCCTGTGCCAGGTAAGTATTTCGAGACTTCCTTCTAAGCCTAGTTGTAACCGTATACTTCCTTCACGGTGACTCGGAGGGAAGTGCTTTCCTAATTTCTAACCAACACCTAGCTATCCCTGCCTACCTACGTTCAGTTTTTAATCCCCATTGTTACCGCCCTATAACTATTCTGCTTCGTTTCACAGTCAAAGTAGTTACGTGATATAATACGTCGGAATGTAGAACCTCCTGTGACAAATGTACTTTGAGGATACTGCATTCCCCGGACACAAGTGAATCATACTTTTTGACAATGACCGCTGATGCTACATACAGTATTGATACGTTCACAGGTGTATAAGTTCTCTGCTGCAACATCGTGAGTCCTCGTCAGTCTGATTTCAGTCGGAATTTGCCCTTAATTTTCTCTAAATACCCGTAGGTTGGTCTGTATGTCCTGTTCTCTCATTCGTGTGGAAATCTGAAGCATCCAGTGAATCATTCATTGAAACTCAGAATGCGTCTATGAACCACTATCCCTTTTTCGGGGATCCCCATTGACTTTATGGGGCTACTCCAGTGCTTTAACTTCAAGGTGGGTTTTTTACGACTTAGTCCCTTATTGGGACACGTCTCCTCTTCAGGTGTTTGTGCAGTGGCACAATGAGGTAAATTTACCTCGTAATGAAGTCGTATTTAATTACGTGAAGTTTTATGCTCTCCCTTGAAAGCAAGACGAAAGTTTAGCAACATAATCCAAGATAGATGTTAACTGTACACATTGAAATATTCACCTCGAAATCAAGTATGGAAATTTTCAACTGGTCTTGGTAATATTTTTCTCTTTGCTTGCTTATTAATTCAATGGTTTAAGGATCCCACTGCTTCGAAAGCAATCGATAAGAAATATAACACATGTTCAATTATACGCCATTATCCCTTGCATTTAAAATTATTTGCTTGGGATTGTAAAGATGGCATTACTGAATTCCTGACTTACAACTTAAATTTCTTAGCCACTTACAAATTAACCGAGAGTGATACACCCCCTCCCCTTAATCTTTCAAACATCTGAACATCTCACATTCCCTTTCAGATCTGTTAAGTGGAAGGTTAAAAGACGAAATACTTTCTTTGATTTGCCCTTAAAGCTATTTTTTGCCTTTGCCATTCTTTTCTAAAGGCGCTTAACGAAGTAACTGTTGCACATCAGTCCAATAATTCTTTGACAGATCCAGTCACGGTGCAAATAGTGAAGCCGGAAGCACATGAAACTGGTCACCACGGAAAATTGAATATTTCATGTGTAGCTGAAGGTTACCCGATGCCAAAGGTGAAACTTCAAAAAATAGTGAATAACAATGAATGGGTGACGTTACCAAAAAAACCGGTCATCGCCAGTGATACCTTCACTCTCAACGTTACGTTTGTCTTCTCTGCGTCGGATCAAGATGTCTATGGCACTTACAGATGCTTTGCTGATAATATCGTTGGTTCAAATGCAACAAGTGACCAAATCACCATCGAAATACCAGGTGATATGATAACTCTTTGAAATTAATTTTGTCTTTGGTTACAGTATTTTAACAATTTATTTCTTACTTGATTTAATGTTGATTTTCTACTTAAGATATACAACTTTGTCATGTTTCATTAAATGTATGTAATTTTACTCCATTTATCTTCCCAAGTTGTTTAATTCTACCTTTAACGAAGTTTACATACATTTACATTGCTTCAATATGAAATAAGGCAATTGCCTCCATACAAAAAAAAAACAAAAAAAAACAAAAAAATGGGCATTGCAGTGAATTGAGAACATTTACTATTACAGAGCATGTGTGCAAACTACTTAAAGATTGCTTTCATATGAAATTCTGCATTTTGGCTTTAATAATATCACCAAATCAATTCAAATCAATTTTTTGTATAACTAGCATTTCATTTTTAATACAATGAATACACAAACTTACCGTGTAAATAAACTAGAAAGCCGAAAGGCTCAGTGACTCCTAGTCGAAAGGGGATCTTTTGTTGCACTGCGGTTTATCTCTCAAATTTATCTCTCTTCACTATAATATTTTACTATTTTACGATTTTTTTACAGTTTGATCTGCTGATCTCACATGACTTTTGAACCCCACCAAAAACTGAGTAACAAAAAATGAAATTAAAAGGAGGTATCTTGGAGGCATTGGCGGCATTACGGGGGGACAAGCGGGAGAACTCTCCCCCCCCCACCCCCACACACACTTCTTTCCAGAGCGTAAAAAATAAAAATAATAAAAAAAAAATGAGCGAAAGTAAGCGAGACCAGAGAAATTTTAAGAGAATTTTTTAGCCAACACTTGTTTAATTGTTAAATAAAGAAAAACATTACTATCAAATACCGTAAAAAAATGATAGGAAGATTTTTCTCGACGTTCTTTGCGCGCACCCCAGAGAAAAATTGACTAATACAACTGAAACTTTTGTCTGGCTCCGTAAAATTTCTTTCCTCTTACCCCCACACTACTGGGTATTGTGACTTGAAGCTCTGAAATAAGGGTCACTGAAACTGAAAGTACTAATGTACGTATAAAATGCACCATGGTCCTTAATGCAAACTAAGTCACAAACCCTAACCATGTAAAGGAAACTGCAGTTCTCGAAAAAAAAATCGTCCTGCTTCGCATGAGCCTTATATAAATCAATGTCTCATTAGTAATGCGATCATTCTATGAAAATTATTTAATTAGCATTTCAAACTACATCTGTGGAAAGCAGGATTTTCTGAAGAAATGGTCCAGAATGGCCGCAAAAGCCGTCAAATTTAAGAACGGTTTCGCGGGGAGGACCCTTTGTCCCCAGCCTCCGGTTTCGCGCCGTCGGAGATCGCGGTTAACATCTTCGCCGGTCACAACTTCCTGATATGCAGCCTCCAGTACAATAACTTCCCTGGCACTTTGACTGCAGATGCCCTTGACAATGTCCATGTGAAAACTACCCACAAAAGATTTCATTGACTTCTTTAAGTATCACATAGTCTATAAGACTATAACCCTCAAAATCGACACAACTTATTTTTCACACCAATAAAAAAGTTGAGGGGCACTTGTCCCAGACCATCTACAAAATGAAACATGAAAGAAAATCTCTATAAGAGCAGGATGTAGGTTTCCATATCCTGCACTATGGAAAGAACGGGCACCTTGGGAAGTAAGGAAAACTTTTTACTCAATAAAAATACTGGATTTAAAACTAAAGAAAAACAATAGACTCAAATTAAATGTCTAAAACGCTGTCTCAGCACTGTTTTCTTCTGCCCGCTTCGAATATTGTTTCGGGGTTTCGGTGGCCCTGTACAACATCCTGCTTGTCATAGCTTCGTAAAAACTCTTCTATTATCATTGAAACCACCAATGCCCCCATGACCTTACGAAGCGTAGGGAACGTTCCCCCTCCCCCAGAAATTTTCAAAGCAAAATTTTTATCACTTTCGATCTGTGTAAACTTACCGACTCTTTATAGGTTGTTTAGATGCAAGTTTTAGGCACGGAAAGTGCCATTTCCGGTACTTTAATAAGAAGCAGGCGCTTAGCGAAGCGGGGAGAGCCCTCTTCTGAAGATACTTTTCTTTCTTAGCAATTCTATTACTCATACCGCTTAAAGTATGAAAACTGCGATTTTTTCAGACCGCCTCGGGCGCATTCATTCTGAATACTAGAACTCTCATTCTTGGAATTGTTCCAATTCCCCGAGAAACCCTCAAAATCAAAATAACCATTCTCCCCTACTTCCTCAAGCCATCAGCATTATCGATCCAGTATGAATGTTAGTCACATGGAGTAAGAATGTGATTGAAAAAAGTCAAATTGTCATTTTCGTGGTATGTTAATCGCCCATCTTATGCCATTTGAAGTTGAAACTAAAATGCATCATTTTAATGCCTACAATTTCGTAAATACCCAGAGCTTCCGAGGGCTTCGCCCCCTGACCCCACGCCGTTTCGCGCCTTCGACGCCATTTGACAGTCCATCCAGCTCCCCCCCCCCCCCACTTTCAGACTTCAAATCCCGCTCCTGCTTGGAGGGGATTTTTAACTGGGCCGTCGTGTGACAATCCGAGCAATTACCACTGCGCCATCAACACACTCGTTATACGTATGGTATTTCTAATAATTCTGGCCTTGAAAGGCATTTGTTTTACGACGCCAAGCGACCACTGATGTGGAAGAAGTCAATGTGGGTTATGAGTTACAACACTGATCATGCTATAGCCACACGGCATCCTTTACACGTGTTCATAATTAGGTAATTAAACTTAGAATTATTACTGAAACAGTTATGCTTGCGAATAATAAATACTTTCTATAATTTTACCTTTGGAATGGTACAAAAATTCAGCCCTAACTTTCGGTTGGTCACGAATACCGGACGCAATTTGGACATACCTCCCACTGTCTATTTAGTTAACGAAGTTTTCGTACTTTCTCCTCTGATGACCTCGGATGACCTTCGACCTCCAAGAAACCCATTGGGTTATCCCTTCTCTTAAAGTGACAAATCAATATACCAAACATGACAAGTTTCCATCGTCCCTGTCTGGAAATATCCTTTTGGGTTTTTGACCTCTGATGACCTCAAATTACATCTGAACTTCACTGAAAACATTACGGTTCTTCCTCTCAATATGATAAATTTATATACCAAGTATGAAAAGTGTCTATCACTGCTATTTTGAGGTATTGTGTTTACAAGCAGTTGTTAAGAATTCCAGCTTTTGACTTCCGGTGACCTTAGTTAATATTGAACCTCTTCTAAAACCAAAGGGTTTCATCTTCTGACTATAACACATCTACATGCCAAGTAAGAAAAGTATCCATGCTATCCATGCTTCATACGCAGAAATATCGTGTTTACAATGTTGTCCGCTGATGAACTTTGGTGACCTCACATGACCTTTGACCTTCACCAAAAAATAAAGTCGTCGTTCTCTCTGGCCGGTGCGGTTTTACGGGGGGGGGGGGGCTTTGGGGGCTCAACTCCCCAAAATTCGCTCAAGCCCCCCAAAAATTTTCAAAGGTTGTGTTATGCTATATTTGCGTGTACTGAGAAAAACAAAATTGCCCAATACTCTTGGGCACATCTTGCTCCAGTGGATTTAGTTTGTCAAGGGAAACTGTCGTCTGTGTCTCGAAATCACATATTAGGTTCACGATTTCATACAATGGAAGTTGGGTCAGATAAGTAACATAAGTAACATCTATGATAGTATGTACGTACATGTAAATCAAGTTAACGGATTAATCATCTGTTGGAAGTTCAAAACGAGTCATTTCGTCCCTGATCTCGTCAAGCTTAGCTATACTAGCAGTCCTTTTAAGTCAAATCTACAGGCCGAATCGTTATTCCCATTAATGTGAACAGGTCCAGTTGCTCGTATCTCTCAGTAACGTTCGTTACATTCTTCCAAATAAAAAAAAATATATATGCCTGTATATACGTTACATCTGTGTCATGGTCAGGGGCGGTGCCACTCGGGGGAAAGAGAGGGCCTATCCCCCTGTAATTTGCAGGAAAAGAGAAAAAGAGTAGGAAAAGAAGACGGAAAGGAGAAGAAAAGAGGAGGGCGGGGTAGGCCTATATCTGATCGATATAGTTAATCCAGAGCTTCCAAGAGGTCATATTCCGGTTTCTACCAGCCTTTAGATACGATTTTATAATGCACAAATGAAGCAAGGCAAATTTTCTTAATAGTTCCAGAATATTTCTGTGGACTCCACGCACGTATTTTTGCGTAAAACTTTTCCCGACTAGAAGGCAGTAATGTGTCCAAAAGGGGACTTCAGGAGGTTTGTTGATACATACCCTTAGACATAAAAGGCTCCTCTTTCACCTAACCAAAAATATTAAGAATGTTTTGAAGCCATATGATCGGGTCCAAAAATATCCCAAAGACAACACCATTGTTGCATCTAAGCAACCTTCAAGTAACCAAAATTTCTCAAAAGACCCCTCCCCTTAGACCTATCCCGTAGAACAGCCCTCTTTTACCCAACCAAAAAGTAGAATTAACAAAGTTATGAACATTTTCCCGCCATATATCAGTCAAAACTGTCCCGAAGACCGCACCATTTTGCATCTTAACAACCTTAAAGTAACCAAAATTTCTCACAGGAGAGGGGAACACCCCTCCCTTTAGACCTCTCCCCTAGGACCACCCTCTTTCCCCCAACCAAAAATTAGAATTCACAAAATTATGAACATTTTCCAGCCATATATATCAGTCAAAAAATAACCCAAAGACCGCACCATTTTGCATCTTAGCAACCTTAAATTAGCAAAGATTTCTCAAAGGGAGGGGAACACCCTTCCCCTTAGACCTCTCCCCTAAGAATGCCCTCTTTCCCCCAACCAAAAATTCGAATTTACAAAGTTATGAACATATTCCAGTCATATAGTCAAAAAATTACCCAAATAACGCACCATTTTGCATCTTAGCAAACTTAAATTAGCAAAAATTTCTCAGAGGAAGGGGACACCCCTCCCCTTAGACCCCTCCCCCAGGACGGCGATCACTCAACCCATGTACCCTATCAAAATAACCTTGCGCCGTCCCTGGTTATGATACTGTTTTTATTATCATTGGTTTCAGCGTGTGCGTGGCCGATTTACATATTTGAGAGAAAATTTTATGATTCTTCCGTTTCAAGCCACCCTAAGCCCCCCCCCCCCCCAAAGGTCTCGATCTAGAACCGCGCCTGCTCTCTGGAGAATTTTTCGTCTTTCTACCCCCAAAAAATGGACTTTGGAATGAAAATTAAATTGAATTTACCCTTTCAAAGAAAAAATCTTTTTAGTGAAGACGAAATGAAAATCTAGCAGATTTTCCTACTCTAAAGTGTTTCTTATCTCCATAGAAATTATTCCAGATGGGTTGATCGCCATGCAGATCTTATTGCAGCATGGAAAACATTTCACCAAGCTATACATACTTACTACATTCCACAGAAAGAGCGTCAGAAGTCTAATCACATTCTGGCTTGAAAAATTACACTTTCTGTAAAATAGTTAACTTAAAACCAAAGCTAATATTACATATTAAATCGAAGATATATGGAATTGCCCTAAATAAAATTATAAGTATCAAAAAATTTTCGTTTTCTTTATTTCAGTATCACTATCATTTTTCATTGGGGTGCTTCGCACAATGTACATTCCAATCACAGTCAGCATTGTCAGCATTTTCTTAATATTGTTACTTGTGATAGTGATCAGAAAAGCCTTAAAAGGTGAGTACCCATTTGAATCTCCATACACCGAGCTCGTAGCCAAGAGGGCCGGTATGTTCAAATCCTCATGACAAGTGTGAAAGAATAATTTCTTTCCTTGGTAAATATTCCGATGTGACTACCTCCTCCCCTCTTCGACGTGTAAACCACATTACGAAGTGACCAGTGTAGTCAGCCCTAAGACCAGGCCCCCATAGGGGAAGCTTTTTGTCCGGTGGTCCTCTGGCGTCATTAGGCAATTATTGTGATTTGAGCAGACCTACCACCATACCCCAGACCAAATCCTGGCTAGGCACCTGATTATGATGCAATTCGAAACGTATACGGATGCTGGATGATGAAGTACTACTCCTGTTGGACACATCACGGACACATTACTCCGGTTATGTTTAATGGTTTTGTAAGGCTAGTTTTGACGTATTGTCAGACCCCTGTTCTGTGGTTACCACGTACAAACTGTCACACTCGGGTTGCACTCGTCAGTTTCTGGCTAAAGTTCAGACATTATGTAAGCTATTATTGCAGTGTGCACTTGCATACCCATATAAGTGCGTATTTTTATTCGTTGCAGGGATATGTTGCTTTGTATATAATGTTTCTACGGACACAAAGAGGTAAAATTGTGCATTCCTTTGCTTCAAAGTTATCCGCCTTGAAATTTGAGAGCTTATAACAATAAAAGTCATTTGAACAATTTAAATGTTTTTTATGGCTGGTTTCACTCCTGTTCAGATTAATCACATGATAAAAGGGCTTTTACTTACCATTTCAATGATTAATAGACTCTCGAAGATAATATCTACTTATTGAAAACCTGTGAAGAACAGTTATCCCTTTTCACATGTGACAAATTATATACAATAAAACATTAAACATGAGCATTGTTTTACATTTAAGTATAATTCCTTTTACATGTAATAAGATGTCTACCTTAAATTGGATTTCAATGGGTCCTCAGTCTTCCCTTGTCATTTATCATAAGATATTTTCTCTTTGAAACAACTTGTACTTTATTTGCTCTATTCTTTATGTTTAATTTCCATTGTAGTGCCAAATAATTAGCAGTCATGGTAGAAGAAGGAACTTAATTTAACCTTTAATATGATGTATTTTCATAGGCCGTACTCATTGTTATTCTATTTTAAATAATATACGAGGGAAATGTAGACGTGCATTCTCTCTGAAGTTGAAGTATTTTGTGCACACTTCTTGATTATTTTAATCATCCATTTTAGACAACCGAAGGATCAAAGAATGTCTGCTCTGGACGAGTTTTGGCGAGGTTTATCGTATGAATATGATATAACTCCGAACGACGAAAAGGGGTAAATATTCATTGCGAAGATTAATTTTAGTGGACTTCAGAATACTAAGAAAAACTAGATATTTCTTATCTAATTCTAACTTGCGATTACGGTTACCGATTCTAATACTCAGTGACAAACTTCAAAGGAAATTTATTCCAATCAAAGCAAACTTCTTATTCAGTGTCACACTGCATCCTTTTGTCCCATGTGTTAATATTGATTGTACAAATGAGTATCTTGACCTTTACTTTACCATCTGCCTGATGCATTACATTTGATATTACTAATGAAAGTGGTGTAGCCACCCCCCTCCCCTTTGGCTACTGTATCCTTCCACACAACATAACTAATTACATTCCATTCGTGATGAAAGAGATTTTGGAACCAAATGGACCCCGATCTCTAGACTAACCCCTTTTTACTAGTCGTGATCACTTTATAAGGGGAGCTCACCCGTTGAACAGAAAAAACATGAAGATTAAATAGTTTAATTTTAGAATACGTTAATACTTGTTTGGTAAAAGATCTCAACCCTGCCAGAAAACCACAGTATGTAAGTCTAGACTTACGTAACAATTGCTGTGTATAGTTTTTTGAGGCTACGTAATGCTATAATTTAATCGTGGCAACATAAATCAGGTCATAAATGAAGACAGTGTGTGCTATGCAGTCTGCTTTTGAAGAAAATTTTGTGAAAAATCAGAATGTATCAAGGACGTAGCCTAGGAGGAAATCCGTACGGGGCAGCTCATGAAAGGGTTCAGTGCCCTACCTAGAATAGCTGGCACCCAAGCTGATCCTTTATAACCCAGTGCAGCCCTGACAGAGAGGTCCAAGGGGAGGACGTGGTATTTATTTAAGGTCACTTCGGTGCAAGTTGGTGCTGTAACTGGCAAAGCTTTGAACTGATTGTATGACTAGAAATTCTCTCATCATTTGAGTCCTTTTTTCTATGGGAGGGTGTGTCTGGCCGGGGTGACACACCTAATCTTCCAGAAGTTTTGTTTTTGTAAGAGATGGCTTGGATCCAAAATGGTGCTCCTTAGGAAAGATTTGAACTGGTTACTTGTTTAAAAATTCTCACTTTTTAGTGCCCTTTATAATTTCTTTTTGGCTGGTTGTAAAGGGGGAGGGCCTTAGATAGCGCCCTAGCTCCCCCTTTACAACCAGCCAAAAAGAAATTACAAAAGGGCGCTGTCTGAGGCCCTTTCCCCTTTGAGAATTTTTTGTCTTTGTAAGGTTCTTGGATACAAAATGGTTTTATCTGTGACAAAACTTTGAGTTGATTACCGGTGTATATTTTAGAAATTCGCATTATTTATGGTTTTTCCTGCTGTGGAAAAACACGGTGCCATACCCCAGCCTAAAGGTGCGTTCACACCAAAACCGAAATCTGCTGCGTTTTGCGGGCGGGACGCGAAATTTGTTATCTCAGAACGAATGGGGCGATTTTCAAAATTTTCATTGGTGTAAAATTGCCCCTAATTGTCTTGGGAAAAAAATTTCGCGTCCCGCCCGCAAAACGCAGCAGATTTCGGTTTTGGTGTGAACGCACCTTAAGACTAGTACTTGGTGCCGACCTGCCCTCACCCCCTCTTAGTGCGCTACTAGGAGGGTCACCATCGGTTGGTGCCTTGTGTAGGTCTACATTTTTTCGTTAAAAATACCTCGCAGATTGGCGGAAATTACACTTTCTAGACCTTCACAGTTGCATCGAAACATTTTTGGGACTTCATGAGTTAGAAACTAAGGAAAGCTAAATTTTATTAATTTACTCAGTAAAATTACAGGACTAAAAGGTACTTTACAAGTCCATTGATTTTCGCATGTATTGAAAGGTAATGAATATTTTATATAAGCATCTGGCACCGCATGGGAAACAGTACTAAAGCATATAGACTTCAGCTGTGTTGTATGCATCATGCATAAGGAAGGTTCATTCGTCAGCGCGAGTTACCGGCATAAGAGCCTGTCTGCTGTGGGGGTCTGGGGACCTCCCCCCGAAAATTAGGGAAAGGGAACCTTCAAATACGATTTGCCGGGTTATAGGGGCCTTAAAAATATAATCAGGACAATGGGGCTTTAAGGTTTGAAGTAGGATATTTTTATTAGGGGGTTGGAAATCTTAGGGGCAATTGCCCCTTGCCCTCCCCCTCCTGCATGCTACGGCCCTGTATATGAAGGACAAATAATTTTATTGTTACTCATCAGGGCGTATGTTAAATTTTCGAAGGTTTTTATGCTAGCAGAAAAATTAAGCAATTTTCTCTGAAGTAAAACTGACTGATTATGTTTCTTTCTTTTGTATTTCTTTGTTGCCTTGCCAGAGTTACCTCTGAAAATTCCACTGAATCTGGATTACAACGAAACCGTGCAAATAATTACGTTGACACATGAGCATGATGTCAAGTTCTTCCTCAAAATTGACTGATTACGATAACGTAAGAAAATGGTAATTCTAGGTTTTGTTCATTAATATATTTATCGTAACAGAGCAAACGAATTCAATGGTCGTTGAGTCACCACACTAACACTTCTACCAGCAAACTAATTAAATACTTCTATTTCGCTTGGCATTAAAGTACATTCAAAAAAGCACTTTTCTTCGCATACAAGCCATTTGAGGTGCATATGTGCATACAGTGCACCACACTAACACTTCTACCAGCAAACTAATCAAAAACTTCTATTTCGCTTGGCATTAAATTACATGCAAAAAAGAACTTTTCTTCGCATACAAGCCATTTACGGTGCATATTTTTCAACTTCATCATCCAGACTATGTTAAGCAGTGGTCTCCCATGTGGCAGGATTGAGCGGCATAAGTTGACAACAATGAAAACAATGCAGAGCAAATGTGTAATATCCTGCAGTGAACAACGGAATGTGTGACACAAACTTCGGGGTATAATTTCTTTCACTCACAGCATGCCGAATGATACCGCGTCACTTGATTTGACCTGGTTGTGGTATCATGGGTTGGACCACAAAATATGCATTACGGACGGAAATAAACCTTCGTCACAAGGTTTATGAACTTATATGTTGTTATTACATATCAATATGGTAACATTTGATGGTTTTGTCTTACTTCTCCACTGCTTGTCAAGTCAAGGTTATGGTAGTTAGAATGCTCGGAAAATAGTCGTCATAAAATTTGAAACTTTCATCCAATCCTTTATATCATGTGTTTGGATAGATTCATAACGGTTAGGAGAACTTTGGGTGGGTTCTGCAGCAGAGTAATTATCCGTACCCAGATCTTTGTTCTCGTCATATGCTAAACTTTTTCAACGTCCCCTTACATCATTTCATTTTTCACTATGCATTTGCCTTATACAACTCACGAGTAATATTGTTCTCGTTAGCCTACAAATGTTATCCAAACGTGTTAACAGTTCTTACGTTGACCGTTGGTGACCTTCCATCTCTTTCACCACCGCTAAAGGAAATTTGTTTTGAAAAGGTCTTGAAGCAAATTCATTTCATAAAAAAGTTAAGCTCAATGTGACATCTCCAGTTAGAGAGAGATGTATACCGTATCTCCCCAAGATTTTCGACTGTGTTTTTAAACATTTTCCCTGTCTCAAAACACGTGTTCTTCGTCAAACTCTGCAAACTTTCACTTGTACAGTTTTAGTTCTACGTACTTATTTTCTACACACTGATTCTTTCTATTTTTCGCTGTATTTTCTCTTCTTCTTTCTTTCTTGTTGTGTATTTAGTAATCCCCTCTGGATCAATAATTTCTATGCTTCAGCTGTAAATATTCCATGTGATAACTATAATTTGTAATGTTTTGTTATGGAACAGGTGATATATAACGTCAATCTTCGAAGCAAATAAAAATGCTAACCAGCAAAATGCAAAGTCTTAAAGTGTAATAAATTCACAAGGCAATATAAATATAAAAAAACTGCACTACGTTTTAGAAATCATACCCTTCTTGCAGGGAGTTGTTAGGAATTCTCTGCTTTTGGTCTTGTACTGGAATGAAATTAAAGAATAAACAAAAGAAAAATAGAATAGTCATTATCTACTTGGCTTCATGTCGCATGCGTCGAGAGTACTTAAAGTTTGTAAATCCAGTATAATGTATAAATACATGTATGTTCAATTTTGTAATCTAGTGACTTTATTATAAAACATTTCCAACGGCGATGCTCGTTTTCCTGGCTTTATTTCAAGGGCACCTAACTTGAGTACAGCCAGTGGCATTTGAATTAAATGCTGCTAAGTTGATGGCAAAAATAAAAAAAAAAATTCTCGAATATTTGCTGTTTGGGGAAAAACATGCTATATTTGTTTGTCAAACCTGTTACACTTTTACATTATTATTATTTCGGACAAAAGTGACCACCCCAAAACTAAAAGTAGTCTAAAACGCATACACTTTTTGAGGAATAATACATATTAGTAGCTATATCACCACTGAAATCAGGAAAAGTCGAACACTTCTCCTTTAGCATAGCAGTCAGTTTTTATGAAACATTTGTAGGTAGTCATGTAAGGGTGCATACTGAATGTTACAATTGCTTAAATTGTAAATTTAGACAGAATATAAAATTGTTTGGCAAGAAAACATCATTATAACTGCAGAAAGAAGCAGCCGGAACAGACATTTTCCTTTTGAATGAGAATAGAGACCTTATAGATGCATATGAGGTCACAAAACAGAGAGTGTACCCTCACCTACGGTAAGCGGGTATATTGCAACCTACACCAACAAATGCGAACAGTTGATTTGTGTACCCGTCGGATACGCGCGAAAGTCTGCTACGCGCGCGTGCGAAGTCTACGTCGTGCGTACAGTGTGCTTCATTGTTTGCCCTCCAAAATGACTGCATAAGGTCTATAAACAGTTCGAATTACTCGACTGTAATATAGCATTATATCAGGATATAATCATGGTGTTGGCAAAATTCGCATTCTTGTTACGCATATTCTTCTTCCTCATAGTTTAGGGGACTGGTCACCATTTTTGCAGACAGCAGTTTCAGTGAATGTGATTCGAGATAACTTTGTGCATAAAAATATTGACACATAAAGATGTGTTTCCGACAGTGGAAGCTCAATTTCCACATTTTAATTTGTATAGCATCATGGTACGTATAAAGGTGTTAAATTTTCGATACTCCTCCCATTGAAAATGTAACGACCAGTCACCTTCAGATTTTTGTGTTTAGTTTTCTTTTAAAATTTGACCCGACTGACACTGCAAGGCATCCCAAAGTATTAATTTTAAAGTTGTTCTTTTAGACATGCTGCTGTTTATTCTTTGATATAAAATTGGGTTTTTTCTTAAAATTTGGTTCGAATGTTTCTTATTCTTCAAATAAATCGTTACAAATTAACTTTAAATATTCTTATCTTCACATGACTAGGATGTGAGCTCTCTTCAGATGACTTAAAATCGAGTTCAAATGAAGAAAATGATGTTAGTGTCTTTAATTAACTTTTGCACACAAGCACCAAGATCTACCATTAAACTTACATCAACAAAACGTAAGCAAAGGCAGATTAATTCAGTTATCGCCTTAAAGTTTTTAGTTTGGATTGTAACAATTTGGTGTTATATCCATTTGAGAAAGAATGGCAGAGATTTTATACTGATAGCTAGAAAATGCAAGAAACTTATTTCACCTGCATAAAACATGAGAGACCTTCAAAACAAAGGCAGAAAGGGAAAGCGTGTTAAGAGTACTCCTATAACAATTTTATTCCCGCTTATTTCCCTAGACTGTTGTCTTAAAAGAAAATGGCTTAAAAATAGAACATACACCCAGAATGATTAATTGTGCCCCCCATAGTCAGACTGTCAAATTTACCTGTCCGTGAGTGTCCAGACTAATACAAGAACATAGCTAGCGCTCGAGTAAGCCCTTGTAAAAAATGACTGCCACCCAAATCACCTCTTACAGGAGTAAAGCGGATTCTTATAGAAGACAAATCGTGTATAACAGTAGTTGTAAAGCTGTCATTCAAAGGCGCCAATTGGTCTTGGCTAGAGGTGATTATGTTGATTACCGCCGATGGCGTAATTTTGTGGGGAGGAAGATAGCAGCGGCTATGTCCGATTTTTTATGAACACTCCTTCCACGACCTTAAGGCCACTGACCCTTCAAACTGGGACAGGGGGATGCAGTTGCTATCAAATAAACTACAAGCGCCCCGGGTTATATCCCTCAATCAGGGCACAGAGGAGAAAATTGCGGACGCAGTATACAACTTAAGCGTCTACTGCCCGAAGCCGTCCAGTCAGCCAATGTTGAGGCTTGATAAACTGCTCTCGTATTTTCCTTTTGATCAGCCACCTCATGTTGAAGCATATCAAATGTATGAGAAACTGCGTAAAGTAAATAGTCGTGAGGCCATTGGACTGAAAAACATCCCATACAAACTTATTCGTGAATTTGCATGTGAGTTTAGTGCCCCTGATATGGAAAATATTTTTAATTATTTCCTTAAAGAAGGGAAGGCCCCTCTGATGTGGATGGACACTACTGTGATCCCTATGATCCCAAAGGAGAAACCTGCTATAGTTCCTTAGCTAAGACCAGTCTCTCTCACGTCACAGTTTGCCAAAGGCCGTGATGGCTTTCTTACCAATTGGATCGTAAAGGATATAGGTAAGATTATCGATCTCCGTCAATATGGCAGTTTTGCCCGGTTCTTCAACTTATTATTGTTTAATAGAATTAATAGATGTCTTCTACGTAGGTTTGGACAAACCTGGTAGGGTGGGAACTTAATCGTCACAGACTTCTCTAAAGCATTTGACTGCAGTGGTCATATGCAAACTTGATAACGAAACTAACATCCCCGGGAGTAAAAAGGAATCTTAAGCCGAACGCACACCTACGACAGTAAACGCGAAACCCGAAACAGAAACACGTTTCGTGTTTTTTGACGTCCGTTTGCGTTGGACAAAAATAGACTGCTTGTTAGCGTTTCGCGTAACAAGCACTGCTTGTTTCACGAAACAAGTGTTTAGATGAAGCCGAACGCACTCGGACGACAGAAAACGCGAACACTGAAACACGAAACAAAAAACACGTTTCGTGTTTTCTGACGTCCGTGTGCATTGGACAAAAACAGAAAACAGCGTTTCTTGTTTCGCGAAACAAGTGTTTAGCTAAAAAAGTGCTTGCTATTTTTGTTTTCGATGATAAGAGAAACCTATGCAGTCATGATGGCGTGTGTGTGTATGTATGTGTGCATGTGCGTGTGTGTGCGTGTGGGTATGTGTGTGTGTTTGTGACACTTTTCTTGATTACACGATATCTCAAGAAGAGAAACCCTGACAGTTTTCAAAGTTGATAGGTAGATGCCCCATATTGAGAGAAAGAACCCTATCGTTTTTGGTGGAGGTCAAAGGTCATTTGGGGTCACCAGGGGTCAAACACTGAAAACCTTGTTTACACGATATCTCAAGGTAGGAAGCTTCGATAGATTTCATACTTGGTGTGTGGATGCATTATGGTAAGAAAAAGAACTCTGTTGTTTTTGGTGGAGGTCAAAAGTCATTTGGGGTCACCAGGGGTCAAACCCTGAAAACCTTGTTTACACAATATCTCAAGTTAGGAAGCTTGGATAGATTTCATTCTTGGTGTGTGGATGCATTATGGTAAGAGAAAGAACCTTATTGTTTTGGTGGAGGTCAAAGGTCATTTGGGGTCACCAGGGGTCAAACCCTGAAAACCTTGTTTACACGATATCTCAAGGTAGGTAGCTTGGATAGATTTCATACTTGGTGTGTGGATGCATTATGGTGAGAGAAAGAACCTTATTGTTTTTAGTAGAGGTCAGAGGTCATCTGGGGTCACCAGGGGTCAAACACTGAAAACCTTGTTTACACGATATCTCAAGGTAGGAAGCTTCGATAGATTTCATACATGGCATGTGGATGCATTATGGTGAGAGGAAGAACCTTTTTGTTTTTGGTGGAGGTCAAAGGTCATTTGGGGTCACCAGGGGTCAAACACTGAAAACCTTGTTTACACAATATCTCAAGGTAGGAAGCTTGGATAGATTTCATTCTTGGTGTGTGGATGCATTATGGTAAGAGAAAGAACCCTATTGTTTTTGGTGGAGGTCAAAGGTCATTTGGGGTCACCAGGGGTCAAACACTGAAAACCTTGTTTACACGATATCTCAAGGTAGGAAGCTTGGATAGATTTCATACATGGCATGTGGATGCATAATCTTCAGAGGTACAAAGCATATCATTTTTGGTGGAGGTCAAAGGTCATCTGGGGTCACCAGGGGTCATAGTCTGAAAACCTCGTTAAACAGGACATCTTGAGGTAGGAAGTTTGGATAGATTTCATACGTAGCATGTGGATGAATTATGGTGAGAAGAAGTACCCTATTATTTATGGTGGAGGTCAAATGTTATCTGGGGTTAAACTCTGAAATCCTTGTTCACAAGATAGCTCAAGTTAGGAAGGTTGGATACTTTACATGGTGTTGCATTTAATCCATCAGAAAACCCCTACAAGTTTTGTCAGAAATCAGAGGCCAGCTGAAATCACCAGAGGCAAAAAAGCAAAAAATTGCCAAGAATTCCCAAGGTCAAATATGAACATGAAACTGTAATTTTCCAGCACTTGAACATCACATTGAACCAATGACTGACAGAAACAGGACATCTTGGCATTATTTGGGATTACACATTAAGTGCTATATTCATCGAAACCACAATGCATTTTTGCATTCTGGTTTGTTTTCGTCCAATGCACACGGACGTCAGCGTGAGAAAACACGAAACGTGTTTTCTATCGTGTTTCGCGTTTTCTGTCGTCCGTTAATGTTCGGCTTTATACCATGGATCTCTGACTTCTTGACGGACCGTAGACAAAGCTTTAAATATCGTAATGCATTATCATTTTGGTAAACTCTCACTTTCGGTGTTCCACATGGCTCAAAACTTGGGCCTGTGTGTTTCCTCGGCGCAATCAATTACCCAGGCGCTGATTCAGCTTTCAACCACTGGAAGTACGTAGACGACCTGAGCTTTGAGAAAGGACCTGCTCGGGACTAAGCGTTGATTAGGCCGCAGCAAATTACCTTAATCATAGTCCGTAGAAATACTAATAAATGCCAATCTGCTTGATGCGTAATGCACCTGATCCTCCTACGATAGCGATTAGCCTATTGGTACCCTTTTAGATATTGTTGATGAAACCAGTTTTCTTCGTGTTTGGGCCCAAAATGACCTCAAAAGGGATAGACATGTCAAAGAATTGAATAGTCAGAAGAGTAGGCAACGATCACACATGCTTAGTAAACTGACAAGTTTGAGATGTCGCTGTACAGTAGCGTAGCCTGAGGGGCGAAAAATCGAAGAAAAATCGGGACGACGGAAAATGAAGGAAAAAAGGAAGGAAGAAGAGGGAAAGAAAGGTGAAGGAGGGAGAGAAAAAGAAAAATGAAAAAAGGAGAAAAATGGAAGGAAAATAAAATAACAATAAAAACAGGAATTATTATCGATGGAAGGAAAGGATGGAGAGAAGGAAAAGGGCTTGATAAAGCAGAAAACTGGTTCAAATATCGACGGGACGAGTACTGAAACATGCAGGACTAGGGATCGTGAAAAAGACCGAATTAAGGGAAGGAGAAAGTGAAAGGCCCAGAAGGCAGAAACCGGCACGAGGGATGAAGCCAGGCAGATTGTGCACGGTAAGGAGGAAGGATGAGGGAACTAGGAAAGGGAATAGAGAGCGTTAGACGACTAGGGAGTCCGCGAGATCAGACTATGGCGCAGAGGAGAGCAGAACAGAGTTGGAGGGAGAGAATGACGAGGACGTAAAGAAAAAGCTGTCAGTGTGGGAGTTGGAGGGATGACAGCTACCGTCCCGATTTTATCTTTTCATCCCTATCAAAAAGGGATACTTAAAATCACTGTACCGGTGCAGGTTTTCTTTTAAAGTCACACAATGAGTGGAAAAGAGCCAGTTGCCAGTCCGTTGCCACGAATTGGGGTTTGGTATCAGAACCCTAATGAGTGGGTCAAGAAAAGTTGCCAAGTAAAGAGAAACTAAATGTGAATTTGAATATAATAGATAAAGTTTGCAATGTAAAGTGAAACATGTCAAGGAAATTCATACTAAATGGTCTTTTTGGCCCGCTTCGCTCTAATAAATCATAATTGCATAGGTTGTTGTCAGTCAGTTTTACAGGACAGTTTGAGCAGAATTTACTCAAAGCCTTATGCGTCCCTTATTTACCATCATCCATCCTCTCAGGTGCAGATCCAGAGGGTATGGATCCCATCTCCTCTAGGCAGAAAATAGGAACAAATTTTGAAAAATAAAGGAAACAAATAAGCAAAAAAGATCGGGAAAGAAAAGAGACGAGAATAAATTAGAAAGAATTTTAGACAATTGAAGAAAAACAATGCCTTGCAGGGCAAGCTCTCTTAATTCAAAAAGGATTTTTCCGGCTTGCTTGTTTCATTTTTGCACTTTGTGAAAATCTTAAATGGACTAATCCTTACAAAGACCCATGCATTTCCCGGCATAATCCATCCGCTCCCATCTACACTCACCCTATCACCGTGACCATCATATTGACCTACCTATAGCCTAGTCTAAGTTAGGTAATTACAAAAAATCAAACTGTGATTCTATATTGTTTGTAGTGCGCATCCAATTAGTTAAATATTTCGTTCAGGCTCGTCGGGTCACAGGGTAAGCCCACATAGACACTAAAACATGCCCTAGCTCCACCCATATTTTGCATTCCCAGCTAAGATATAGGCTGAAGTGATAAATCTTACCTCTGTCCACTTAGATTTTAATTTTCTCTCAGGGGACCCCCTGGTGTGGCTGACTGTGGCAGCAATCCTCCTAAAATCTTAAAACCAAAAAATAATGATAATTTTAAGTGCAACTTACAACACCTGGGAAGTGTCATTTCCTGTAATCTGGGAAGGCATATTGGTTGGCCAAAATATTACCTTTTGCGCTTCGCGCCAACTGGTGGCGGCGCTCCGCTTGGATAATTGTCTCAAAAGTCCCTCTGAGGAAAGGTTATGGATCCTTCTGGAAAAATTCCTCAATCCAGTTTACCACTGACAAGGCACTCCAGCGTCATCAAATCGATCATCATTTCTTCCGCGTTATGAAAAATAATAAACTTGTGATCAACGTGACTTTATCAGTTCGCATACTGATAAGGCCATTTGAATATCAAGTCGATACTGTATTTTCATGCCCCAATTCTTTACAATTACAGTGCTTCCGGACTTGGCCGGGGTGGGGGGATAAACTGGGCCCAAAGCAAGTACGGTGGGTGGGAGAGACCCACCTCTACAATTACTTTGGAAAGTCATGAAATCGGGACGAAAATTTCATTCCCCCCCCCCCCCCCCGCCGAAGAGTCTGGCCACGCGCCTGATGTCACACCTTGACTTACTATTTACATGTCTTCAGTGCGCCCAATTATTGAGTACGCTGATCATGTGCGGTACCCAAGACTGACTATCAACAATGGTAATGCTGTTGAAAATACTCAAAAACGGGCATTCCACATCGTTCTAGCTTCGGACTATATGGATTATGATAACGTCCTGCAAAACCTTACCATGGAAAGCTCGAACAATTGTAGAAGCCATTTATGTAAACAATTTGCCATTACTTTCCAATAATCTGACAGGGAGTCCGTGTGGTTTAAAAGAAGAGAAGCGAAACACAACATACACCTGCGGAGTAAACGTCATTATCTTGAACCTGGATGGAAGACAAACAGCTAGACGGTTTCACAGGGCCATACCGCAGTTAACACCGTGTCTTAGCAAAATGTAATCATTACTCTCCTGCCTCCAATTTTATTGTTTCATTTGGAAGCGTGCTTATATCTATGTCTATTTATATATTTTAAGTTCTAGCATTTATGACTGCATTTATTTTGACCCTTTGACGTATGTTATTCTGTAAGTACCTTTGATGTTTTTATTTTGTAATATTTATGTATTAGGGATTTGATCATCATCTCAAAAAAAAAGTATGAAAAAGTAAATTACATGTGCGGTAAGTTCATTATCGTTAATGACAGGAACAAAGAATAGAGCGTTGTGATCGTTTTTTAGGTTGAATAAAATAGTTGATTTCTCTCTTTGATTTAATCGGCGAGAATGGGAAACATTACATCAATGACCACATTTAGGGGCCTTATGTAGTAACTAGACTTGTAATGTCGTAAGACCAAACTGTGAAACAGATAGATTGTAACACAACTTACAGACGATGTACTGAGGATTCTGATAAAATGAGCAGAATGCCCCCCCCCCCCTTAATAAAGGCCCACATCGATCCATCGTTATGGAACTATATCTGTAAATGACATCATCATATCATCAAAAACAGAGAGCGGCACAGCAAACATTTAAGTGGGCAGTCCAAGAACTCTCCCTTCCCTCCCAACCATCCCATGGCTGCTGGCCCATCTTCGAGTGGATAAGGAAATTTTAAAAAGTTCCTTCCCAGAGTCAGGAGTGTAAATTTACATTAAAATGATTCATTGTAAACTATGTTTACAGTGCTCTCACACATAAAATTATATCTCCGGACACTTAACATCACAAAAGTAAATTTGGAACAATAAAAAAAATTGAAAGGTGACACATAAAGGGCCCATTCAAATAAGAGACAAAGTAAACGAATAAACATTACAATTTCATAAAAGTGATAAAAAGTAGTAAATTAAATGAAGTGAAAAGAGATGAGGGTTCATAGGAACTGACACGCAGAAAAGATGAAAGAATCAATTAAAACGATCTTGACGAAAGAAAGAGATTTGAAATGATGGCAGAAAAGACACCTGTCAAACAATGAAAAATTATTTCCCCATGAAGTTTAAAGCACCTGTATGCAAGCTGGTGATGTAAGCGAATACAAAGGGTTTAATTCAGTCTGATTACGGTAGTCTTGCCCTCAAGATTTGACAAAAATACAGTGGCATACTTACAGGGATGGCAAGGACGGTAGTGCCCCCGGGTTCCAGCCCCTGAGGAGTGCCATGCTACTCTGGCCAAAATCAAAAGAAAATATAAACAATTGCATTAGAATCACTAAATAATGGCAGCTTTTAGACATATCGTCCTAGAGAAGCATTATCAAAGATACTACCATTTTGCATTTGAACAACCTTACATTATCAACAATTTATAGAAAGGAAAGGTGAACTCTCCAAATAGAATATAGACAACCTCAGCCCGTTTGTGAAGCTACTAATAAGCAAAGCTCTGCCACTTTAAAAATACACTTGTAATAATTACCAAAATTTCTAACAAAAGATCTAAACCCTCTGCAGTCTGTAGATTCGTCCTCTAGGATGGCATTCCCTGGGATAACGAAAGAAGGATACGCCCCTGATTCCAGTTACTCTTGGAACGTTTTTGCAAAAATGACAAATACTTTATCATAATCTCATTGCTTTGTTGATTTTTTACCTATAGTTACACCATACAGTACCATAAGCATGGGCATAGATCCCGGGGGATGGGGGATATATCACCCAACATTTGACTAGGGGGGTGGTCCATGAAATCATCCCCCCACCCCCCAATGTTACAGTCTACAGATATATTGTATTCTGGAAAGTACATTTTATTCTTCATTTTGTAAGAAATTCTTCAATCGCTACTTCATTTTCTATGACAAATGTTTCTCAAACTATCAGAATTTTAGCAAATCCTTCGCAAACTATCAAAATTTTTGCGCGCCCGGCGCGCTTCAAACCTTACGTCATTGTTATTCTTATTATCAATATCTTCTGCAAGCAACTTTCGGAGAAGGACATTCATCACGCATTCGCCACAGTTTGCACTCTATGTCATGACCATTATTAAGGTAATAATGCATGAAACTATTCTGATCACAACACTTTCCGAAGAACAGAGATACATCTCCAAACGGCTGTGGAGACCTCGCATCAATATGGGATCTTTCAATCTAATATGTAGCACGATGTGGATGATTGAAAGTACGTATCTGCCGTTATACATTTTTCAAATATTTTTACCGAGCGCTTGGCGTGCAGCCATTATCGGTGTCACGACGAAAACAGCATTCTGAAACGCGATTACCAGTCCTTCACTCCTTTTGCTACACCTATCAGGAAGGTTTAATATCACCTCTTTGCACCTATACTCTCCCTCCCTCTCATTCCCCATTGCTGGAGCTGTTCGTCTGGATTTTCGTTCAGAATTAGTAAAAATACGATAGTAGTGAAGTGCTCAGTGTCTTACTCTACATTATCATTTGGATGTCAGGTAGTAGTAGGCGTTATATCATTGCCTCCATTTAATATGATTAAAAGAGAGCTTCCAGGAGGTCCTATACAGGTATCTGCTAGCCTTAGATGTCCTTTCATAATGCACAATGAAGGAAAGGAAATAATTTATAATAGTCCAAGAATGCTGTGGACTCCACGCACGTATTTTTAGGTACAAATTTCCCCAAATAGAAAGCAGTAAAACAGACAAAAAGGAGAAGGCTTCAGGAGGTTTGTTGACAAAGTATCTTTCTCGTAGTAGACAACATATTCTCCTCTTTTACCAAAAATTATAAATCACTAAATTATGGACATTTTCAAGCCATATATATCATCAGTTCTAAAACCATCCCAAAGGTAGCACCATTTTGCATCTAAAAGACCTTAAATTAACAAACATTTCTTAAAGGAGAGGGCCCTTTCCCAGACCAGCACCTTCATGTAGTGACAAACGAAACATCAAAACTGCTGTATAAAAATGCAGAGACGCATCTCAAATAAAGGTGCAATTTAAGCAGACTTGGGGAAACTGAGGTATTAAAACGTCATCCCCTATGGTGCCCCCAATCACAACAACCTGGCGGCGCCACTGATCTCAAGCCCTCTTGCAGGTCTTGTAATGATCTCTGAATTCAAAATCCAGTTGTGTGGGATGACCCTATAACTTAAATGATTCCTGCCTTTTTAAGCTTAACAGGACATTGCTGCTCTGATCTTGTACAATTTCAATGCAGCTTATCAATAAGTTTTGTGCTCAAAATAGTATTTCCTAAATGTATAAACATACCAATACCCAAGAACATTACCTCTAAAATTTACCCCTTAAAACAGTCTTCCTGGCACTTCTGAAACATTAGAACCCAGGAGCTCCGGGGGCTTCGCCCCCTGGACCCCACCCTAAGGCGGGCTCCTGGACCTCACCCGTCATGGAATTCGCGCTCGCCGTGCACGCTTAGCGTGCACATTTTCTAGATTTGAGATAATTCACCCACCCCACCCCCACCACCAAACTTCCCAAAGTTGAAAAGAAATCTACACCCCGACCATATGTCTATTCACACATTTTTCTTCCTAAACGTAAGAAGTGGAGTAGGTCTGTAACCACTATGGAGAAACACAATTTGCATTTAATCTTTCTGTTTGATTGCTATAACCGGAAAAATTTAATGCACTTTAAACGCAAGTACGTAGCATGTTCCTCGTTGTAAAAGAGGCGACCCAGCAGTTGGTATGTACTTCTCGAATTAAATATTTAACAAGCGCAACAATGTTGCCGAAGCTCAGCTTTTCCTGTTGACTTAAAAGTCTGCAGTCAAAATTTTGGTTGGGTCTGTGTCACAACTAAGCCGAATGCCGCCCTTCTGTTGCGACCCCAGGTTGTTTCCTCCCTGCCGGCGAAATTTGGCAAAAATAATTTTTACACACACAATGAAGATCAGAAAAATTTGATTGAGAAGATTCTCTAGATTTCAACAATGATTCTTGATTATTTTGTCTCTCCTTCTCAAATTATTAAATGATGATCAATGCATTTCAATTTACAACATATATTTACCTTAATCCTATCGGCCTAGTACACCGGTGAATTATTTACCCCACTAAATTATCTTAATTGTGATCACTTACGCGACGCGAGGGCCCTTTTCGGTTTCCTTCTGGTTCTTTTCTGGCTTCTCCTGATACGCGTGTTAACCGACTCCTGGAGTTCGCTTTCGCTAGTCCCGTCGTTGTCACCATGCAGCTCGGTCCGCCACCAGCAGAGTATGGTACTCGTGCCTTTGTCACCCAGATGACGAAGCAAACTGGTCCTCCTTTAATAAAATTAAATTCGGCGCCCGTGACTACGTATCTCAGTCCAAAATACGGATCTTCCAATTCACTTTATCATACAATCCCTCACCATCTCCTCCTTTCGAAAATCAATTAATTAATTATATATCCAATTATGTCAGAGTCGATCTGCTTCCATTGATTGTCAGAATGATTCTCTCGAATCCCTTATTTTCTCACCAGTCCATCTGCTATGCTCCAAGTCTGTTTCCGTTCGTCCCTTTGTCGGCAACTATTTTTAAAACTTTCCAGGAAACCCTTCCGGTACAGTTCCGCTGCACGTGCAAGCTCTTGTCAATCATTCTTGAACTTTCCCCGAGTAGTGGCGCTCTTCCAAATAAGTTGGCTCAACCGTGACAGTCTGTAACTCATGTTGTTCATACGTACGTTAGAAAACAAAGAGATAAATATAAACTGAATGTAATGAAATATGTATTGAACTCACGAAGTCTCTGAAAGACTAAGTCTGGTACACAAAGTCAACTTTACATACTGCACAGATGTTAGTATACAAATAATGAATGTTTATGAGTGTGCTGCTTTGTAGACCTCATTTGTTTTCCATAATTAGACCCAGATAGTAACTTCCGATGAAGAAATTTTACAAATGGTTAAAGGTCTTAAAAGCGATATTTTGCCCCAAAGATATTCCTTGAACTTGTCCAGGGACAAAGGTTCAAATACGTGTTGCCACTATGACTTGGAAAAACCAAAACTGCTCAGTTGCTCAATATAAAGGGATAATTTCTAAATTAAATTCTTTACGCGCCTAATTCTGAGTACTCTTTAGTCCCGTTTTCCCCTACAAAATTATTTTGCTGCATAACATTTTTATGATTGGGATCTACCAGGTATAAATCGTCGATCGCTTTTAGGACCGGTGAATGTGTCGCAACAGGCCAGAGGGTAACTACAGTTCGTAGAGAGCGTTGGGAAAATATGCACACTTATAGTAAATCTAAAGCTATTGAAATATTATCTCCCATGGCTTCCCCTTAACAATTTGGTGGGGCTTTCGGCAACGGAGAACAAGACTGGGGCGGTTCCTGCCCTGTTGACGCCCATGTGACTGCACCAGGCTCGTACCCTGACAAGGTACTGAATGGGGGCGAAATGGCTTCCAGGGGCTAACAAATTTTTAAGGGGGCCAAATGTGTACAAATGCCATTAAGCCAATGGCAACTTGAAAACTTGCTAGAGGGCGAAAAAATTTCAAAGAGGGATTCGCCCCTTGGCCCGCTTGGCTAGAAGCCTGAGCTGCACAATTCCTGCAGGCACCGAGACTGACATATGGCACACGCCTTCAAAAAGCACGTTTTCCTTTTCAAACCGAAAATTGTTTTTGGAATGTTAGCACAACCGTCAAGCTTAAACCATATGAAGCATTGTATTTTCAATCAACGTGCTATGTTCTTTGTTTAAAAGAAAGGGGTGGGTTCCTCTTTCCTCTTACGACATTTCCTAGACAACATTCACCTTAACTTGAAGTAGTGTACCCCGCGCCGGCATCCCAATTCACGCGGCGAGTCGCTTCTTTCCTTCATGTGACAATATAAACTAATTTGCTATTAAGGAAGGATAAGTCATTTGTTTACCTTTCATACTAAATAGTTTTTGTCCAGAAATGTTAAGAAAAATGTTTGTAAAGGAGATACAAGAAGATTTGAAAGATTAAGGTAATGTTTACAAATAACTTGAAACTTGAGGCGACTGGATATATTCTCTTTAAACTTTAAGCCAAACTCCTAAAACCATTCAGACATCAGGCTAAGTTGAATACTTGTTTCCGCCTCAACCATGGGCGTAAATCCCGGGGGGATGGGGGATATATCCGCCCAACATTTGACCAGGGGGGATGGCCAATGTAATCATCCCCCCCCCAATGTTTCAGTCTACAGATACGTGTATGGTCATGGTGGAAAGTGTATTTTATTCTTCATTTTCGTAAGAATTTTTTTCAATCTCACTTCACTTTCTATCACAAATGTTTCTCAAACTATCAGAATTTTAGCAAATCTTTGGCCATCTATCAAAATTGTCGCGCGCTACGCGCGCTTCCAATCTTACGTCAGTGTCACTTACATTATCAATATCTTCCGATAGCAACTTTCGGAAAAGCACAGCAACAAAACGTTGAAAGTTTACGAATTAATAGGTAAAAGACTGGCTTATGGCAGTGGCATGTAGGTTTGTTGGGCAATTGAAAGTGTCTCGATGTAGAGTCTGAATGCAGGTTTTGTAATGGAAATATTATTCGTCACTGTTTACACTCCATGCCATGACCATTATTAAGGTAATAATACACGAAACTGTTCTGATCACGGCACTTTCCGAAGAACAGAGATACATCTCCAAACATCTGTAGGGACCTCGCATCAATATGGGATCTTTCAATCTAATATGTAGCATGATGTAGAAGGTTGAAAGTACGTATCTGCCGTTAAACATTTTTCCAAAATTTTTTACCAGAGCTTCGCCAGTTCGCGCTGAGCCATTATCGGTATAGATGGTGATTGTTAATAGACTTATGACGAAAACAGCACTCTGTAACGCTCTTATTAGTCCTTCACCCCTTTTGCTTCACCTGTCAGGGAGGTCTAATATCACCTCACTGCACCTATACTCTCCCTCCCTCTCATTTTCCATTGCTGGCAGCTGTTCGTCCGGATTTTAGTTCAAAAGTAGTAAAAATACTATAGTTGTAAGGTGTTTGGGGGCGTACTCTATTATCATTTGGATGTCAGATAGTATACGCATTATGTCATTGCCCCCTCCCCCTCCCGCCCCAATTATTATTATTAATGCAGAGCTTCCAGGAGGTCCTATTCAGGTATCTGCTAGCCTTAGATGCCCTTTCATGATGCACAATGAAGGAAAGGACATATTTCGTAATAACTCAAGAATGTTTCTGTGAACTCCACCCACACATTTTTATGTAAAAACTTTCCCGAAAAAGAAGGCAGTAAAATAGACAGAAGGGAGGGGGCTTCAGGAGATTTGTTGACAACGTATCTGTCTCCTAATAGACAACATATTTTCTTTTACCTAACCAAAATTTAGCATTCACTAAATTATGGACATTTTCCGGCCATATATGATCAGTTCCAAAAACATCCCAAAGATAGCACCATTTTGCATCTAAAAGACCTTAAATTAATAAAAAAAAAATTCTTAAAGGGGAGGGGGAACCTCTTCCCCAGGACGACACCTTTATGTAGTGACAAACGAAAGATCAAAACTGCTGCATGCAAATGCAGGAACGCATGAAAAATAAACGTGCAATTTACGCAGACTTGGAGGAACTGAGGTATTATTACGACATCATCTATGGTGCTCCCAATCACAAAAAAACCTGGCGACGCCACTGATCTCAAGCCAACTTACAGGTCTTGTAATGATCTCCGAATTCAAAATCCAGTTGTCTGGGATGACCCTATATGTTGATCCCTGCCTTTTTAAGCTTAACAGGACATTGTTGCTTTTGTACAATTTCAATCCGGTGCAACTTATCGACGAGTTTTGTGCTCAAAATAGCATGCAGTTCCTAAATGTATGAATATACCAATAGCCTACCAAAGAACATTACCACTGAAATTAACCCCTTAAAACAGTCTTCCTGGCACTTCTGAGACATTAAAACCCAGGAGCTTCCGGGGGCCTCGCCCCCTGGACCCCCACCGGGGCTTCGCTTTGCCCCTGGACCCCACCAGGGGCCCTAAGGCGGGCCCCCGGACCCCACCCGTCATGAGCTCGCACTTCGCGCTCGCCGTGCACGCTTCGCGTGCACATGTTCCACATTTGCGATAGTTCACCCCACCCCACCCCCCAAAGCTGAAAAGAAATCTACGCCCCTAGCCTCAACACACTGTGTGTAGGCCTATCTTATACCACTGTTTCGCACAAAGCCACATATTCGCAAGAACTTGCACAACTTTCAAACCTCCGGTATTTCTTTTCGAGTAGGCCTAACCATCCAACCAATTTAGCTAGTCTATTATTCAAACGCCTGAATGAGATCAGCGCCACATGTTCACGTAACGCCTCCATAGTAGGCTGTACGGTATATTCCTTATTCATGTCATATCCCTGGTTTGGGAAGCAAAGAGCTGAGCAAACATAGTCTGACATAGTGGGGTAGCCCACGTACGGTATTCAAAAATCGATACACTGCACTTTGCGTAAACACTTCCACACGATTAAGCACGAGACGTCCTGTACATTTATATATGTTCAGTATACTTTTGTATCGTTGTACAGTCTCTCAAATGATAACAACTGGGATTCTCGATGTAGGCCTATTCCCGAACATGAGGACTTCGCCAGAATTTGTTTAAAAAAGTGCTGTTTTCATGCCTTTAATGATTAAAGAAACGAAAAAAAATTTAACTTTTGTTCAGCACAAATTGAACTATCTATATGAAACATATTATCAAGATTGGTGCAAAACTGAAAGACAAGTAGGGAATTTTACGTTTTCAAACAAAGCCCCCTCCCGAGGTCAAATAGCGGTCAAATTAACCGAAAAAAGGCGCAGCATACAGATATTACTTTGCTAACATCTATACTAAATTTCAGCCAAATCTAACGAAAAGCAGCGAAATGTCAGGCACTTAAACGCAAATGTTATGATGACAGATATTTGCCGTTCTCGACAGCAATAGCTCAGCTGAAAGCTTTCAGCTGAGCTAATGATGTGGTCTTGGTACAATGATGAGAATTTGTAATATCGATGTACTACCGGAGTCTCGCACATTTGCTAGCTTGTATTTGTAACAAGTCGGCTTTTATCACATGTGAATACATAGAGCACATGAAATGGTCTATCAAAACTCCTCTTCACAATGACGGACGTTTATCTTCCACCCTCGTTGGATGACGATCAGACTGAGGTCTACCGCTCAATTCCAGGTAGTTATAATTCTCAAATATCGGTCTGTCGCGTTCAAAAGTTGTGAATTGAAGTTAAGTATTGTACCGTGATTGAATGAAGGGCCAATTCGTTAACTGCCCAACGAACGTTAGCCTAACGTTGGGCTAACCAGGCAATATACACTGCATTGATAATAACAATACAGACACTCCACTGGCATCCCTATCACCAAACAGATTGCAAGGACGTAAACATCAACAGTTTAAAACAAGACCTGTGCCAGGATCTTGACCCATATCTTGGCTGTTGGAATCTCCTAACGTTAGATTAACTTGAGTGAATTAGGCCTAGGCCTATGTAGGCCTAGGCTAAGTGACAGGCATTCTGATTTATATTTACATAGGCCTAGGCCTATACACAGGCGCCCCTTAACATTGTATAGTATACCATATACTATGTAGTATATATAGACGGAAAGGTATGTCACAAATCTCCCAGCTCGAACAAGCAACTTACGTTTCTGGCACAATTACTGCACTTTTCTCGCCACATTTGTCTGTGTCGAGACTTTTGATCATAAGGTACCTCAAGGCAGCTCTTTTTCCCGAATAATTTCACTTGGCATTGTCTGAAGGATGAAATTTCGATGGAGTAACAGTCAGAGGATGGTAGCTGCTGATAGAGAGCATTCAGCACTTCCACACTATATAATAAAATACTCCTAAAATATTCTCTAAAGTTCTCTTAACTTTCTGAATTTCTTCCAGAATTTGTCAGTTATGTTTTGCTTTGATTATTACAAATCTTACAGATATATATTAGCATTAATATGCAAGATTTTTGAACATAGAAATTCATAAAATTTGAAAACCTTTTGAAAAGTGGAAGGGCTTGCATTTACTATGAGCATTTGTGGCAGTTGAAGACTGTAGAACAGTTACAGTTCAACTGTCACAAGTGCTTGTAGAAAATGCAAGCCCTTCCACTTTTCAAAAGGTTTTCAAATTTTATGAATTTCTGTTCAAAAATCTTGCATATTAATGCTAATATGTATCTGTAAGATGTGTAATTATCAAAGCAAAACATAATTGAAAAATTCTGGAAGAAATTTAGAAAGTTAAGAGAACTTTAGGGAATATTTTAGGAGTATTTTATTGTATAGTGTGGAAGTGCTGAATGCTCTCTATCAGCAGCTACCATCCTCTGACTGTGACTCCATCGAAATTTCATCCTTCAGACAATGCCAAGTGAAATTATTCGGGAAAAAGAGCTGCCTTGAGGTACCTTATGATCAAAAGTCTCGACACAGACAAATGTGGCGAGAAAAGTGCAGTAATTGTGCCAGAAACGTAAGTTGTTTGTTCGAGCTAGGAAATTTGTGACATACCTTTCCGTCTATATATACTACATAGTATATGGTATACTATACAATGTTAAGGGGCGCCTGTGGGCCTATATAGGCTAATACACTATACATAGGCTATATACACTAACAAGGTAGGCCTACATCTATTATCTGGACGAAGCTTACAACTTGGCCTATTTTTACACTCACTGTGAACCTAACATAGCATAACAGGTTAAAGGGCAAAGGAGGGCAAAGACCCCATAAGATGCCCTGAAGTCCATACAACCTAAACTGAAAACAAACAACCATCCAACACCAAACGAGCCCAGCCCAATTAGATTCTACCACAGTTATGGAAGAACTTGTCAATGTTGACCTTAAAGCAGTGCACCGATGTGGAGTGCAACCTCTGTGATTTCTTTCAATCACATTGTTCAATGAGCCAGTCTGCATTCCATTCACTACAACACGAAGATCTTCGGCGTGAGCAACGACTCCTTCTTGGCGTAGCGGCGGGCAAACGGTACTCCCGGCGTACCGGCGGGCCGAATCGGTCAACTCCCGCCGTATGATCACGTACAGTACAGTACTGTGCTATATACCTGTACTTGTATTGCCGATGCATTATGTACATGAACACATATGTACGTACAATCGCTTAAGGATTAGTTCTAACGTGTGTGTACTATATACCTGTACGTGCATTGCCAATGTCTGGTGACCGTGTATGCATCACGTACATGTATACTGTACGTACGTACGCACGCCTACGGATTGCTATGTACATGCATTGTATATGCACAGTACAGGAAATCCCGGCGTACATAGGCCCGGCATACGATCACAAAAACCTCGGCATACCTCTGGCGTAGGCCTTACATGGAATGCACCCTGGTCAGTGAGAAAGAACATTCAACATCCCTTCGGGCACAACTGCGGGCATAAAATCACTTCTAGCCTAATCAGAATTATTCTTAAAAAAATGGACTCTCCGCACGTTCGTGGTTACACAGACAGATGACATATGATTATAACCTGCGCAGCCATCTATGCCGTCTCGTAAGCGAAAACGCAGTGCAAGTTAAAGCATATCAAAAGAACATATGTTTGCTATGCAGATAGATACGTGTAGTGCCTTGCATTTGACAAATCCAGGTAGGCCTAACGTGCATTGGGATTTGCATGGAAATAATTTGACTTAGGCTAGCTATACGCCAATCACAATGCACCTTACATAGGATTTGTCAAATGAGGAGCTACTCATATCTATCTGCATAGCAAACATACGTTCTTTTAATTTGCTTTACCTTGTGCTGAGGGCTTTCACTTACGAATACAAGATGGCATAGATGGCTGCACAGGTTATAATCATACGTCATCTGTCTGTGTAACTACGAACATGCGGAGAGTCCCATTTTTTTACGAATAATATTGATTAGAAGTGATTTTATGCCCGCAGTTGTGCCCGAAGGGATGATGAATGTTCTTTCCCATTGAACGACGTGATTGATAGAAATCAGAGAGGTTCACAGTGAGCATAAAAGTGTAAAAATAGGCCACGTTGTAAGCTTCGTCAAGAAAACTGACGTACCATGTTAGTAGTGTATTATATATGTACATATAAATCGGAACGCCTGTGGGCTAAGTAATGGTAATTCATTTATATGGTTTCATGTTATATGTACAGGCACCCCTTACATTGTACAGTATAGTACACATTGTACAGTTGATACAATACATTGTCCACTATAATTAATGTGACATTAATATGACAATCTGTGAGTATTGTCTACAAATTTGTAATTGTGTGTTTCATATTTTTCCAGCACAGTGGGCTGTATGTCAGGCACAGTATAATTCAGGTGTAGTACAGTGCAGTGCAGTGCAGTGCAGTACAGTACAGTACAGTACAGTGTTGTACATACTGTATGTGATCAGTACCTTGTAGCTGTATATACATATTGATCAAATTAATTTGTTTCAATGCAGCTTCCCTAGTGATAAAAGTAGAGCCTGTTGGAAGATGGTTTGAAGCAAGATTTAAGAGGCAGCATCATCGCACATCTGGCTCATTCAGAGATTCTGGTCAAGATGGTGGAGATGATAGTGAATCTATGTCAGAGGAAGAAGATAATATTGAAGATGAAGATGACTCTCACCTTCAGGGTTTAGATCCGTCAGAATGGAAGGTAGACACTATTATATCTTACATGTCATGTTTCAGTCCAAACTTCCTCCGTCAGTATTTACAATAATTCTTGTCATTATTGCAAAACTCCCTGCAGTGTACAGTAGGTCACTGTACAGGTACTGTTAGCCCAGAAGAGAGAGAGCAAATTGTCACATTGTCAGTTTAAACACTGATCATTTACTGCAATGTTGCTCTGATTGTTTACCACAATATTCCAGCAATGTATTATAATGGAACTTTACATCAGTGTTGGGTGATATATAGACAAAAAATGTTGCCATTCTACTTTTGCCAGATGATACAGTACAACATTAAGAATTGATAATGATGCTTTGCAGAAACATTTAAAACATTTCATACTTTTTTGTGGTTCTTTACCTTGAACTGATCTGAAATCAGTGAAAATTAGTCTCTTTTCTTACACTAATTCTTTTCATCTCAGAAATGCTGTACAGTACAGTGGGAGAAGCTAACCAAAGGTTAACAAAAATGGTTACAGGGGTTGTACTGTAACTCTAAGCTAAATAATTTTTGCAGATGTTTAGTCTACGAGACAGTAAACAAGTTGCAGATCTGCTTCAAGAGGATTACTAAATATTAAAGTATCACATTATTTGTCTTGTTTGCAATCGTGACAGTAATCTGCCAATGTACAGTATTACCCACCAAATTACAGTACAATATACTTGTATAGTGCATCATTGTAACTGTGAATATTATCAGGGATCTACGCAACAGCTAGAAAAACATTCAGTAAAAAATAATCTTGAAAACTGAGATCTAATGCCTCTGACATTATCCTAATCATAAATAGGATTTTGTGCATGTACAGTAAAGTTTATATGTACAAGACTAGCAGAGCTGGAAACACATTCAACGGGGGCATGGGCAAAGTGCAAACGAGTATCAGTGTTTAACTTAAGATAGAGGACACCATTGCCATTTAAATAGGAAGGCAATTTGGCTAATGCCCTTTTGTAAATGTAAAAAGTGACACTAATAGCCATCTCTGTTTTTAACAATTTGGTGTACAGTAATTGTGCAAAAAATAAGTGGTATTCTAACCTGCTTCATGCCGAAATGTCGTTAGGTATGTTCAAAAACAAAAAAAGATTAATCCCAATACACTAGAGTTTAGATAATCTGAATGGTTTACCAGTTTTCATGTTTCCACCTTTTTGTAATGTAAGTACTGTAACTCCAAGTGTTTTTCATGCTTTTTAGGTGTATTTAGTGTCATATAATGGAGAAAGGGGAACCACTTGAGACATGCACCTTGAGCAAAGGCAGGACACTAGGCAGCCATGGCTAAAATACTACCTGTATGCACTGCCCATTTTTCATGGCTGTAACTGGAACCAAGTTGTATCGCAGTAAACATCTGTCCAAGCTTGAAATTTTGGTGATGACACAAGTATTTCCCGCAGTGCAAGTTGTGTGTCATCTTTGGATACACTTTGTAATTGTGAAATGAGGTTGTGAATTGATGGAAAAAATAAAAAGTGTGTACTAATTTAGAAATTGGTCAGTGCCTGTGTCCCTTCAAGGCCAGAGGATATCAGTACTGTAGATTTTTACCAGGTGATATTGAAAAAATTTACACCATTTCTGAATTTTAATAGCAGTTTTTCAAAGTAATGTATAAAAGTGGAACAAAATTCATTGGCTCACCCTACACATGAATACACAGTATGTAAGTGCACTGACTAATACAGTACATAATCAAATAAACTGCAGCTTCTGCACTGAAAGCAGGGCCTACTTTATTAAACGGCAAAATTAAATTAGTGAATGAGATAGCACCACAGTCTAGCCATGAACACTGCTGTGTTTGCCATTTTGACATACTGTAGCGATTAGTTCATTGTTCTTGAAGGTACAGTATACTGTATATATGCTCTCATCATCTCAAAATTATTGACAGTCCTAGTAAAGTTTGGCAGTGTTTGCTTCATACTATGAAAAACTTCTTTGTACTATCCAGAAATGTTGTTACATGGATGGAATCAAACCTTCCTGCAGTTTAAATGTTTTCACGGTCAGGAAGTCACCTGGGCCCATCAAGGACCCTGTACTGGACTGATTGTAGATAAACACCAAGGAGATTCACCTCTTTATTGAATATTGATCAGTGGGTAAGCCTGGTAATTGCCCCCAATCCTCCTGAAGGGAAAGCCATTTAATGTCCCCATTTGATGGACATGACTATATCCCAGGTTTTGCCAAGTTTCTGCTGAAGACATTGGGTATTCTTTAAGCTGCTGTGGACGTTGCAACCAAATGTTCTGAATTCATACTGGTTTGAAACATGCTGTGGTTTAATTGATTTTTATAAAAAACAGCAGATTTCTTCCAAGAAGTTAGAGTAACACAATTACTCATAAATTGGACACTTGGATGGAGGTACAGTGGCTCAAAGTCCCCCCCCCCCCACACACACACACACAGAAAAATTGTAATATTTGATAGACAGTGTGAGTTTAAGACATTTCCACAACAATATTCATGTGATAGATATACAGTACAGAATGTATCACTGGACTTAAGAGCAGGAGGAGAAGTTAAATGGTGTATCCTCTAAGCTACATATACACCCTTTTTGTGAAAACAGTGCATAGACATGGTACTCTGAGAAGCATTTTAGATTAACCAGTGATGTTGAGATAGTAAGTGATTTACTCCACTCCTCCCTCCAGAGTCAAGATCACTATGCTGTATTGGGGCTTGGAAAGCTGAGATATAAGGCAACTGATGATGAAGTCAAGAAAGCTTGTAAGTTTGTACAGTCCTTTTTTGCACTGTTTTGGTTCTCTTGTCACATTTGCTACTTTAATTGAGGTCATTAGGTCACCAATGTTTGGGGTCGTAAATTGAAGTAGAATAGACAGTAAATGAAACAACGTATAAACAACATGCCTTTTTGCTGTTGTATAATCTATATCTCTCAGGTTTTACTATTTATTGACTTGACAATGTCATTGACAGACCTACAGAACAGCTAGAGCTTGAAACAGTATAGTTTAGATGTACTCACTCTCTAAAGAAGGTGGTGTTGTACTTTTGTAAAAGTTTTATTTAAAATCCCTGTCATAGTGAGTGTATCCTGAAGGAGCAGGTTTAGTAAGTTAATGAATTCAACCTACAGTAGGCTGCTGTATCTGCTTCAAATGAGAAGGTAAGTGAAATGTCTTGAAGAGGACAAGTCAGGTGAAATTCATAATGCAGACCTTATGTTGTGAGACGGTTATTTTGAAAAACTGGTACAGACTTTGCAGACAGTAATCAAATTTATGTGTTTATTTAGCAAAAGAGGTCATCAGCAAGGTTATTGGGAAATTTTATATTGAGAAGATGGCATTTTTTCACCAAACACAGTAATATTCTTCATTCTCCCTCAGATAAAAGGAAAGTGTTGAAGCATCACCCTGACAAGAAGAAGGCAAGAGGAGAACAAGTTGGGGAAGATGAACACAAATTCTTTACATGTATCACAAGAGGTGAGACATTCCTCTCTTTGTTGCATTGTGAATATTGGGTATATTAGCAGGATTCAGCCAACGGAGTTGAAATAATTACTAAGTAATGTGTTGCTTCCTTTTGTGCATTTCTTGCGTAGAAATTGGTATGTTTCATTCTTTCATCAACTTGGTTCCATTGTCCAGTGACATGCAGTAAGTAGTAATTCCCTGTGAATAACCTTTTAATATAGTGTGAGTGATGTAGCAGTGTGCATTCAAGTCAGAAATGATTGGAACATGGTTGCAGCTGGAATAAAAATAATGACTTGTAAAATGCTATCTAGTCAGACTAAAGCAAGCACAGTGACTGTAGTTGCCAATAGAATGAGTATTTCAGGTAACCTCCCATAAGTTAAACTAAATGTAAAGCCGTTTTTTGCGTTGGCCATTGTTACAGTAGTTTGCATTCAGTGCTCATGTAGAGTTCATCATTGGCTTGTAATTAACCTTCCCTCCTGGCCTTTGACTTTCTTGTGAAGTTAAATAATTATGGAGCAGTACATGGGTGGTATTTTTACCTAGTTACTATGTAAAATTTACCTGTGTCAAGGAATAAGGACATCTGTTTAGAGGTCATCAACCCCAAAGTTCAATGTCAGATGAGCCAATGCCTATATCCATGGAGATAAAAATTGTATTGCCTTTCTACATTGTGATCATCTACAATGAGTGCAGTGATTTTAACATACTAAAAGATGGATTCTTAAAGCACAATTGGTATTTTATTTTTCCTCACATAGCTTATGAAATTTTAGGAGTAGTGACCAAGCGTCGTGCCTTTGACAGTGTTGATCCACTTTTTAATGATGATGTACCTGAAGTGGACGATGATGCAAAAGAAAACTTCTACGAAGTCTTTACAGAAGTATTTGACAGAAATGAAAGGTAAATGTAAAAGTTTATTCCACCCAGAATACACAGTAGTGTCATCTTTTTGGGGTCAGATGTTAAAAGTGACTCCAAGTTATGATCCCTGTTTCATAAAAAGTTACAGTTGATCATAAGTTTGATCTGCCATGCAATCGTCCTATTGAAATTAAACTTAAGATTCATTGTAACCCTTTAAGAAACAGGGCCCAGGTTATAATCCCATAGTCTCATCAAAGCCATTGCTAAGTTGTTTCTTGGATGAATGCCAGTGAGATTCCTACTCCCATGTACAAATGCTGAGGTACAGAGCCAGTCAAGGGTTTTTATCTCCCAGCCCTGCCGTCAGACCAATAAAAGTCAACATCTGGTGGACTAGAGAGTATCCTTAATCTTTAGCCACTTTCCCAGTGGCAAGAAGGGGACTCTTGCTCTGCACCACTGCCCAGCAAACTTTCTTGAGCTTTCATCCAAATAATATGACCCTAATGTCATGCCAAGTCACAAGTCATTCAAAGAATTCCAAGTCACTGGTTACCTTGCAAAAAGGATGTATAAAAGCATGATATGAATCTTGTGAAGTGAAAATACATTGTTGATGAATCAATTCAGTGAAAAGCTGTCATGCCTTCAGTGTTTGCCGTGGTGCCCCTGAAAAACACACCCATTCAACGGCAAAAGTTGCTGTCATGCCCTTTTTTTCATGCTGTCAGTCAATTTACTTGTATTAGAGATAAGAAGTTGACATTGTAAGCCATCAAAAGTGTGTGTCTTGTTTATTGTGGTTTATCAGATTCTGATTCACTAACTACTGCTTTCATGACTGTAGTTTTCTAATCTCATAGTAATGTTGTCACTCATATTCTAAGGTGGTCAAGAAAGAAACCTGTCCCAAAGCTGGGGTTTGAAAACTCTACTTGGGATGAAGTGGATAACTTCTATGAGTTTTGGTGAGTACCTTGCTGCAGGCTTTCTCTTGCTATAAGGGGTAAAACTAGTTATCCTGGGGTAAATTATAGGGGAAGAAAACTGTAAGAAAGGGCAACAGTAGCTTTAACAGATATTGCAAACAGCATCATTACTGTACTGAAGTTTGAGAGATCTATTTTAATGTTAATACATGGTTGAAGTTTTTTGGCAAGTCTTAATAAAATAATTATTTGTGCCACTATAAAGCTAAAATATTTTGGTTTCCTTTGTACTTTGTTTTGCATTTCGATATGAGGATGGCACATACCTTTATATAGAGAGTATCAGGTTTCAGAAGTGCTGATCACAATATGTACATTCCTAAAATAATTATTTTGAATGGGGTTTGTGACATTAAATTAAAGGAAAATAGATTTTATGCAAAGACATCAAGCAGGTGAAATTTTGGAAAAGTATATCATCATATCAGACGTGCCACAAACCAATTGTTTGTGAAATGGCAGTTTCCTTGTAAAACAACAATAATATGTCAGCTGCTAAGCAAGGTATAAGGGTACACAGTTTGTTGAATGGTGTGAGTTTTGGTCTTTTTCTCTCTGTTACTAAATGTGTAATCTTTAACTCTCCTTTAAACAACATGGTCCACAAAATCAATTGATTGTGACCTATCATGTTTTTGGAACCAACATTTTATATGCAGTAAATATTTGGTTTGTCCTTGTTACATACATGTAAATAGAATGGGAACTCAGAGCATTTCTTTTATTGGAGGTTTTGAAGAGGAAATTATGGCAGATATGATAGGCTGAAGAGCTCTTTCAAATTAATGTTGGGGAAAATAATATACTTTTTTGAACAATTATTAAACATCACTTAGCAATGTACCTGAGCTGCCAAAAGTTTATAGTGCCAGTGGAAAAGATTGAAAGCTACTAAGTGCAAATATTTTCTGGAACATATTTTTTTCAATGATGTCTTTTACATAAATATTGTTTAGCTAATGGTGAATTATTGTGTAATTTGTTTAAACAAATTGTTTTTAGTTGTGAACTTTTTTACTTTACTATTTATTATCATTTTTTCTTTCCTTTGAATGAAAGTTTCCAACTTTTAATAGGCAGTGCAATTAGTGCTAGTGTTCGACCGATCATCTGTTAGATAATCAGCATCTGGCCGATTATCGCACAATTGGTAAATAATCGGCATCAGTAAAATTTTGTCCTTCAACCGATTACCACCACTGATTATTTGAAAACTGGAAACAGGTCAAAGTTTCTGCAAAAATCTTTGTAATTCTCCAAAACACGCATTTCTTTAAGTTCCCGCCCAAAATATCAGCACTGATACTCACAAAACTTGCAACATTTTAAGCTCTCCAAATCATAGCAATCATCGTAATTGTTGCTGTAACTCTCAGTGCAGCACACTTCAGGTGTGTGAAAGGGCACACAGTATTACCTAGAAGGTGTGCGTGCCATGGACCATGCCGCACATCTGCATACAAATTGTACTACAGGAAGAAATGACTTCGCGCTACGTTTTTTTCAAGTTTCAGTGCAAACCACATCATCTGAACACCTTTGGTGCACGTTCTGTACTGTAGCAACTTTGGAAACCCGAGGCTTATTATCCTGCATAAATTATGCCACTTCCCACATTCTTTTCATTAAGTTTTTAATTACCTATGACCTGCACATGCACACACGTAACTGCCGTACAGTTCTTGTGAAGTTGAAGTTCACCTACGAAAGCACACCAGTACAGTGTGTAATACGTAATGCAAGGCTAATTGCATTGCCTGCGCATTTACGTAGCATGTTGGTCATGAACTCCGTCCGTGCTCCTAACTGATGAACGAAGGGAAATGGGCCCCGTGTTAAATTCACGCTGGAATGGCAACAGTTTTTCGATTACGGGACTTTATTGGGAATTAGTTTTACGTTTCATTTGGAGAATCTTCTACATAAGACGTAAGTTTTGGGCAAGACGCTTTACAAAAAATATATCCATATCGTTAAGGGAGCATGGGATGAGTAAATCAGGCAAATTGAGTGGAATGTTTAGTGCCCCCGAAGTGCTAAGGTAGATATTTTTGCCTAAAACTGGGTGGATAGGCTACTATATAGCACTACTGCAGTCCAATACAGACCTTTGCACGGAATCTTCCGACATGATCGGTGGATAGAACTACTGTAGGTAAGCCGACAGACTCTTTGGCTAACGTTAAGCCTGTGACATCGTACGAAAGCATGTATTTATGGTTGATTTTTATCAGAGTATTTGGAGAGGAAATCCTTCAAAAACATTTAATATTCTATTCGTGGAACGTAGGGAACTGTTTTTAATCGTTCATCTCCAGTGTGAAGGTTATGTTATGGTGTGTGTACAAAGTTAGAAACATGCGACAGACGGCGAGAAAACATGACCTTCCTAAACATGTAAATAATCGGTGATCGGTAATCGGCATCGGCCCGATTGTGTAATTGAATAATCGGTAATCGGTAATTACCGATTGTGGCATAATCGGTCGAACACTAATTAGTGCATTAATTAACAAAGAATTTTTGTGGCAGTAATGTTGACATAGTTGAATAAAGAAATCCAAACTAGTCACTTCTGAAGTTAAGTGTTTGGAGGAAATGTAAAACAAACGAAGAGTTGTTGGGGGCTTACTTTGACTGTTTCCTTCTTTGCAGGTATGATTTTGACTCATGGCGGGAATTTTCATATTTAGACGAGGAAGAGAAAGAGAAAGGAGAGAGTAGAGAGGAAAGAAAGTGGATTGAAAAGCAAAATAAAATTGCCAGACAGAAACGAAAGAAAGAAGAAGTAATAAGGATACGAGCCCTTGTAGGTAAGATATGGTTCCCCTTCTCCCGGGTCAAATCATGTTTGTTGATGCACATTGACAGCTCCTTAAGCCTGTGTGATATCAACAAGTCACCAAGAAAGCCTTGGCGAGAAATTTCTTGGGCCAAAGTGTGAAGGAATTTGCTTTGTTCCAACAAGCAGGAGTTCTTGACATTTTTTTGTTGGCTGAGGATATTTTTTAAACTCTTGTTTGACACTCACCTCAGGATATTTTTGAAACTCTGGCTTGCTGTATTAGGGAAATGTAGGCAGTTGTAATTTGTTTGACTCTGAGGAGTGGGTGAAATAAATCAAAATGGCCAGCTTTAACTCCAGACAGACAGACAAGATCTGGAATGTAGCATATGCAACTGTTGCCTTGCAGTATGAATTAGTATCTGTGTCAGGTCCATTTGACGACATGCAAGGAAAGAATTGAGGGGATCCTCTAGTGAGGGTGCCCTGCACTATGTTGTCAACTTTAGCCAGGTTCCTACTTAGGTACTACAAATGTAAATGGAAGGTAAGTTTTGAGGCTGGTAGATTCCTAAACAGTGGAGTCTCATGAACTTTACCTCCAGTAGTCATTAAAAAACAGAACTATTAAGCTAAAGTTGGTGAAACTGAAAATTGCTTGGGCATCAGTACAGGAATGATTGTGTAAATCATATTTCTTGTCTTTTTATCTGTCCATAGACAATGCTCATGCCTGCGATCCAAGAATTAAAAAGTTTAGAGAAGAGGAAAAGAAACGAAAAGCTGATGAGAAAAAAGCCAAGCAAGAAGCTATTAAAGCTTTAGCTTTGGAGAAAGAAAGGGTATGTTATGTGTAATTAGCTTTGCTTTCGTCATTTGTCCATTCTTTGTGTCTTTGTTATCCATCTAGTTATATTAAGAGATGTATGGAGGTAAGGATGGGGACATAATGCTTGTGCATTGTAATTTTGTAGTTAGAGGGTACCTCTGTCACAAACCTTCATGCAGTGTTCGATTTTAAGGGTAGTCCTGTCACCCGAGACAACCAGAAATTCTGCAGGACTACCAGATTTTGCAAAAACGTGTGTAAGGTTGTCCGTCGGGACAACCAAATCTTTTGAAGAAAGTGATGTGATGTTTACATTAGCAGCTCAATGAATTGCGCAAGGAAGGAACTTTAAAACTGCATCAAAAGATTTGCAGCAAAGTGTGGTGATTATGCACATTTCCCACACAGTCACTTTATCGAAATGTGCTATGCACTATCAAGCCAAAATATGTGCCAAGTACAAGCTCTACTAGTAGGCTACTAGGCCTGCACTGTACACAGAGAAGCTGAATTTCTTCGTGCAAGCTACGGCTTCGTAGTGCTATGTTGCAACACCAGTGCTTTCAATCTAGAGACGTTTAATTTATTAACCCGCAATGCCAACATCATAACATTAACTATGTCTTCAATGTACACTAATGCACGCCACGAGATAGCACTACTCTTATACAGTAGATATCTGGTTTTTTTTGGGGGGGGGGGAGAGGTTGTCTAAAAGTGAAAGCCCCTTTGGAAGGCTGGTGATAATGGGGTGTTATCAATTCCATGGTTGCGAACTTGCGAAAATGGTTACACTTGGGACTACCTTATTTTGAGCAGGACAACCAAATTTTACAGTGTGGTAGTCCTTCGGACAACCATTGCTAATTCCTTAAAATTGAACACTGTTCATGGTACTGTAAACTTTATAAGGAAGGGTACTGTGTTTCATGAAACACAACCATGCTCATCATGCTCAACCATGCTCATACTCTGTTCTGTTAATAAATCAATTACAAAGCTTTTCTAGACTGAGTTATTACTGTGCTGAAGTGTGTATATGGTATACTTCCTGGTGCAGTGAAATAGGGACTGATTAACTTAAACCTACAGTTAGAAAGTAAAATTACAATAAATAATAAACTAATATTCATATGATAATGCGTCAGTGTAAAGCAGGTCAGTGACATCTGATAAATTTATGTAGAGGTCAGGATTGTATTCAAGTTAATAGAAATGTTATTACAATTGCTACAATATTGTTCCTTAAACAATTGATATTAACAGAGACAATTGTTTATATTTCTGTGCATAAAGAGAAGAACCCATGTTTTTGTTCTTTGCCAGTGGTGTGATTTTTTAATAGCATTGGGATTTTCTCTGCTGAAGGGTTATTGCATTATTAACTTATATCAAGGGCACTTAAAGTACAAACAGTTTGTTATTGTTATTTTGTTTTTCATTAGGTCAGTAAGTGAAGGATACAGCTAAAAGATCAAATGGATATTAATATCTTTGTACTTAACTTGCAGGTGGTTTAACTTTTCATTTGTGTTATAAAGGAATGCAACATTTTAAAACCAACAAGTGTGACATAAATAGACAATAAAATCAAAGGTACAGTAAAAATATAAGTCACACCATTGCTTTATTGGTTTTAGAGCCATGATGAAACAGTGAAATTCTCATCTTAAATTTCCTACCAACAAATCTTACTCCAGATATCACTTTTTCAGGACTGTCACTATACAGTAATGTTTTAATGCTGCCTGACCTAGCAACAAATCTTATGTTATACTGTAGTGCCAAGTAAATTTTTCAAGCTCATTTGTAATCTATGAAAATTCTTTACTTTGTAATCAACGATAACCTGTACCTGCCCAATATGAGTTAAGGCCGCTTTATACTTCCAAATTTTCCCTCACTGTAAAGCTATAAGTTCCATATATGGTCATTCCTTGCTCATCCTGGCCAATCACGGCCATTGCTCAGAGTTGAACAGTGGTCAGCTTTCGTAGCTTTATAGTGCTATACTGAAATATGAATCGCCCCTTATGATAGTACATAGCCTGTTTACACTATCCTAATGTTACGATACAGTACCTGATAGTAAAAGCAATGAAAACTCAGAGGGGATGTTTGTTCACTGGAAGGACTGCCTAATTGCTGAATGTGAATGGCACTTCCCAGAAATCACTTCTAGGCCCCTCCTCTAATTTAAACAAAATAGACCTGTCTAATACACCTCCCATACAGAACAACAGGAGCTTGCACTGAGTACAAATTGGAAAAGACCATATCCATTGTGAGCAATTTGGATCACAACTGCCTGCACAGGTCATCACTGACCATCCATAGCAAGCTATTGTTTTAATTAATGGCAGTCAAAATGCAGTCACCAATTGTGTTTAGAGATATGACTATATTTTTAAATATGTTTGGGGTAAGATTGTAGGAGCTTTAAACTGGTATGCAGCAGGTCTGGGCTTGAGGAACCTCTCGACTGTTAGTTTTATTGAGAGTTTGAGTATCAAAAGGAGCATTTTGCATTTCTTTCAAATCATGTGTCTTAGTCTCTGAAACCCCTGAATTTCTTACTCAGACATTTCACAAAAGGACTTTTTGGTTCCTTGCCAAAGGCAGAAGGAATCTATGCGATGGTAATGTGTGTGCGTGTGTGTGTGTGTGACGCTTTGCTTGTAAACACGATATCTCAAGAAAGGTAACTGTGACTGAGCTCATACTTGGTGTGTGGGTTGGTCATATTGAGTAGATGATCCCTATTGTTTTTGATAGAGGTCAAAGGTCATTTGGGGTCACAGGGGGTCAAAAGGTCAAAACCTTGTAAACACGCTATCTCAAGATAGGTAACTTCGAGGGATCTCATACTTGGCAGGTAGATTGCCCATATTAGGTAGATGATCCCTATTCTTTTTGGTGGAGGTCAAAGGTCATTTGGGGTCACAAGAGGTCAAATAGTAAATATCCTGGAAATTGCTTGTAAACACGGTATCTCCAGAAGGATAAATGTGAGGGATCTCATACTTACCATGTTCATTGCCCATATTGAGTAGATGATCCCTATTGTTTTTGGTGGAGGTCAAAGGTCATTTGGGGTCACAAGTGGTCAAAAGGTCAAAACATTGTAAACACTATATCTCAAGAAGGATAACTGTGAGGGATCTCATATGTTGCATGTGGATTGCCCATACTGATTAGATGACTCCTATTATTTTTGGTGGAGGTCAAAGGTCATTTGGGGTCATCAGAGGTCAAAACATCAAAGCCTTGTAAACATGTTATCTCAAGAAGGGTAGCTGTGAGGGATCTCATACTTAGCATGTGGATTGTCTATATTGAGTAGATGATCCCTATTGTTTTTGGTGGAGGTCAAAGATCATTTGGGGTCACCAGTGGTCAAAAGGTCAAAACATTGTAAACACTATATCTCAAGAAGGATAACTGTGAGGGATCTCATATGTAGCATGTGGATTACCCATACTGATTAGATGACTCCTGTTATTTTTGGTGGAGGTCAAAGGTCATTTGGTGTCACAAGAGGTCAAATAGTAAATATCCTGGAAATTGTTTGTAAACATGGTATCTCCAGAAGGATAAATGTGAGGGATCTCATACTTACCATGTTCATTGCCCATATTGAGTAGATGATCCCTAATGTTTTTGGTGGAGGTCAAAGGTCATTTGGGGTCACCAGTGGTCAAAAGGTCAAAACATTGTTAACACTATATCTCAAGGAGGATAACTGTGAGGGATCTCATACTTAGCATGTGGATTACCCATATTCAGTAGATAATTCCTATTATTTTTGGTGGAGGTCAAAGGTCATTTGGGGTCATCAGAGGTCAAAATGTCAAAACCTTGTAAACACGATATCTCCAGAAGGATAACTGTGAGGGATCTCATACTTACCATGTGGACTGCCTGTATTGAGTAGATGATCCCTATTGTTTTTGGTGGAGGTCAAAGGTCATTTGGGATCACTGGTGGTCAAAAAGTCAGAACCTTGTAAACATAATATCTCAAGAAGGGTAACTGTGAGGGATCTCATATTTAGCGTGTGGATTGCCCATATTGAGTAGATAATCCCTATGTTTGGTGGAGGTCAATGGTCATTTGGGGTCACCAGAGGTCAAAAAATCAAAACGTTGTAAACACTGTATCTCAAGAAGGGCAACTGTGAGGGATCTCATATTTAGCGTGTGGATTGCCCATATTGAGTAGATAATCCCTATTTTTTGGTGGAGGTCAATGGTCATTTGGGGTCACCAGAGGTCAAAAGTCAAAACGTTGTAAACACTGTATCTCAAGAAGGGCAACTGTGAGGGATCTCATACTTAGCATTTAGATTTCCCATATTGAGTAGATCGTCCCTATTATTTTTGGTGGAGGGCAAAGGTCATGTGGGGTCACCAGAGGTCAAAAGGTCAAAACACTGTAAACACGATATCCCCAGAAGGGTAACTGTGAGGGATCTCATAGTTAGCACGTGGGTTGCCCATATTGAGTAGATGATCCCTATTATTTTTGGTGCAGGTCAAAGGTCATGTGGGGTCACCAGAGGTCAAAAGGTCAAAACATTGTTAACATGATATCTCAAGAAGGGTAACTGTTAGGGATCTCATACTTAGCTTGTGTATTGCCCATATTAAGTAGATCATCTCTATTATTTTCAGTGCAGGTCAAAGGTCTTTGGGTCACCAGAGGCCAAAAGGTCAAAACCTTGTAAACACGATATCTCAAGGAGGATATCTGTGAGGGATCTCACACTTGACATGTGGATTGTTCATATTGAGTAGATGATCCCTACTATTTTTCATGCAGGTCAAAGGTTACTTAAGGTCACAAAAGGTCAAGAGCTAGTAAACATATTTCAAGGAGGATAACTATGAGGGATCACATACTTGGCCTGTGGATTGTTAATATTTAGCATGTTGGTCATTTTGGGTCGCAAGATTTCAAAAGCGTTTGACCGTATTAACATGATATCTCAAGTAGGATAACTGTGAGGGATCTCATGCTTGTCATGTGGGTGATTCATGTTTGTTACAATATATCAATATGGCAAGGAATCACTAAGCCTTTTGGCTTTCTGGTTAAAAGTTATGGTAGCTGTTAATTACTTTGATGAAAAGTCACCCCTGGTTGCAAAACTGGTTTGTCTACAACCACGTTTAATATTTAAAAGACTTCACAGAGTGAGAAGCTGGACAGGTATGTTATAAAATCTGATGCTTCTTGGCAGTGGATTATTACTTTTTAATTGAACACTTATGATATGACATCTTATCCTTGATTTTGCCACTTTATTTGACCGGAAATTCATGGCTATAATATATTTTAATCAGTGAAAATCTGATATTCTGGGCCAAGCTTGTGGAAGGTGTTATACATTTTGACATGTTTCTCATGAGGGGCTTTATAGCATGTTACCATTTGCTTCTGCAGGAGATGTTTCATGGTCTCAGCATTTAATGCCTAAATTAAGGCTACAGTAGCTTTGTGGAATTGTCCTCGGTAGGGGCTCATTCCCGGCCTGGCAGCCATATGAATAGCAAAGTCCTTGATGGTTATAGCTTTCTGGAAAGCTATAAAATTTCCTAAGTTGTGATCTTCTTTGATCAGTTTGCAATCCTTGATGCCTTTCCGTGATGAACTTCTTTATGTTTTCGTGAAAGTGTCATCCAGATGGCTTCTGACTGAGTTATTCTATTGGTGCATTATAAACACTCTGATACAATGTTTTTCTTGGAAGCACCGTAGTTACACCATCAGGGCCCTAAATCCCTGATCGCCTACATGTTTCAGTCAAAGTTGTAATGCCTTTTCTTTCAAGATTTATGTTCTCACAAGGATTCCCACAGTGCATCTGCTTAAGTAGGGAACATTATCCCCTTTACTATGCTTTGAGATTTTTCTGTTGTCCGTACAGGTTAGAGTGGAAGTAGTGATCATGAAATGTAACAAAAGTCAGTTGGAAAGAGTACCAGACTCTGAGTCCATAAAAAGTGGTGACTTATGACTTTTTGGCATTTTAATGATTATCAAGGTCATTCCAGATTTGGGTCACATTTCACCACTGATGTGAAGAGTTAATATCACAACAATATAAATTATTATGCAACATAATGGACACCTAATAGAGAAATGATAATGGAAAAGGAGTTTGATCAAACTTCTTGCACACAGTCACAAGAAACATTTTTCCTGATGCATATACAAAGCACAAAGTGTTCTTTTTTGTCATTCCATTTATTTCTCATTTTATTTTTTAACGTAACAGGAAAAACTAGCTGCTGAAGAAGCTGCCAGACTTGCAAAACAGAAGGAAGAAGATGAAGCAAAGGCAAAGGTACTTAGCTTTTAATTGTGAAAATTTTAGTTAAGTAAGTCTTGATAATTTGTTCTCAATTTTAGATTCTCTTGTTTATTAAAGCTTCCTGGAATCTCTGTCCTAGACTGGATACAGTACAGTTGGGAAGATTCAGATGAATCAGTTATTTTTTATTTAAAGCTCTCAGATGTCTTTCTTTGGTCATCTTGTAAGAGTATCATAATTTTTTTCTTCATAACGAACAGAGACATTCAGACATCTCTTATTAGTCTCCCACAAGTGTATGTTTCACAAATCAACAGAACTAAAGCATTAGGGATAGGTATTGTGTTGGGTGCAAAGGAATTCATTTCTTTTATGATTGTGATACGCATCATTTTTGGTTTCGATGATAAGAGAAACCTATGCAGTCATGATGGCGTGTGTATGTATGTGTGTATGTGCGTGTGTGTGTTTGTGACACTGCTCATTAACACGATATCTCAAGAAGGGAAACTCTGACAGTTTTCAAACTTGGTATATAGATGCCCCATATTGAGAGGAAGAACCCTATTGTTTTTGGTAGGGGTCAAAGGTCACCTGGGATCACCGGGGGTCAAACTCTGAAAACCTTGTTAACACAATATCTCGAGGTAGGAAGCTTGGATGAACTTCATACTTAGTGTGTAGATGCGTTATGGTAAGAGGAAGAACGCTATCATTTTTGGTGGAGGTGAAAGGTCATCTGGGGTCACCGGGGGTCAAACCCTGAAAACTTCGTTAACACGATATCTCAAGAAGGGAAGCTCTGACAGTTCTCAAACTTGGTACATAGATGCCCCATATTGAGAGAAAGAACCCTATTGTTTTTGGTAGGGGTCAAAGGTCACCTGGGGTCACCGGGGGTCAAACTCTGAAAACCTTGTTAACACAATATCTCGAGGTAGGAAGCTTGGATGAATTTCATACTTTGTATGTAGATGCGTTATGGTAAGAGAAAGAACCCTATCATTTTTGGTGGAGGTGAAAGGTCATCTGGGGTCACCTGGGGTCAAACCCTGAAAACTTTGTTAACACAATATCTCAAGAAGGGAAGCCCTGACAGTTCTCAAACTTGGTATATAGATGCCCCATATTGAGAGGAAGAACCCTATCGTTTTTGGTAGGGGTCAAAGGTCACCTGGGGTCACCAGGGGTCAAACTCTGAAAACCTTGTTAACACAATATCTCGAGGTAGGAAGCTTGGATGAACTTCATAGGTAGTGTGTAGATGCGTTATGGTAAGAGGAAGAACCCTATCATTTTTGGTGGGGGTCAAAGGTCACCTGGGGTCACCTGGTGTCACCGAGGGTCAAACCTTGAAAACCTTGTTATCACAATATCTCGAGGTAGGAAGATTGGATGAATTTCATACATTGTTTGTAGATGTGTTATGGTAAGAGGAAGAACCCTATCATTTTTGGTGGGGTTCAAAGGTCATCTGGGGTCACCGGGGGTCAAACCCTGAAAACCTTGTTAACACGATGTCTCGATGTAGAAAGCTTGGATAAATTTGATACTTTGTATGTAGATGCCTTATAGTGAGAGGAAGAATCCTATCATTTTCGGTGGAGTTCAAAGGTCATCTGGGGGTCAAACCCTCAAAACCCTTGTTAACACAATATCTCAATGTAGGAAGCTTGGATAAATTTGATACTTTGTATGTAGATGCCTTATAGTAAGAGGAAGAATCTCATCATTTTTAGTGGAGGTCAAAGGTCATTTGGGGTCACTGGGGGTTAAGCTCTGAAAATCTTGTTAACATGATATCTCCACATACGAAGCTTGGATAGATTTCATACATGGTAAATTGATGTGTTATAGTGAGAAGATGTACCCCAGTGTTTTTGGTGGAGTTCAAAGGTCATCTAGGGTGGCCGAGGGTCAAACACTGAAAACCTTGTTAACACAGTATCTCAAGGGAGAAAGCTTGGATAGATTTTATACGTAGTATGTGGATGCATTGTGGTGAGAATATGAATGCAATCATTTTTGGTGGAGGTCAAAGGTCATCTTGGGTCAACGTGGGCCAAACACTGAAAAGCTTGTTAACACGTATCTCCAGGTAGGAAGCCTGGGTAGATTTCATACTTACAGTACTATGTGGATGTGTTATGGTGAAAAGATGGACCCTATTGTTTTTGGTGAAGGTCAAAGGCCATCTGGGGTGACAAGAGGTCAAAAGGTCAAAACCTTGTAAACACGATATCTCAAGATGGGTAACTTCGAGGGATATCTGTGAGGGATCTCACACTTGACATGTGGATTGTTCATATTGAGTATATGATCCCTACTATTTTTCATGCAGGTCAAAGGTTACTTAAGGTCACAAAAGGTCAAGAGCTAGTAAACATATTTCAAGGAGGATAACTATGAGGGATCACATACTTGGCCTGTGGATTGTTAATATTTGGCATGTTGGTCATTTTGGGTCGCAAGATTTCAAAAGCGTTTGACCGTATTAACATGATATCTCAAGTAGGATAACTGTGAGGAATCTCATGCTTGTCATGTGGGTGATTCATGTTTGTTACAATATATCAATATGGCAAGGAATCACTAAGCCTTTTGACTTTCTGGTTAAAAGTTATGGTAGCTGTTAATCACTTTGATGAAAAGTCACCCCTGGTTGCAAAACTGGTTTGTCTACAACCATGTTTAATGTTTAAAAGACTTCACAGAGTGAGAGGCTGGACAGGTATGTTATAAAATCTGATGCTTCTTGGCAGTGGATTATTACTTTTTAATTGAACACTAATGATATGACATCTTATCCTTGATTTTGCCACTTTATTTGACCAGAGGTAAAAAAGTAAAATTTCCGAAGAATTCCCAAGAGTTTTATATGGGCTCAGCAGAGGTCAAAGAGCAAAAATTTCCAAGATTTCCCAAGATCGTCATCTGGGGTCACCAGAGGTCAAACTGCAAATTTCCCAAGAATTCCCAAAATTAAATAGGAACACAAAACTGTATTTTTCCAACATGTTAAGATAGCATTTGACCATTGACTGAAAGATGTGGGACATCATGGCATTATTTGGAATAGAATGTATATCATCGAAACCTCAATGCATTTTGCATTCTGGTTGTATATATCTTATAGTATGCTGTATATTTGGTCACCAATTAACACCCATCTATCATTTAACACTTGTTTATATATTCCTTCCAAACAGTATGTAGCCTCCTGTCAGTTAGTTATAATATCAAAAATAACTGGTGTTTTATGTTGAAAGTGTTAACTGCTGTTTTGAACTAAACATTCTTGCAGGCTCTGGCTGCCAAGAAGGAGAAAGAAGCTCAAAAGAAAGCTAAAAAGAAAGTCAAGAAACTTCTGAGGGATACCTGCAAAGTGAGTGAAGCTAAAAAATTTTGATTTCTTCATTACTAAAAATGAAAAATGAGGATGCTACATAAAGATCTGTTGTCAATGAATTTCTTTCACAATGTTCACAATTTATTTTTGTGTCATAAATGAACATACATACTATTTTCCTGTTTGTTGTAATGAACTTTGTAGCAACCAATATAGGAACAGTAGCAGCTCATTTACCATTTTTTTTTCAAAAAGGAGAGCATTTGTTCTCATCAAGACAAAGATGAAAAAATTCTGTTTAAAGAACTGACAAAACTGAACCTCTAGGGTGGTAGGAGTAGGACATTATCTAAAATTAAAAAAAGTGACATCCAAAGTGATAAATGAACCAAGTATCATTCACATTGAAATGAGTCCAGAAAGCTCTTTTATTAAATGTGGTTAAATGGTAGAAATTTTGCTTTGCAACTTCATGTCTGGGAATAATGTAGGCAATTTTAAATTTAGCTTCAAATGTGTAATAGGCTGTATCATAGAGACATTTTCACACTCGGTAAAACTTCAGGGGAATCCCATTTATTTGTTTAAAGTCAAACCATTGGTTTATTGGTTTTAGAGTCATGATTACTACGCTGAAAATGAAGAACAGAAGATAAAACATATGCAAGAAGTAGAGATGCTTTGTGAACAACTATCTCTTACAAGGTAAGGGAGGAAAAGATTACCTGCAAGCTAGATACTTCTAATAAGACTAGACTGGCAGGATGGCTGTCATTCTACCTTCCTAAGATACTGTAGTTGTGTGGAGAGCATGCTTGGTGATACAAGTTTACATTAGGTTGTTATGCAAGTGAGCAATGTAGCTCAGTTGCTGAACTTCAGATAAACTTGCAAGAGTAAGATAATTGAAGATTAACTTTTGTCTTGCATTTCAAATCTCATGTTACATTGACTTTAGTTGGACTTCCGACCTGTTCTATCCAAATGCTAGGCCTAAATGTATTTAAAGACAGTATTTTAGGCAGAAAAATATAGAAGGGGAAATAGCAAAGATATTTGAAGCACCTTACAACAATGTTTAGGAAGCAGACTTGCAGTGTGAGTGCAATGTCATGACTGTACATGGACAAGCATAGTGCATCTGCTTGTAAATGTGTGTTGCTTGTTTTTCACGAGCACCATTAGAAATTTTGCAAAAGTACAGCCCTCTTTTAAAAATATACAAATTAAATTCTCACCCAAATAAGTATGAGCACATTGATGTACTACAAACTAGCTATGAGGCAGAATCTATAAACTTATGCATATATGTACTCTAAGGTAGCAAATGTACAGAGTATTTCCTGCAACTCATATTTGTTTCAGTTCACTTCAACTCTTTCTCTGCTCATCCTACTAATCTGTATGCTGATTAATGATTGGGCTTGCACACAACAAAAATAACATGGAATTAACCCAATGATTTTGCTCTCTTATTCTTGTGATAGGTTGAGTGCCCTCAATGAACAGCTTCAAAAGAGTTCAGAAGAAGCTGCAAAAGTTGTCTTTCAAAACGAGGTAAGAGAGAGGGAGTTATTTCAGATTAGAAAAGGAAGTCTGCGATGGAGCAGTTTTTAATGGCAGCTTTGACTGGATTTGGGTGGACATAATTCTCAACTTATGTTGCTAATCTCACCAGAGATTGCAAGATTGAAATTGCAAAACCTTAGACATTATGCTTGAGGGTAAGGTTAGTGTCAGTCTTATTACAAGAAAAGTTAGAGGAGACTGCGGTTTCCTTAAAACTGTATGGCAAGAAATGTGGAAGATTTCCTTGTCTTGCTTTGGGTTTGAAGAAGAGCCCCTCATTGTCACATTTATTACATTGAAGGGTTTCTTAGATATTGCCACTTCCTGATCTCCTACAGGGACTTTACCCTTGGACCCCAAGCCTTTGGCATCATGTTGTAATGGTTGTAAATTTCCGCATTTCAACTTTCTGGTGATAATTGAAGTGATTGCCATTTGGAATTTAGCCTGTACCAGCTGTTGCAATATTTACCTTTCTCCTACAGATCAAATCAGTGAATGAGGAGATTGAAAAAGAAAAGCAGGAAGAATTAAGGAAACAGAGAGATGCTCAAGCTGCCAAGGAAGGTGGTGGTAGTGGTGGAGTAGGGGGCAGGGGAAAAGAATGGAACGATTCAGATACTAAATTACTTATTAAAGCGGTTAATCTCTTCCCAGCTGGAACAGTACAAAGGTAAACTATAGAAACCCATGCATTAGTAAACTCCTGAATATAGCAGAATTGTTGAGCCACTGTGGTTTGGAAAGCTTCATAGTAGACTTGATGTACATTCTATTATGGGTAGACTGCTCTTCATAGCTGAGAGGAATATAACATTCTTGTATGGACTGTTTAGCATATGACCTGAATATTTTTAAGAATAAGTTTTGCCTTCCCTTTCTCCTTTCTTTATAATTCCATCCCATTGACGGTATTAATGTACACATTCAGTGATATGTAAATCCTATTTAAATTTCACTCAAAAGCAATGAGTTTGACCGGCAGTTGGTACTGAGATTTTATAGAAAATAGTCCTAGATAGATAAATTGATTCAGTCATACTTAAAGGCAGTATGCAGTCACCCCAATCAGAGTGAGTGTACCCTGTCACTCTAGTTCATGATTGGCCTATTTTGATCATGTGACAATATTTTTGGTGGTAAATAGTGAAATTCAAGGAGAATATCTACTTGCTTTACCTATTGTTTGTAATAGTTATGTTCAAAACATCTTCAGAGGTGCTTGTAATGCAATAAGAGGAGATTTGCAAGAGTTTGTTGATTTTGCAAAGAAAATTTGGGGCGACTGCCTATTGCCTTTAATATTGAGGGAGACATGCATGAAAAATGAGAAATCTGGGAAGCTCATTCTTGAGAAATTTTGGCAAGGAATTTGACTTATGAATACATGAAAGTATGTGCAAAATCATGAGAAACATTACTTGCCAACTGGAAAATTATCATTTTCCCAGCCATGCAGGCAGATGTGTATTTAGATATTCTCTGCAAGGACAGACTTCACATTTAAAAATAACCAATCACAAAGTAAAACATGTTTCATAAAGACTCTTAAGAGTGTGCCTAGAACTGTTTGCTGAAATTTACTAAAGAAAACTCGACTATAATTTGAAGAAGAGTGTTATTCAAATATTTGGTTTGTTATCATTTACAGGTATGAAGTTATAGCAAACTACATCAATAGTCATTCTACCTCAGGTATAACAAGAAATGCAAAAGATGTTATCAACAAAACCAAAACGCTGCAACGTTTAGGTGAGTAAATGATAGTTTGGCATAATAAGACCTGTAAGTATGGAAATTTTTCCACCACTGAATCTTGGTTCAGATGAAAAGTGTTGGGACAACTCAGACTGATGTTTTGAAAACATAAATATTTATTTTGATTACTGCATTTACTGTTAATGTGCATTTGTTGTTTTATGTTGAAATTATATGTAGAAGAAATGTACATGTGACTTAGAAACAACATTCAAGGGATAGACATGTTTGACATATTCTGTAGCCAGGTTAATTAGTTAGAGTACATACAATCCTCAAGCTTAGTTTGGAATGCTAACTTAGTCATGTAAAATTGATTTTTGTTTCCACAAAAGTCAGATATTTGAGATTGACAAATGACTTTTTCAATGTTCAGCTTGGCAAATTCATGGAGAAATGATTCATGCCTGGGACAGGGCCATCAAGAGTTTTGATTAGGTCTGGAAATCTTTGAAAAGAGCCCTGCTGAGTTCTGTAAAGTTAAAAATATTTTCAATGCTTACTGGTCCCTGTATGATGACGGGGCCCTGAGGCAGGTGCCATTGTTCCCCTGCCCGCTCAACAGTCCTGTCCTAGGGAGTCATGTAGGAAGTCCAGATTATGTAAGGCTTGGGTGACAATTCAACAAGAGGCAAGAGCATTTCCTTTGTGCCCCTAGAAATGGATGTTCTTTGAAATTAACCTTTTAATGATGAATATGAGTATGTGGTTTGCACGTTGATGTCAGAGCAATATCTGCATTTATCATAGCTTGTATTTTAATCTGCATCTCATCTGTCTCCAAATTTCAAAATTTCACATCTCAGTATTGTCTTTTATATCATTCTATGAAAGTAAAATGATGTTTCTGTAAATTTTTTGGTTTGTTTAAATTCTGTTCATTTACATAGATACCTCCATGAAAGAGGAAGTAAATAAGAAAGCATTTGACAAGTTTGAACAATCTAAGCATAAACCAAAGAAAGAAGATGTGTCAGCTCCATCAGAAAGGTTTGCTAATGGAGGTAAGTGGAGGGCAACATTTGGGTGGAGGGATGGTTTGGTGGTTGAGTTGCATAGGTCTCCCAATCATATCCTGGGAGAACTAGGTGGAAATTTTCTGAGGACTTGTTTAGGAAAACTGTTCACAGTGGTGATGAGATGGTTTCACAATTAGGGAATTAAAATGGTTTATAGTTAACTGATTCAGGAATTGCCTGATCTAGGCTTTGTCTCATTTAGGTATTATGGAATTCAGGAATTGATGCAGATACCTGTATAGTGTGATTCAGCAATTGTCTGATGTGGGTATTGTGTGATTCAGGAATTGTATGATTCAGGAATTGTCTCATTCAGGAATTGTCTGATTCAGGTATTGAGTGATTCAGTAATTGTTTGATGTGGGTAATTTGTGATTCAGGACTTGTCTGATTTAGGTCTTTGTTTGGCATATCTGTTGGGCATTGGTGCATAGTAAAATTTTGTCCATCATTCTTCCCAACCTTTAAAAGGAGCCTGAAGACTGGGAACTTATTCTTAAAAGATAATGGAGGCATTAAGCTGCAATCTTCTTTAATTCTCTTGTTCCTTGTGATGACCATTCAAAAGATTTGATGCACTCTCACTAAATTGACACTTTATCAGATTTCACTTCATTATGTTAGCAAGACCTGCAATATACTCTGAAAATGTAGCTACCCATGAGTGTGCTTTAAATGTTCTAAGCAGTGTTCTAATCTGGTTGTGCCTTTGCAATGTGACCATAACAACTACTACACTTCTGAAAATACATTGTAGGGGCATTCCACAATAAAATGGATGTGGAAGATGATGAAATCTGAAGTGATTGATTTCTACAAAAGCTTAATCAATTTGTATAATGCACATTTTGAACCATCAGTATGCTTTATTTGTTGTTTTACTTTTTTTCTCATTAAGGAATTAATAATTAGGAATAATGTGATGGAATGTAGTGTCAGAGACAGGACAGTCTGTTTTTACCCTTATCCTGCAAACTAGAGTCGAAAATGGGGTTAAAGCAGTAAGGGTATTCCCAACAGCATCTAATGGAATATGTGAATAACTTGTTGTCTTGGTAACATGAATTTAATTAATTGATAATTAATAAATGTAAATTCTATTAAATGGCCTCTCCTCTTTGATGCAATTATCATCAGAGTTGCTCATAAGTATGATTGGTATGTGAAGATTAAAAATTATATCCCAATTTGAAATGAAAGATTACCTTGGGAACTTTTTGACTGGTTTTGTTTCAGCCCAGCCATTTTTACCAGTTCCCCAAAATCTTTATACTGCACCCTCTTTTAATACTACCTGTAAATGAATGGTCAATACTGTGAGTTTGTTTTTTAGATTAAGATAAAGGGAACTGTTTGTGTTTGGTATTTCAATGCTGCCTTTACTAAAATCTTGTGCAGGTAGCCTGTGTGAGAGCATGAAGTGTTTATGTTAAGTTCCAATGAAGAGATCGTTAAAGTTGGTAACTACAGTTGGCCAGACATACAGCATTTGTGGTTTCTATACCAACATGGTGTAGCTACAGTACAGTGTGGTATGCCACTGTAAGTTTTGATGCATTTAGTGCTGCTCTTTATTTACAAAATTGTAATGTGGATAATTTACTGTAGACAGCTGCACTTGTACATTTTGTATATATTTTTGTTTTTGTACCGTAACATTTTATTATTAAAAAAAAAAACTCACTTTTGATGTCCTGTTTATAAATATTTATATTTACACTGGAAATGAATACAGTAGATGAGAAATAAAAGAGATGTACTTCTAGGATCATCATGTTCACTGAGAGACTATGGAGACAGACTTCTCCTTAAATCTTATCTGGTATGAGCTTCTTGGTGCACTAGTTGTCAAATGTCCCATCTGTGGCAAAAATTATATGTGGAATGCACTATAAATATGGAAATTTGCTTCTCAATTTAGCTATAAATTTAGCTATCATAGATCAGCCATTAATAGGTCAGAAAACAAAAACAAATCAAAGCCATTGGCTTCCAGGCTTACGATGGTCACTTTGACAGTATGAGAAGTCACTGTACCAGGATGCATACTGCACAGTTCAAGAAGTCTCTTGCAGTAAGGAGCTTGTAATCCATATCCCTGCTTGTAGGAACAGCTTGTAATTTGTGGAAGTATTTGTATTATGAAAAAAACACAAGAATACAAAGGAGTAAAGTTACCATGTTCGGATATTATGACACTTAGTTTAGTAACAAAGAATAGTTTCCTCTCAGAACGGACTCTGTTTGCTTGGACCTCCAAAACAGGGATGTGACTGAACAAGAAATATGTACAGAAATCTGAAGTGGAAAACTTGCGGCAAGTGTAGCACACAATATCTACAGTTCCCTTCAGTTTGTAAACATTCTCGCTACAATCTCAAAATTTGAAACCAAATCATCCCATAACATAAACAATAAAGGTCAGGTGCTAATATTTTTATCATTATATTGCTCTTTTAGACGTAACTGACCATTCCAACCATAAATTTGTCAGAATGTTGCAGTGATGGCTTCAATTTTAATAGATTTGGACTCTATATTTTTTGTCCCTGGTGGTCGCCCGTCACGTCAAACAGAAGCTACGTACAAGTCATGTGACACAACTTCACGCGTGCTGAGAATAATATACCTACTGCAGACTTACCACAGGTTTACGTAGTGCCCTAGTGAAGACCAGTACACAATGGCAGATCATTAGCAGAATAATACATTAAATGTCCTTTTTAATGCTCCTAAGTTGTATGTGATGGATTTTAAGGATTTCTTCCTACGTTCCTTTAAATGATCAATTCTTTCTTGCAAAAGGGTGCTGCAAGATCCACAATGGGCACTGTCAATGGGGACACACATTTGGTGTTATTTTTTCTTTTGTCGTAATAACATTCTTCGACAGGGTGTGAAGGGAAAATCTGCGATATCTTTTGTATCTTATTGTTTGATGATGTCACAGAGCTCCAGAAGTAGAGTACGGCAACAGAAGCTTACTACCGTAAGCTAAAAAGCACAAAAACTCAAAATTATCTATTAATTAATTATACTGCCAGGTTTGAAGAATCCACCTGTTTCCTCTTTAAACATTTGTGTTAGATTAGTTTAGTGTAACTCACAGTGAAGAATCCACTTTATTGAGTACCCTGTGCTGTTGATAATGGATGAACATTGCTGAGAGTTTCCCCCCTCGTTTCCACTGGTATTCAGAGGATAACCAGGCAAGCATGTATCATGGGGTGAGGGGGGTGACTGCAGTTGCACATCCTCAACCAACAGATTGAGGAGTCTTCACAAAACTATGTTTCTCTTTGTATGGTTGTCAGATTTTATTTTGCTCTTCTAAATCTTTGTTTACAGAAGAGAAACCTTGGACAGCAGATGAACAAAAGAGACTTGAGCAAGCTCTGAAGACCTTCCCTGCTCAAACACCTGAAAGGTGGGATAAGATTGCTGAAGCTGTCCCAAATAGAACCAAGAAGGAGTGTATGAAGAGGTATAAGGTGGGTAGGGTATTACTGTAGTCTGTCTTAGTCTTAAACGTTTGTTTCAGTAGAAGTATCTCACAAATTAGCCTGATACTTATTATGATGACGAGCAGATTTTAAAAGTTTGTGATAGCTAGTAATATACACCAAGAATTCCAGATGATATGCCATTAATTCTCACACTCTTGGAATAGTTTGTTGTGTCTTTATTGTACCCCCTAAGATGTGCTAAAGTCATCCTGTGATGGTCCTTTCATAGTATGTACGTGTGATGTGATGCAAGACTGAAAAAGTTGAAGGATCTGTATTACTTAGACCCTTTCATAGAAGGCACAATAGGGTGCAGTATGAAACAACACAATGAGATAAATTGGAGTTGAAAAAGTCTTAATTTTTATCACTTATTGCTGAGCAGTGTTTTCATGAGACCAATCATGACTTGTCATTTTGTTAGATCACATGGGTTAAATTTTTGCTGAGTGGTAACAAAAAAGTTGCAAGTAGTGCAAAAGGCCAGGGACATTTTTGTCATGTCTTATCACATTGCATCTTGTTGAGGACAGTGCAAAAGGGGCTAAGAAAAGGACTTATTTAATCACGGCAGAGCTTTGAACATTTTAAGAAGAAATGTGACATCGGATGTTTGAGTTTGAGTTTGAGTTTATTTCCACGGTTAAATATACAACATTTACACAAGGTGGTGGAGGAGAACTGAGGAAGCAAAGCTTGTGTGAGCAGTCTCCCTTGTTACTTTCTAGAATTTACACCTTTTATGAGGTGCAGAAGTTTCTGGTTGGTGCTGTATATGTTTATTATCCTGGCAACTGAAATGCTCTGAATCATTGTATCATTTTAAAGTAAAAAAATCATCCTGGAAATATGGCTGACATATTTATATGTGAGAAATTTGTAATATGATTATGCTTGGATAACTTCAGAAATGTTTCAACAGCAAAAGTGAAATGCTTATTTGAAGTCCCTGTAATTCTAATTAACTTTAATATATATCCTTCTCAACAAGGTATTCTGTAGATCCACAAGGTTTGCCAAAATTCTCCCACAAAGTATCAAAACAGTTTGTGGTCTGTTGTTGTGGGGAGATAATACAGGTGGCAAAATTTTTCATGGCCACTTTGTGCATGTAGAAAGTACCACTTTCTGCAGGCACAACATCTTTTTTCAGTTACCAAAATATTGCATTGAAGTTTACAAAAACACACCAACTGCACCTTTTTCCCCAAGTATAACAATGGATCCCCCTGAAACATGGCCACAAGTATGCAGGAGCTCATATCTGGTGTTTAGGAATTAAGAGTCAGTGGTTAAGTTGGGATCTTTAGGGTAATTTTTATGATAATATGAAATGGCTGTCCCTCAGAAAGCAATGATCTTCTTTCACATCTATCTGATATACCTTGCGATATGAGTTTCTGCACCATTGGTGCTTAATTTAGGTCCAGTTTACTTTGTTATCAGTTATGACAAACCATGGACCCAGATAATAATAACCTAAACTAGTTGTACAAACTCACTGCAGTGGCTGTGGTAATTATGAGGTTGAACTGAAGTCATGAAGGTGGCACTTACGTTGTCTCTTCATATTTTGAGTTAACTCTGATTAATGAGAATGTCACAAATGAATGAAGAAATGAAACTGAATGGATTCCCAGCAGCCACTGTGTAACCATTTGGATTCATATAAAATCTATTAAACAGCTTTTACAGTGTGAATACTACATATGTATGCAAGCTGTGGTTTCTCTTTCACTGACATTAATGTTTATTTCAATTTTAGGATCTGGTCACAATGATTAAGGCCAAGAAAGCAGCTCAGGAACAAGTTGCTAAATCCAAGAAACCTTGATGTTACCTGTAGGGTCCCACCTTTAACTGACTGGGTCCCATGATGATGAAGCCATGGATGAAATAGCTCCTCCTTGAGCAACTCAAGAAGTCCATCACTACAGTATTGAAGGCAGGGTTTAAAGGTCATTGCAGAATACGTAATGTTCAGATCTTTATCAGACGAATTTGTGATACCTAATGACATCTTTTGATGAAAGAATGTCGTAAGAGGGGTGGCCTATTCGTTAACAAATCAGATTTGAAGATATATTGCAAGAGAAGCCATAAGATGTGAGGAAATATTATGAGCCATCTATTTGAATCAATTAATTCCCACTAGTAATGGTGCTTGTTGTGATTCTTTTCTTCCAAAAGTTTAGAACTGACAACAGCTTTAGTAGACATTTCCTTACCCAGAAGTTTTACTCTCTGCAAAGGTATAAAGATCTATTACAAAAAGCCTTTAGTCTCGATGTGTAAAAATTAAAATATTCCCTCTTAGATGCTTCTAGGGTAAGTTAATAAGAACTGCTGGAAATACTTTTAGCACACAAGGATGTGTAGCAAGACAAAACTGGTCGTCAGTTTAAATTGTCTCACTCCAGACTGGTTTGGCAAATATGCAATTACGAGTTACTTAAAATGAGACAATTTAATAAAGAAATTGAAAATTCTGTTCAGTTAGTTGCCTACTGCAATATGCTAATTTACATTGAGAATGAGTGGACCTGCTCCAACTCTATCAGTACAACCTTAAAGGAAGGTTTTAAGCAAGCATTCCTTTTTATATGTGAAAGACAAACTAAATCTACACATTCTGGTGATATTTTCATTCCATTCTGATCTGTGATTTTCAAGATTTTGACGGATGCATTTACTACATTTGTAACCTAAAGTGAACTTTAAGTAAGCAGGAGGGATGTCATCTCACATTTAAGAGTGATGCTTTGTTTTTTTTTTTTTGTTTTTCAGTCTATTGTTTTGACCTTGAATTAGATTGGGATGTGACATTACCCACAGGGAATGTTAACTTTGCAAATTTCCCATACCTATTATGCATTCACGTTACAAAAGGATTAGACTCTGGATGGGAAAATTGGTTGAGGTAAAGTTGAACAAACAATATTACAGTGTTGATTAATGTGAGGATATGATGTCACCTGTGCTTGCTTCAAATTCACTCCATTTTGAATATGGTAACCTCATCTTCTGCTCTCTCAATAGCTGTGCATAGGAATTGAATTCAAATTTCACCAGGATGTAAGCTTATACTTAGTTCCACCACTTTCACATATCAAAAATTATTTTCAGCTTTAACATTACATTTATTTGCTGTGAAGCAATATTTCATTTTCTTCATCTGTACTATTTATGGGTATTCAACTTAAAGACTGAAGAGATTTATAAGTAATTAGCAGTGACTCTGTGCTCTAACATTGAAGGACAGATATTTTCGACCCAGATTGACTGAATTAGAAAAGTCTTAGAAAATTATGATTTGAATCTTCTAAAACAGGGGTTGAAAATAGCCAGAAGGGCCAAAATGTCTGAAGGTCTAAGCCCAGGGGCTGTAGATCTGAATAATGTTATTTCATATTATGGACACAAAAGATGATGTATGTTTACAGGTCAGATTTACTGTGTGTGCTCATAAAGTTTCTCAAAGTTTAGATTACGAAAAATGGCATTTTAAATCTCTCATTACTGTTATGTCCAGTGGAGTGGGCTGCACAAATAGGGGTGTTAAATTATCTTTGCAGATGTTATTGATATGGTCATCAGGCAGCCATTGGCCCTTCTGTGATTTAAGACATTGTGAGAGGTTTTTCTTACAGAGATAGCCAAACAATAGTGATAAACCTTTACAGGTATCTGGAAATGAGCCAGAGGCAACCAAAAATGTGCACATTTACATTACATGGAGAAGAACACTTGGAAATCTTAAAAGGCTAATTTCAAGCAAACTGGAAGGAACCATCTGATATTTTTAAGGTGAAATGCAGCTTTGGATAAGAGATAAAAGAATGTGAGGTTGTCGTGGGGGAGGACAAGAATGCAGCCATGGGGCCTAGACCTGAATAGGGAGCCTTGCAATTCAAACTATATCACAATTTCCATTAATTTACTGTATTGGCGTACTAGTAGAACATTTGAATTTCAGCCTGGGGGCTGTCATACCAAGGACTGTAAAATTGGACCTGTTACATATAGAGGTTATAACAGGTGTAATAATACAGTATGTAGGTCTGTATTTGTTAAGATTTCAATCACTACCACGTTGTATAAACCCTTGGGGCTTGAAAAATGGATAAAAAGATTGTGGCACACCTTTTTAAAGGAAGTAGAGCCTATAACAGGGCCCAAAGTTTTCCACTTTGTAAGTGCTGAATCCCGCTTTCTTCAGCTTTATTATTGACGAAATCTGTTTTCTTCTGTATTCTTAATTTAAGCATCTTCAAAAGTTGGTATTGTTCCTTAAAAGCTGTGTAAAACCTCAAACTTCCATTTTTTAAAGAATATGCCAGAATACAAAGCTGTATTGCACAATACTTACGGAGGTAGTACAAAAAATAGTCACTTGATCTACCCCTATTATAGGGTGTTGTGGGGGGACTGTTTCATCATGATTTTATTACATGATTCTGTGATTTACTTTTACATAATAGAGAGGGTAATTTTGCTTTTTTATGATGTTTTTTTCAAACATTTTATGCTTGTATTTATTAAAACCACTTAGATAACTTATAACAATTATTTTGATAGTAATTTTCTGGGCCCTAGCCTATAATTGGTGCAAAGCCCCATATAGGAATGATTATTTACTATTTCCCAATACTTGTTTTCCTTCAGTACACAAAGAATCTTGGGACAATTGTTCCCAGGGACCTGGTCATTTTCTTGCCTTACATTGGCTGGTTATTCCAGTCAGTTGTGATGTAGAGATATGATGTACTGACATTGCTTTCATACAAAGCAACAAGTATGAGGTCTATGGAAGGGTAGGCAAGAAAGTTACTTTATGTTGTAAGTTTTGCAAATAAAGGTTGTGAGAGTTTAGTCTCACAGAAAGAACATTAATTAACTTCATGGTGGGTCATATCTGTCAGTGTCTCTTCCTACTCATCAACTGTTTTAGAAATATTGAAATATTGTTTATAGTCAGTTAAGTAATTTAAATAAGTAATTTCCTGTGTAAAACCTTTGAAAAATATTCCATTCCAGGCTGAAACTGAAAGGTCATTTTAATGAGTACAGATTATTCTTGGTCCCATTCATAATCAAGATTCTAGTTGAGGTGTTAATCACCAGATTTGTAGTATGTTTTTATGCCCACTAACATGCAAGTTTGAACCATGCTTGCATCACGAATATGCTAAAAGATATTAAAAACCCACACATATTTTGGATTTGTTATAGATTACTTTAATCAAGCATTCTGGTGAATTTAAATTTAAACTTCATACCCAATTTTATCCAACTTTCTGTTCCAACAGCGAGTGTCTTAGTACTAAGAAGAATACATACTCCATGGTTGGTTGCCATCAAGGGAAAATTTCAGGGCAAACACCTCCCGTTGTGAAATTTCTTCCCGCATGCATATGGGCATGGTTATTGAGAGTACTGTTTTCAGGAACAAAGCTACCTGAAGCTGGCAGATCTGGAGCAGGGAGGGGTCCCTTAAGCACAAACACCTCTTTGGTTTGACAATAATAAACATGTGTAGCAATTAGTGGTACACTTAAACAATGAGGACAAACTTCACACATAATACTACAGCACAGCACACATAGATATAATTATCTTATTACTGACATTCTATCATCCAAAGTATTTTTAAGTGCATAATTGGGCCTACTTCGATCAAGACTAAAACGACTCTGTCCTTTAGTGTCCTTTAGGGCAAAAAATGACAGTTATATGCTCTCCTACCGCGAAAGTGTTGAAATGCTGATGTAAACAATTCCATCGATGGTGATGTATGCCAGCAGGAGTAGCGTGCTATTTCGACCTCCCATGTATGTTAGCTCGAAGTAGCTGGCCAGTTTTCGTGTTTTAGTACTACCAGCTATCGTGCTTAGTGAGCATAGTTTCCTGTAATACCAAAGAATGTGCGTCGCAATTCTGATCAATTGAATCAAAGAAATTTTTTGTTACGAATACATAAAAAGTATATTAAAAGCTTGTCTGGGACATAGCTGTTTAAATTTTAAATCTGGGCAATGTATTTACCTACCAATAGAACTGCAACCGAGTATTTGTTGAGTTGAGAACTGCAACCCTGTAATTTACGTCTGCTTTGACATTTTCGTAACTTTTTAAGGTAGAACTACAAATTAAGCATCTGAAGGCTAAAAAATTGGCCATGGCAGAAACCGCACCACGAAAAAACGGAAGCAACAGAGTAGTATTGTGACAACCCATTAAAACACTGATGTTGGGGTTAGATCGATCAACGGTATCATTGCGCGATGTTCGTCTTATCGGTATCGGTTTAAGTTACTAGATTTGAATTGCCGACGTTGTCATTTCAAAATCCCAACGGCCAAGGGCTAAAACAACCGTCTCCGAAGTGTACAGCGAGTAAGTGCGTCTCTGCTTACAAACTTTAATTGCCTTTCTTATACAATCGATGGAGCTACTTGTAGCAAAGGCTATTGGAGTGTGGTAGTACGGAGTGGCGTATCTCTTTAAATCAAAGTGACACCGCTAAATTGTTAAAGTTGCATCCCAAACATGTCTAGGATCCCCTGGCATTTATATTGACAATTCGTAACTGAGCTTGGCGTATGCATAAGTTCAAACACTAGCCACTCAGATTTTTCAATGATGATTTGTGTATAGGCCTATCAGTGAAATGTGATGTTTTGTAACATTTAGGCTAGTAGCAGTATTAAAATCACACACAATATTGTAACCAGCCCTGGGCAATTTAAACTCGGTACAGACCACTATGGCTTCTCTGATAGGTACAGAAGATACATTTTTTAACTGGAGGACGAGCTGGGAGAATTTTGACAGTCAGGGAAGAGATGATTGGCCGTTCCAGAATGGAACGGCAGTTTCAATTATAAGGTAGTAACATTAGGCTTTCTGTATAACACTTCATTCCCATCTTTTTGCGGCGGCATTTTGCTATCTTTGAATTATCGGCTTACTAGCAGGCGCGGTTTTACAGGGGGGCTTTGGGGGCTCAAGCCCCCCCCCCCCCCAAAAAAAAAAAAAATTTTTCAAAGATTGTGTTATGCTATATTTGCGTGTACTGAGAAAAACAAAATTGCCCAATTCACTTGTGCACATCTTGGTCCAGTGGATTTAGTTTGTCAAGGGAAACTGTCGTCTGTGTCTCGAAATCACATATTAGGTTCACGATTTCATACAATGGAAGTTGGGTCAGATAAGTAACATATTCTATGATAGTATGTACGTACATGTAAATCAAGTTAACGGATTAATCATCTGTTAGAAGTTCAAAACGAGTCATTTCGTCGCTGATCTCGTCAAGCTATACTAGCAGTCCTTTTAAGTCAAATCTACAGGCCGAATCGTTATTCCCATGAATGTGAACAGGTCCAGTTGCTCGTATCTCTCAGTAACGTTTGCTACATTCTTCCAAATAAAAAAAAATATACGTTACATCTATATCATGGTCAGGGGCGGTGCCACTCAGGGGGAAGGGAGGTCTATTTCCCCTGTAATTTGCAGGAAAAGAGAAAAAGAGTAGGAACAGAAGACGGAAAAGATAAGAAAAGAGAAGGGCTGGGTAGGCCTATATCTGATCCATATAGTTAATCCAGAGCTTCCAAGAGGCCATATTCCGGTTTCTACCAGCCTTTAGATACGATTTTATAATGCACAAATGAAGCAAGGCAAATTTTCTTAATAGTTCGACAATAATTCTGTGCACTCCATGCACGTATTTTTGCGTAAAACTTTCCCCGACTAGAAGGCAGTAATGTGTCCAAAAGGGGACTTCAGGAGGTTTGTTGTTACATACCGTTAGACAAAAAAAGGCCCCTCTTTCACCTAACCAAAAATATTAAGAACTTTTTATGAAGCCATATGATCGGGTCCAAAAATATCCCAAAGACCGCACCATTTTGCATCTTAGCAACCTTAAAGTAACCAAAATTTCTCACAGGAGAGGGGAACACCCCTCCCTTTAGACCTCTCCCCTAGGACCGCCCTTTTTCCCCCAACCAAAAATTAGAATTCACAAAATTATGAACATTTTCCAGCCATATATATCAGTCAAAAAATAACCCAAAGACCGCACCATTTTGCATCTTAGCAACCTTAAATTAGCAAAAATTTCTCAAAGGGAGGGAAACACCCTTCCCCTTAGACCTCTCCCCTAAGAAGGACCTCTTTCCCCCAACCAAAAATTAGAATTCACAAAGTTATGAACATTTTCCAGTCATATAGTCAAAAAATTGCCCAAAGAACGCACCATTTTGCATCTCAGCAACCTTAAATTAGCAAAAGTTTCTCAGAGGAAGGGGACACCCCTCTCCTTAGACCCCTCCCCCAGGACGGCGATCGCTCAACCCATGTCCCCTATCAAAATAACCTTGCGCCATCCCTGGTTATGGTACTGTTTTTATTATCATTGGTTTCAGCGTGCGCGTGGCCGATTTACATATTTGAGAGAAAATTTTATGTTTCTTCCGTTTCAAGCCCCCCAAAAAGTCTCGATCTAGAACCGCGCCTGCTTACTAGGCCGAAACAAGTGATTTGAAATATTCGTTAACGGCAAAAGTAAACATTGGTGACACTGCATAGGCGTTAGAAGCGGGATGGGTGGGGTGGGGTCAAAATGTGGTCGGCAGAATTATGCTATCGCCCCCTCAATTCAAGTACAAAAACCTCTCATTTGTTCCTTTCTGTAAAAAATGTCGAAAACTTGCAGTAATTTTCCTTTAAATTTGCCCAATATGTTGCACCAAACTGCATTCAGGGACACTCACATGTTCCAAAATTTCCAAAAGGGGAGGGCATACCTCCTGCCATTAGACACCACCCCCAGGACGGCAGTTCGAAACAACGTTCATCCCCCAGTCGAGAATAGCTTCCTAAGGGGGTATGTGAAACTGTACATCGGTCCATGGCCAACCGCAAAAACTGAAGAACTTTTTGAGAACAAATATTACTGTTGCTTTTACGTATCTCTTCCCTGGAAAATGGACCCCAGAAATATTCTTGCTCCCTTTAACACCTTGTCTCGGGTGTGGCCTGGAGCGTATCTTGGTCTTGTGAGAACCCCGTGTTACTTTCAGGGCCATCGGTCGGGGCAAGGGGTAGGCGGCTACAGCCCCCAATAGTTTCCAGTGTGAAGTTTTCAAAAATTACCATTAACTACGGCGATCAACGGCCAAAATTAACATCAAAAGATAATCCAAAAGCTATAGCCCCCAACCCCCCCCCCCCCTTACCCTCGAAGCTTCCTGATGGCCTTGTGTAAGATGATAGACATTATTCTGGTAAGCCCTTACTCAATTGCCATCATCATTTATAAATACAGAAAGGTTACTTTTATAAAGTGTCCCTTATGGGGTATTCTGTGGTGCAATTCTCGAAACTGGTGCTCACTATGCCATAGCTTCTATTCGTCACAACGTAGCTCCTTTCGTTGCCTCCATCCTCCCAGAGACTGGTCTAAGAATTCTTCCAGACAAAGATTTTAGTTTTCTACTCTCTGGGCGTATGTAACTTTCTAATTCTCCTGTTGGCATGGACATTTTGCGGGCCCTCCATTTCCCTTCTTTACGAAGGTCCAAAGATAGTCCTACGCTGATAGGCCCTTTCTCATTAATATTGCAGGCAAGTGGTGCGGTTTCTTTTGCATCTTCGTCGATTTCTGTATCCTCATGAATAGTTTCACTAATTTCCGCATCGAAAGATAAATTTCGTTTCATCGGAAGTAAAGGTGTTCCAGGAGGCAGAGCAATGGACTGGGACCTCGGTCTTTGCCATGTTCTTAGATCGTTAAAAGGAACACTTCGGGTAGACGTCTCATCTAGTGAATACATACGTCTCGGTAATCTTACCAATCCAGACGCGGGGTTGATATTTATTCGAGAATCGGGAGAAATGACCGGTAAAATTTCCCCATTATCTTCATTCGGTTTTGAGGTAAGGTCAAGTTCGCTCTGCCAGCCCAATGTCATATTGCTGAGTTCACGATCGAAAAGTACCCTCTGAGTTCTCATTAAATTAAGTTGATGTTTTTTCTCCGTCTCTTTCTGCCTTTGCCGCTGTTGTAGAAAAAGCCGCTGTTTCTCGCGGTACTGGTACCAGCGAGGACCCGATGATTTCTCAAGACGATACTTGTGATGGTATGGTTCGTTGATTTCAGAAAATCTTTGTAAAAGATGTTCTAAAACTGGATTGTGAACCTGGATATGCAAGAAATTAGAAGTCCATATGTAATGTTGCATAAGAAATCTAAGTGCTCTATATATTATATAGCCAAGAGACGTCATTGCTTGGAACAATTCCTTCAAAAACTCAAAAGAAATATGATCTCAGGCTTTCATGTTTTGTTTTCTTGAAGTTACCAGAAGGTTATGCTACATTTTAGGAATTATTAAGAGGCCCGTTATTATCTCTACTTTGCATCCCCATAATACACACATCATAAGATCCGCTTTAGCAGGTTACCGAATTTCAATTGTTTTCTGTGCGATACAAACTTTCAGGTCTACTTGGATCCACATCCTGAAGTTTCTTAGCACCCATCCTATTGGAATTCCTGCGCAGGATGTAGACCTATGTGTCATGCTGCAATCGTGTTTTTTTTTTTTTTTTGTTCTAACGGAAAATAGTGCTATGCAAAACAGTATAGTACTTATTCTCTTGTGCGTGTCGGCATCCACACAAAACTCACTGAAAATCAGAAAGGACGGTGTTTCATACAGTACCCAAGTCATCTGTATTATGAGAGTAGATCCTGAGGCGATGTCCCAGTTAAAGGTTTTGGCATGGATATATAATAGAAATGTTCCCACACTTTTGACTACAAAGAATCTATCACAAGGAATACACCAGGGAATAGATAGCAACTCCTTCAATGCACTTATGCGATGTGCCACAACACTAAAGTTTGCTTGTAGAAGTAACGCATGTACACATACTTGTATACATCTAATTAAAAACTATTTTTGTGCGCTCATCTACTAAGACGCGCCCTGTGCACGATCTTGGGGAGTACTGTAAGAGTCAGCGGCGTCGTCAAGCCACTTTGGTTGGGGGGGGGGGGCTGCCTATGAAATCGATCTGTGCCTATACTATTCTCCTAATGTCGTCCCATTTATCTCCTTTAGTGTAGATGAGCTAATGTGTTTAACGCCCGTAGGAAAAACGCTATAGAAAACGCACAGTGGTGCCAAGGTGGGGGGGGGGGGTAGTGGCCCCCGTCGAGGAAGGCTGCCTCTCCTGCCCATCCCCACGTCAGGGATATTTTCGAATTTCGTCGGGGATTCTCAGTGGGTACCAAATAGCATGTGTAGTGCTCGACAGCGACCAGTCGCCTCGACGAATTACTTGGTTTTGCTTTGAAATATCAGAAGATTCTTCACTATAAAAACCTAAACATTTCAACTTAAAAAACCCCAAAGTGTCAAAATTTCTTAAATTCAAAGACAAAATCTTTATACTTTCTTCAATGACAACCCAAACTTTTCAAATTTTCTGCAATTGAAACTCCTAATAGGCCTATTCAAATTTTCCTTCATAAAAACCCAAATTTTAAAATTTTCTTTAAATAAATACCGACCCTCCCGGCGAACTGTTGCCTTTGTCGGGGCTTCGGGTGCTGGCCCTTCCGTAGGACAGCTCCCCGTCCCCCACCAGAAGGACAAATAGGCTACTGGCGCCAACCCTGGAAACGAGTGCTCCATTCGGGAGTCATCAGATAAAATTTGGGTTTCCTTTACACCTTTTCAATTGGTTAGAAACTGAGCCGTAAAACCTCATAACTCTAACTCTTTACACCTTTTCTATGGCGAAAGCCTATGATGATACCCCTCCCTGCCTCAAATTTTAAGGACATTGACTTTCATTTAACACTTAAACCGTTAACATTTCGAAAATACATGTAGGATAGATCGGAAAAATATCGACGTCCTTACCTTTTCCCTTCTAAATCTCCCAACACGACTTATGAGTTTCATTTCAGCCACATGATGAAGGTAATCATACGTCGCTTGGTTCTTCTTGGCGATTAGTCTTGTAAAACTGGTTAAATCTAACTCAAAGGTGTCTACAGTCTCCGTGCATGTCACGGTTTGTACATAGGTTGGTAGACGGAGCAATACTTCGAAATCACCTGTTAGAATGGAATACAACTCGAATATCTGAAGGTTGGTTAATCTAAATCGTGTAAATCGAAAAGTCTATCCAGTAGAGTTATTACTATGTGAATAATAAAATTGCACGACTGAGTGAACCAGTGGCAGACCTGAAGGGGAAGGCAGCTGCCTGACAGTTATGACATCCCCATCCCCCTCCCTAGCCTGAATGTACAGGGTCCTTACCTACGTCTGAATGAGTTGCATAGGTACCTAGCAGAAGAATTATTGTGATAACCAGGGGCATTGGAACGAATTTAAAAGTACGACAGAAATTTTTGGGTGTAGGTACCAAACCCCTACAGGCTCTTTCCCAAGGGCGTCTCTTCGAGGAAATGTCAAAGGGCCAACTTGGAGTATTCAAGTTGGAGGTCTCGAGGCCAGGCCTCTACTCGAGACCAATTTTGAGGCATCGGCCTCGGGGTTGATGCCTCGGTATAGGTTTCGGCCTCGTACCTCATTAGCCGGGGCCTCAACGAGGCCTATTCAATGATGCGTAAAATATCACAAAGAATAGTTTCCCTGTGTATCTCACCTTGTCTTTCGTGCTATTGAATAGATACACAGCAGAGGTTGTACCAGGTTACAACTGAAGTAGTAGCAAAATTGTTATTTGAAATTGTAATCTGCCGGGAAATTTGGTCTTGCCTCTCCCCCCCCCCCCCCTCCTCCGCACAAAAATGGTTAACTACACCACAAGACATCATGCGAAGGCACTGCACGGTCATATACATGTTGGGTATTGACTGGTCAAATGTGGGAGGGTATGACCTTGGCTTGGCCTCACTCTCGGAGGTTATAGCTTCGGCCTCGGCCTCGGAACCTGTGGCCTCTACTACAACACTGCCACCTTGATTGCGTTTAGAGGTGAAGCCACTTAAAGTGGCTATGCCACGTGTAAATTAACGGTTTAAACCCTTTGGTATCTTTAGGAATACGTCTCCTACAACGAAAATCAACCATTCAGTTTGTTTACAACTTATTTTTCCGCTCGAAAATTGAGAAAAAATACACCCTCTTCCAGCCCTGAAAAGTTGGTCTTTCCGAAAATTTTCAAAATCTTGTTACGTCATGTGACGTCACTTTAGGAACTGATCGTTGTTTGGCGTGGTATCCTTCGGACATTTGATACAGTGTTTGCATTCCATTGTACCGGCTACCAAGGTCGATACAATGTAAAACCTGCGTGAAAAGTTGTAAATTTTGGAAGTGTTATCCCTTTTCTCGTGCTTACCACTTGTTTTAGTCAATTAAATGCATTTCACGCAGGTTTTTCGTCTTGGTGTCATGATAAGCAGCTGCCTGTACATTCACAACGCAACAGCATAGGTACAGCATGGAAGCAGTACTACTTCCACGGGTACAGTACACAACATACCTGTTACTACACAATGTATTACCAGCACTGTTTCGTAGTAGGTACCATGTGAAATCAAATTTAATACTTTCTTTGGAATGAGGCAGGGAGTTGTCCTCTAATGGCAACTCCCAGATCGGACAGGAATGGTCAGTGGACTGTCGGTAAAGTGAGTTTTCTCGGATTTGAAATCAGAAAGGCGAAGGCGATAAATGAACAAGACGTCAGTGGTGCAGATGGGGTGAGTAATTCGTTACGGCCCATAGGACCGTATCGATTTGAGACAGTGTTAGGTGAGGTAAAAGTACAGCACCACAACACTTCGAGCACGAGAAGCATTTGGAGCAATTGAAAGTGACTTTAGCTTGGAAAGTTTTATGTAGGCAGTCAAAATATGAACTTTAGGTTACTTTCGTGCAAGTTTCAGTGGAAATCGTGGAACTAGCCTAGGCTATGATTGCGTGTGCACAGTATTTCGCTGGCTGCTGCCAAGTCCACTCACTGTACGCAGACCGAACCGAACAGTACACTGCCGAGTTTTTTCGTTTTTCGGTTATGAATCAAGAGTATTTGTAATTATTAGTAATAGCCTATTGCATTCCCAAAATATAACAGACCGACACCACCTTCAAACAGACAGAATTAAGTTCAAATTCAAGACATGCCACGAATTACAATCATTACTATCTCTTACGTATGTATAGGCTATGCTGTACGCCAGGTTCGGTATACGGCGGCTGGTGTTCCTAAAATGACGTCATTGTTGTGTTGGCTTGAAATCTCATTTTCAACAGTCTATTTTTTGGTGCAATTTTTTGAAACATTAATTTCTTTTTAATGCTCAAGGCTGTAAGGGTGATGAATACAATTTTAGAAAGAGCTTTTTGTGTACTTTAGGCTAAATTAGTCTCCCGTTACTCCAATTTACGTGTCATGGCCACTTTAAGCTCTCAGGCACATCATGTGGACATTATAACGAGATAGATAAATTGCGCAAAGCGCGTGTAAACACAAAGCAGGTTTGAGCCATTTTAGTACTGTTTTACTTCTTTCACATTGGGAAAACCTATCCATTTTAATAACAATCGTTCCTTATATCCCTAGTCTTTCATATGAATTAGTTTTTTTTTCTTATTTTTTCTCTTATACTGTTGTTGTCGTCACTTTCTGAGGGATCCGACAGTGTTTGTGAGAGACAAAATATTTTGTGCCTTTTAACACATGAACACCTTCCTACTCCTAAGTACAGTTCATTTCTTCAAACATTTTGTTGTACACAGGCGCACGAGGGAGGGCTGGGACTTCCTCCCTTCCCCCTCCTGCCCGAGTACGAGCAAAACCTTTTTCTCGAGTGGTAGATTTTTGGTAGAAATAGGGCGATTTTCTGAGGTAGTACAGGCCTTTCAAGTGCAAAATCGACTCAGGCCCCAGAAAAAGTATCCCATACTCCTATGCTGTCAATTTCCCAAAATTCGGTTTGCTGATGAAAGGTGTGAAGAACATTTTCATTACCCACGTGATCAGGAGGACCTACTTGGCAGACATCTACTATTCGTCTGTATGCTAGCCTATCGTTGGTGCGCCTCCTGCAGCCACTCACGAGTCGTCTTCTTCGATGCCTACATTGATGAATTCGTTCTGATCTAAACAAAGAAAATAAAAAGCGTCCCGGTAAGTAGCCTAATAAAACACTGACGGTAGCGGGCCACTAATTCAAGCTTTTGCTATGAGGAAAAATATTGACTAAATTAAGTCCCTTGAAAAATTTTTGGAACTTCTTTCTGACTGTTACTTACTAAGATGATCAATTTTTTATTTGGTTGTTGTGGGGAATGAGTTGAAAAACTCACTGTGCAAAATTCAAGGCAATTTGACGAATTTTAGTGTCATTTTACATTGCATTAATCCGGTCTGTGAAGTTTCATCTTTAAGTAGCGATCAGAGATGGCCACATGCACCTATTATTCAAGTCCTTCTAGCTCGAAATGTCAATGTCATGGTATAAAATTTTGAAAATGCCAAAAGAACCCCACACTGTGAGCTTTAACCATAGGGATGGCATGTCCAGGTTGAGAATTTCTACAAGGATCTAGGAAGCCGAGAACTGACCTGATTTTAGTGTGTAAGCCAGTGGGGAAATAACTAGTGCAGCACTACCTAAAGGCTTATAAAATACATGGTGGAATATAGCAAGAAGTTTGTCAAAATTAAACTGAACGCAAAAGTCTGGATAAAAACATTTCATACACGTTACTGTGATTTCTGTTTAGTTTGGTTTATTTAATGGTTATCTGTTTCGAGGACTATATTGGATTAGATCTTCCAGACAAAGAAAGGGGAAGAAATGTATGGCATTACATAATTACACTCTGTAAAGCTTTCCACAACTGTCTTCACTCCCCCCCCCCCTCCCGTTTCATATGTGACCTCATCGCATTTACGCATAACTTGAACAGCTAGCTGGGTCCACCCAAACTCTACAGTCCGATAAGCAATAATAATAATCAGTCACATATTTCCAAGACAGATAATAGGCTCCCAAACATACGTGTTGCCCATGGCAATTGATGAAAAAATAGTGAAAAGAACAACCATGTAAATAGTTTTTTTTTTGTCAAGCTGAAACTTACAGGAAATGTTTGCTGTTATTGACATCTTCATTGCTACACATTAATGGATACTGCTGCATCAGCTGAATGGGATCCAAAGTAACTTTTGCCTGGCCTTTGGTAATAAATATTAAAGAGTGTGCCGGACTCCCTTGACGAATAATGGTATTACCATATTGGTATTGGTATCGCATAAGGCTCATTGTCAAAACAGAGCGCTGCCGTTTGGTCCAATTACTGCAATTTAGAAACGTAAAAGAACATATATTGATCACCACAGATAGAGCAGGATGGCAGAACGTTATTGGATCTCCAAGGAGTTACAATACTTTAATTTTGTCTGCAAAATAATTAACTAAATTATACAAATAAAGGTGGCGCTGCTTTTCAGCTAAGTTCATAACGTTATCAGTCGCGGCACCAGGGGGGGGGGCGGCAAATGGAGGGCTTCCCGCAAGCTTTAGCGGGTGGGGTCCAGGACCTGCCTTAGGGCCCCTGGTGGGGTACAGCGGCAAAGACCCGGTGGGGGTCCAGGGGCGAAGCCCCAGGAAGCTCTGAGGTTTTAGCATATCTCTGGGTTCAGGAAACATTAAGTCTCAGGATAGGTGTATTGTTCATAGTGCATATAAATGCAAAGATGCCACGTAATTTTAATGTATTAGGCTATCCTTCCGTCAGACCACTGTAATTTTAAGCAAGTGGGGTCCAGGTGGGGAAGCCCCGGAAGCTCCGAGGTTTTAGCATATCTCCGGGTGAAAAATTAAGCCTCAGGATAGGTGCCGGTATTTTGGTTCATAATGCATCATCCAGTGCAAAAATTCGAGATAATTTCAATGTATTAGGCTATTCCTCCCGCCAGGCCAGTATACGTCGGGAACTGAGTAAGGGTATCTGGGGGCAAAGGTTCTGACTGGGGCAAATGCCTCCATGCCCCCCCCCCTTGGTGCCGCCACTGAACGTTATCAACTTAATCGGCACAGGTCAGTAACAGCTTAGGAAGCGTCTTGATAGATTTCAGTTGGTAGTAGATCTAATGGAAATGTAAAGCTTACCAAAATCTGCAAAATTTTCAAATTGTAGCATTTGTGTCTCCCATTGTGATGAAGTTTATTGATTCAAAATGCACCCGGCCAAGAAACGAGACAGTACAAAGCAGTTCTAATTTTTATATTGAGAAAGAGTGCCCTTTATGCGATAACATGTTTTTAATTAAATAGTTATTTTAAAATTCCTTGGGGAGTAACCTGTGTTTCGCCAATTGGCTCTTCGCTAGAAAGTCCAGGAAAAAGTATTCATAGCCATTTAGTTAGGCTGCTGGTTCACTGAACTCGATCTAGTAACAACTTAAAAATTTTTCTAGTTGTCACGTATCTTCCGTAGTTCCTTATATAGGTACTCTAGTTGCAGAGCTTTGAAAGAGTTCCCCAAACACTATTCATTGTTCATTATTTGTAGGACTTTTTGCCTGTATACCATGACGGAGGAACACGTGCAGACACGCTCATATTAGTATGCCAGGTGTGACTGTACATCAACAGGTAAATAAAGAAAACGAGCTGGAAAATGTAAGACTATGGGTTGAAACTTTAAATGAGATATTTTCTAACCTAAATAAAGGATTGGCATTAACGAAGTCTAATTTCATCTGAACCTCTTGCTTCTGAGCTGCTTTCAGTGATCGGTTGTATAACTCCCTGTCTATCACAATTAGGTCGGTGGGCTTCTCCGTGATGACAGAGGCGTTGCGAATGGAGTTCGTCTGGACTAACGCCAACTCTCCGAAACTTTTGCCCGGACCTTTAATACAAAGTAAATAAGGGTTTTTGAAAAGGCCAGATCGCCCCCACATGAAATAATTCCCAAAATGTTTTTTTTTCTTCACTCTTAAATTTTGAAGTAAACTAAAACATAGATGGGTTGCAAGCTCCCGACAAGGTGCAGCATCAAAAGCCCCGGCAGGAGCGACGGGATGGAAAGCAGGCGGAAGATGAAGAACTAATTAATAGAAAAGATTTAAACAAGGCCGCCTAATGACAGAGCATATCGCGCAATGTATGCATGTGCTTTATGTAAAAGTCAAGTGCTATTTAATTTAACGCCTTTGCTCAAAATCTGACTTGCGGAATTTCGCAATTAACGAAGCGTGCCAAAATTTTAGGTGCACATACAATAGTCTTTGACTAGTGAGACCATGGAGCTAATACTTGGACCACTACAGGTAATAGTTCCATGGTGAGACCAACAGTATAGTGCACCATTATGGCGGCTGATTCTTATCGGAAATAGCACGCATGGTGATATCACATTGACGGAATCTGCCTAATGTCATGGTCAAACCTCCCGCTACGA
>CM055962.1:41497087-41774587 GCA_029531755.1 Holothuria leucospilota
TGTCAAATAGCAATTATTCCCTGCTATGATAGAGCGTAGTTATCACGTTTCTTTTTTAACGCCTTTTGTCACATACGCCCCTGTTTAGGCCAGACTTATTGTGAACTAAGGAGAGTTAACTTGATTGCTTGATATCCTCTCACTCTCAGCATGCAATTCTTGTGTGCTGTGAACCGTTTAGGTGAAAGTTACATTAGAATAATATCAACTCATTCATTTCAATCATTTAAACACCTATAATTAGATACGTACGGAAGCCGAGAACATGGCGGTGGTTTGAAATCTGACATGCCAGTTTTCCCACCCCTTTCTTCGGTAAATATGGGAAGAAGAAATCAAGATGCGATTTCTCCTTACCATTATCCACCGATAATGTGGAGTGGAGAAAACCAAAGTTAGTGAGGGTGTACTTCAAGAAAGGACCAATACACAATGTCTATTTTCGAACACCCTGTCCATAAATGGACAATGTCCCATCGATCCTCCAATCCGTGTCATGTGCGGGCGCGTCCATTTATGGATAGCCTGCGGAGCAGACTCTGTGGCAGCCTTCCAAAAGATGGCGCTCTCTCAGAAATCATAATACACCCCTGAATATATTCTATACAGAGTCTGCAAACCTTCGTCCAGTTTGCATTTACGCGAATCCCCAAAATACGGGATAGATTATTATTCATAAGAAGGTCACATGGTGTTCACGGTACTGACTATTCATGTTTATCAACGGCCTGCGACGATGCACATATACGAATACTTCTGAAGATACGGTGACATCTTAAAAAGGTACGTAATTATCATGTTTGGGCTAAAAATCGAGCTAATCCTTGCAGTGGAAAGTCAAGCCAAACGTTAGGCGTCAACAGTGGCCTGTATATAGGCCCTCGCATGGACAAGACGACAACGTTCCTTGCTAAGCTGTGTATGTAGACATGTACATTATACAGCGAAGCCAGTAACTATACAGTAATAGCGTACTGCACTGCATAACGTGTATACAAGTGAAAAGATTTGTCTGCTGTAGCGAAGCAACCGGTCGCTCATGTTGACTCCACCCCTTACCAACGCTGATGACGTGTGCATCAATTATCATGAAGTTATTTTTGTCTCGGAAATAAGATTGGCTAGATAGTTGGCAGGCTATTTTATTGTATTAAACTTCGTCTGTATAGCCTACTGTACCGTGACATTAGGGGTAAGCAAATATTAAGAATTGTACTTGTAGCTGATAAAACTCACCAATAGCCTGCTTACAGCAGGCTAATTTATCGACAGGGTGTTCGAAAATAGACACTGTGTAATGGTCCATTCTTGAAGTTCCCCCTCACTAACTTTGGTTTTCTCCACTCCACATTATCGGTGGATAATGGTATAAGGAGAAATCGTATCTTGATTTCTCCTTCCCATGTTTACCGAAGAAAGGGGTGGGAAAACTGAGGATTTGGAGGGAAGGGTAGACCACACTGAGTAACTCAATGACTCCAGTCGCACTACCGGACTGCAAGCTCGCCCAGTGAGTGGGCATGGAATACCCTGCCCCGTTGTGTTTCTGAGAATTGCAAGTCAGGGGGCAGGGAGTCATATCGGAATATTTTTTTCCAAGAAACACCTACCATGATTTCGGGGCTTTACTTTTTAGAAACTGATACATCGGGAGTCTGAGCTCCCAGTCCTCCTCCCTCCGTTAAGCGACTGCACAGCAGATCAATTTTCCAGAGGGGTGGACAGCGTGTAAAAACGACGCAATATACTCTTAACCCTTACAAAATAAAAATCAGATTCTATCTTCTGTTCGTTCTGTTATTACACAGAAAATTTCAAATTAATTTGCGGTGGCGGGGAGAAAATATTTTAATTGTCCTTCTGCGAATTTCATTAAAGTATACGAGCGTCCCCTTCTTCAGTTTTTCAAAAGCAGAAGGGGGAAAGGTCAGTTCAAGGTCTTGCAAATTAATGCGGCGTTCGGGCTAGATACACTTATTAGAAAACAGCTACATGATTAGACATACCTATCTCCTCTTGCTCCTTGTGTAATGATTGCAACATCCTCAGGGAATGATCGAAATTCACAGTTTCTTAGTATATCCTTGACAACTTCTACAAAGAACAGAAAAAGTTTACCAAAATAATTTAGTCTTTGCTTTGTAATCACCAGTTACTATTGACTTTCTTATTGACCTAAACCATGAAAAAATAGCATTCTTTCGAGCAGGGCAGTGCCAGGTGGTGGCGCGGTAAAAGGGGGAGGGAGACGAGGGACCCCCTTGTCGGGGAAGTTTTCTACTTTCGTCGAGGTGTCATAATATGTACGATAAAGAAAATAATACCCGACCCCAACTATAAACTTTATTTGCTCTCAGGGAGGGCAGGCTCTTCAATAAGAACCCCAAAAGTTGAAATTTTCTTTAATAGATAGCGAAAGTTTTCAAATTTTGTTTCAATAAAAACCAAAAATTTTGCTTTCACCTTCCTTTCAACAACCCGTCGCCTTTATCGGGATTTTAGTCGCTGTTCCACCCGTCAGGGAGCTTGGTTCTCCCCCCCCCCCTTCACGCGATGGGCAAATTCTTGCGTCACTCCTGCTTCCGAGAGGTAAAAATGGGGGGGGGGGAATGTAGGGACCAGTATCCAAAACTTGCTTAAGGTCGTCTTTTACAAGCAATTTGTTACATATGAAATTAACCTCCAGCGTAGTTCTCGCTATAGTCTGATAGTTATACGTCATGAAAGCAATTGTCAAAGCTCCGCTGCATCATTCGTACCCTAAGCACAATCGACCTCTACCCATAAGCGTACGAGGCGGGTGGGGGGGGCAGGGAGGCATATGCCCTCCCAATTCGGGCAAAAATAGTGGATCCATTCGGGGAAATTGAGACAGCCAAGAAAATAAATTATGCCCTTTTGCAACCGACACAGCGGTATCAAAATTCGGGCAATTTGATCAAAAATTCCAAATTCGGGCAAAAATGATTCCGGACCCCCCCCCCCGAAATGTTGACCCCCGTACGCCTATGCCTCTACCCAAAGGTCAAACCTTCATGCTCACGCTTGAATGGACCCCTCCTGTAATATAGTATGGACAGAGTACTGAACTTTGTGTAATGGAAGGGTGAAAGAATTTTTATTTTCTGTATGGGTTCTTAAAAAATAGGAATGAAGGTGCAGTGTATGGTAGATAAGCAATCTACGTCGTATGAAAGGATGACCCCAGAAAAAGATCCTGTCAACTGCTCCTTTTGGAGGGTACCATGCACTCTAAAACACCCTGCTTAAATTGAACCAGTACCAAGGTCACGGATTATTCAACTGTTTACTGGTTTAAATAAGTAACTAGGAAATCCTAGTCTAAAGGAACATTTTCAGCAAATTAACGACTGGTGAAAATTCGTGGTCAAATATCAGCGTTTTGTTGATTAAAATTAAACCAGGATTTTAACCAGTGTGTTTTCAGAGGTCGGTCTGGTCTAAAGTACGGTACCACCTTACTCTAAAATATATATTAGCAACCATTCTGAAAGGTGGAAACTCTTGACGGTGGGTCACACTACAGCGATTTTCAATCCGAAGTCCGATCCGAATTTTTCTAAATCGGACCAATAGTTTTTATTCAGACTTTGTTCTAAGGATGGTCACACTATATCGATAACTGATCCTAGTTTGTCTTACGATAAATTGTTCTGCTACCATTTTATAACTTATACCGCTCAACAGAGAGATATTTGTTCGAAAATCAATCCGATTTTGGCACCCGTGTCCGATAAACGCTGTCCGCCGATGTGACGTCACGAAATAATTAGATTACATTTCATTTTCGTAGTCCTCTGATGCAAATCATATATTTTCACGGGTTGGCAAATTTTGGGCTCTTTGTGACCAGGTATGCCGATGATTTTAACTAAAACACACAAAATTCGGACCGTAATCCTATCTGAAATCGCTCTAGAGTGACCTGCTCCTTTTAACTAAAAAGTACCTACCCTCGCTGAACGCTCACCCCCTCCCTCCATTCTGATGTACGCTGTGCTTGGCAATTATTGCATTTGGTCCTTCACGTTCGACGATTTTCCACAGTTCTTAGTGAATGCAGAACGCCTTGGGCTCAAGCCACCATCAAAAGCCTCAATTTTGATCAGAAATGGTAACATTTGGTGTCTCAGTTACATATTTACGTGAGGATTATTTGGTTTATTTTATCGCTATGTATTTTTTACAAAATCATTGAAAATGAAGGACATACTTTTTTACTTTGTTTTGATCAAAGACACACTTGTAACCAGATCGAGGTCAAAAACAGTTCCCGCTGTTACAGACAGGTAAGGAACGGTCATCATGTTACCCTGCTTAATGTACACCTGGATTTACATGAGCCTTGTGTACTGGTAGGTTTTTCAAATATTTGATCGAAAACGAATCCGTTTCAGTAATGGAAGTAAACAGCGAGAACTAACGTAAATTACAGCAATATTATGTACCGTAGTATTAAGGAATTGTGTTAGCCAAGCCACAACTCTTGATCTAAGGTAAAATTGTGATCAAACTGTTATCTACTGAGTGCGTCTTATGAAAAGGCTTGAAAATAGATAGGACCAGTAAAATGGAGATTTTCTTTTATCATTATTATACCATACTTCTAAGGCCCAAGGCTTTGGGTTTCCAATTCATTGTTTCATTGTAACAAACAAAAAACTCCAGTACTGCATATCAACCACACTCCGGTCTTCAAAGTCATCTTGTTCTTCTACTTAACAAAGTAAATGTAGGAAAATTCATTCCATATGCGTTGTACACTGAAAGAAGTATGATGACAAACCTATACTTTCTATTCACTCCGACGCGTTTCATACAACCCCTTATCCTCGTGCTTCTGCCCTCACTTAGCCCTATCCTTCTAACCACATCGTTGTCTTCACAGGACATGTAATCCTAACCAAAACCTTTTGTATTTACAATTGTATAGGAACTGATGGTAGGAAATTCATAAAGCTTTGATTATCTTTCCTCAAATGTTAGTTTTCAATTCCGGCATCCAATTCGAGTTTTAATTTTATGTGACAAAGCTCACCCTAATGTGAGAACAACCGGGAAGGGCTTATGAATCGCAAATCCAGTCTGGATTGTTTTAACCTTTAAAGGTCTCTTCAGAGGGGGGAAACCGTAGATGGTTTAAGTCAGACACAGGCGCGTATTTACGGGGAGCTGGGGCGATGGGCTGAGCCTCCCAGATGTTTGCTAGGCCACCCCAGAAATTGTGTGTGTCCTAATAAAATGTGCAAGAATAAAGGACGGCGATCAATGCCGTGACCCCCCACTTGATACCTAGGCCCCCCTAAAAATTTCATCCTAGCTATACGCCCCTGGTAAGAAACCTACCATATTTTATCCTAGTCTTAAATTAAACCATGAACTTCCAAGTACTAGGACTCTTTGCTTCACTTTCATTGTCGTTATCCACTTGGTCGTAGCACCACTCATAGGTCATGGATCATGCAGCCCATACCCTCAAATTTGATTACTATCATAATTTTTCGTTGTTGTACTTTCCGATCACAGTTTTACTCACATACACTCATTACGGATAAAGCCATGGGCCAGAGGCACTTCACGGGTACCTGCCTGGAATTTTATGTACAAACTCCGATACAATTATAAAGGGTTTTAAATCGAAGCATATTTTTAACTATTATATTCTATGATTTGTTTGGATGATTCTTAATTATTTTCTTATTTTTGTGTGGAATGTTAACTGTGTTGGTTTTACTTCTTCGATGTTTTTCTGCCATATTGGCTGGCAAGTACTCTTGTGTCAAGGATTGTAAAATCCAGCTTTAATTATAAAACAATTTACATCGTTATGAATGACGATTTTGGAATTTGCAATGTTTTTACACAACTTTTGAAAATATTTCATTCATTTTGGCAGCCATTTTGTTCTTTTCCACTATCTTACTTAACCTGAAATCTCGCCAAATGGTTCCAAAAATTGAGTTGGGATTTTGTCATGAAATATGAACAAATTTAAAGAGTAAATGTCTCAAAAATATTTTTAAAGAATATTTTCTTTATTATTATTTAATACAAAATGTTCATAATTTTTGAGGCCATTTTGTTTTTGGCAGCCATTTTGAATGATTGAGGCTCAAAATATTTACTGTTACTGTTACCACTTGATTTCAAGTTCAGGGAACCATAAGGGCTTAAAAAAAATATTGAGTCGGAGAGTTGTGGGGGTGCCCGTGAAGTGCCTCTGGCCCATGGTCTAGATTCATGCAAGTGCAGCCTCTCAACTGCCCAAGCAAACACCACTTGCCTGGCTCTACGCTCCCAAGAACTGTAAGACAAAAAGGAAGACAAAAGTAAAAGAAAGAAAAACAACGTGATGAAAATTTCTGCATGGATATTTTACCTGCTTTTTGAGCCTTGAACAGACTGCTCATACTCTGAAACCATGGCAACAGAAGGTTAATTTCCCAATCAGATCGCTTCGAGGGCTCTTCAGTTATCAGGGCCACAACTTTCTCGTAAATATGAGCCATTTCATCAAATGTGCTAAAGGAAATGAAAGAAAAGGCAATTTCGAGGTTTGTGAATGATGTAGTGTGCTTTTCAAGGACGTATCTGTGGGGTCAATCTGCTCAGCGACCTTCCAGATGTGTTTAAAGGAGACTCTGGGGGGCTCATGAAAAGAGCCCTGCATTATATTCCTTTACTTTAACCAACCATTAAGAGAGGTAAACACCCACACTCTAAAAACGTCCGGATAAAATTGACACTAATCCGGATCTGGTCATAAAATGATCCAATCCGGATCATTTTTAATCCACATCTGATTAAATTATTGATTCGGATTCGAGTAGGTGCGCCTCCGATCCGGACTGGGATCAAATTTTACCCGCACGTTTTTAGAGTGTAGGGTTAACGAGGCAAGTATTTGAAAGTTACCGTTCCCGTTCCCTCGTTCTCGACAGGACGGTCTTAGACAATTTAAGCACCCGCCTCGTGGAAAGGACTTATTTGGCTGATGTTAATTACAAATGAGGATATTAACGACTGAACTGCAATAAACTTGTTAAGAATGTCACCAATAGCAAAAAGTAAAAAAAAACAAAGGAATTATGAGAGACCTCTTCAAATTGCGAGATCCTATATATATATATATATATATATATATATATATATATATATATATATATATATATATATATATATATATATATGCAAGTGCTTCAAATGCCGCTTAGCCTGAATGCGGCTCTTCCCCGACCCCCATCCCATCCCCCATGTACCTTGCCAGTAAAGTTCGGACAATGGTTTAGGCGAAAATTAAACCTTTTCAGTGGCAGTTAGATACACCACGATTTGGACCTTTCACTACAGCTGAACTTGATTTTCTCCCATCCTCAAGAATTTGCGCCAACCGTTGTCATGGTAAAATTCTACTAATGTTAAGTACAAATTGAAACGAAAAATCAAAGTTGTTACCTTTTTATCAATCTACGTAAATGATGACGTAGGTACTGCCTACCTTACTGGTGTCGCAAATAACAAATGGAAAGAGCTAAAATGACCCTTTTCTATTTCAGTTGCTGAATGATTCTTCCTGTTTTGACTGCTTCCATATTATTTATTAGTGTAAATGGGTATGGTTATTACATTTAACCTATTACTATTTGAAATTGCTTCCAACTTTATCTATGAATTTGACAGAATTCTTCACAAAATAAGTTTTATCTGGATGCGACATTTATCACAGATCAAATCCATTAAAACCTGGAGAATATCATAGACCGGTATACGTGACCTACTTCGTTCGTGCATGCAATTAGGTGAGTTGACCTTGGTAAGATGCTTACATCTGTATAGTTGTCAGTCACAGAGCTACACCTTTCATATATGAATCGTCAAAATGTTTTCAAGGTTTAAAACGAAGTTTGAAAAGTGGAAATACCACTATCCACGTTAAAAGAGTCAACGAGAATAATGACTCCCAGCGCAGACCCGTGTGAAGGAACTAAAGGTGAAGGAGGGGTTTCGGGGCTTGGGACGAATTCCCGGCAAATATATCCATAGTCTGCTCCAGATAGTTCAGAGGTAGTGTGATGGGATTATTTTCGATTTTAATGTTTTACATAGCGTTCGCAAACCGTCTCAGGTAATCAGTAGTACCAAGCCACTGGGTTGGCAACCCTTCCGTAACTTGTAGGTCCACGATCTTAAACCTGAATTCAAAATAACACGCATTGCGCTCCTCCATAGGTATGAGAGGCGGGGCAGTTTGTATATAATCCCCCGTTTGTGATAAAACGCATCCGGGTAAAATGGGACAGCTAAAATCATAAATAATGCCACATGCCAAAATACCGAAACAGGTTTAATTGTAGTGTCTATAGCAGAAAAATCCAAAACGGGGTGTCCGGGTCCCCACCCCTTCCCGTGGATCCGTCTTGTAGTGTTGTAAATACAGGCGCGGCGCCACGGGGGGGGGGCAGGGCAGGCATTTCCCCCTATGGTTTTTCAACTCCAAAAATAAAATCGTCTAAAAAACGTTTTAAGACACTTTTGTAGGGGGTGGGGTGAGGTGTTACAGTATGTCAACCATCTATCACAATATTAGTTAAATTGTTCGTTACAAAATACCTGAAACTTGCAATCCCCGCACGGATAACGTTTTCTGTTTTCTCCATTGTTTACGTAAATGCAGGTTAAGTATTACATAAACACTAAGGCCATTATACATAACACGCAGACAAAAAGGGCATAGGAACCGAGAGTAAAGCTAAAACAATACAGTAGTATACCCTAAAGCCAAGTTATTGTGAGACCTCTCTTGGAGAAAAGGTGCGTATCATTGCAAGTTACACCAAAAAATACAGACAGCTAATTTGTGCATCAGGGGATACGCCTGATCCATGAATCTCTGTCTAACCAAAACCCCAACCCTACCCGTAACTCGGAATATATTTTCGTCTGGGGGAACCTTCGGTCTTTAGTGAACCTTCGACCAAATGAACCTTTCGTCTATGGGTATTCCCCCCTGTCCGGATTATGTAATATTTGGCAATCTCAAACATTTACTGTCTCTCCATTCCCAGCATGTGACCATTTAAAATTTAGAACGTGAACGTATATATTGGGGGTATCATGAGTCAATCACTTAACGAACATTTTGACAATAAAAATGTAAAAAACATTTAATAAAATGAATTAACCTTTGAAGTAATATTATATGTCTCCCTTATTGCATACGCGTAGGAAGCGGGGGGGGGCGGGGGTAAAGCCCCAGTCAAAAATCTGGGGGCAGAAGCGTACTTCTGCCCCAATATCCAAGGTCAAAAACCCCTTATTTGTCTCTTCAGTAGAAACCTGTAAAAAATTTGCAGTAATTTTCCTTAAAATTTGCCCAAAATGTTGCACCAAATTGCATCTGAGGACCCTCAAATACCAAAAATTTTCCAATGGGGAGGGGGAACCCCTCCCCTTAGACCCCTCCCCAGGACAGAGATCCGAAACAAGGTTCAGCCCCCAGTCTCGAAAAGTTACCTACGCCTATGCCTTATTGTGCCCTTTTTTGGTGTTGTCTCGACTGAGTAATCCATAGAAAACGAATTTTAAATAGTAGGTGCATGGCCGTACACAACACAATCTTTACTGAGTGAAGAAATTTGAGTCAATCAGAAAAAGAGCAAAGAAAAACAGGGCGATGCCACATGGGGCAGGGGGCAACCGCCTCCTATTATTTGCAAGAACAGGGGAAAGGGAGAAGGAAAAGAACAGGAAAAAAGAAAAGGAGAAAACGAAAGAGAAGAAGGGGAAGAAAAGGAGAAAGAAGAAAGGAGGAGGGTAGAGTAGGATTTGATCCATATTATTAGTCCAGAGCTTCCAGGAGGCCCTATTCCGGTGTCTGCCAGCCTTTAGATACCTTGTATAATGCATATATGAAGCAACGAAAATATTCGTAATAGTTCGTGTTTCTGTCGACTCAACGCACGTATTTTTGAGTGAAAACATACCCATACATAAAAGGGGGTGGCTTCAGGAGGTTTGTTGACTACATACCCTTCTCTTAGACAACAAAGGCTACTCTCCTCTTTCACTAAACCAAAACTTAAAATTCAATAAAATTATTAACACTTTTCAGCCGTATATGATAGCTCAAAAAATACCAAAGACATCACCATTTTGCATCTAAGCAATCTTAAATTGATAAAAATTTTTCAAAAGGGAGGGGAAACCCCCATAGACCCCTCCCCAGAAAAGCATCTTTCCCCCAAGCAAAAATTAAAATTCAATAAATTATGAACACTTACTTACATATATAATTAGTTCAAAAATATACCAAAGATATTACCATTTTGCATCTAAGCAATCTTAAATGAATAAAAAAATTTCTCAAAGGGGAGGGGACACCCCTCCCCAGAAAAGCATCTTTCCCAAAACAAAAATTAAAATAACTAAATTATAAACTTTCCAGCCATATATGATCAGTTCAAAATATGTACCAAAGACATTATCATTTTGCATTTGAGCTACCTTAAATTAACAATTTCCCAATGGGGAGGGGCACCCCCTCCCCTTAGACCCCTCCCCCAGGACGGCGATCACTCATCTCACGCTTTGCCCCCCCCCCTATCGAAATACCCTGGCGCAGCCCCTGTGCAAATATGCTATATATAGTCGGTGTGTTGGACACTCAGTGCCACTTGGGAGCGGAAAATCTAGCATAAGATACAAAAAGTTGTAAAGTAAGCTTCACTTAAGTCAGTAGCTGTTCGAATTAAAACAACATGTAAGTCCACGTATTCCGTGGAATTACATGAAGCTACACATTTCTTGCACATGCAATAGTTCTAATTTTGTTTAGAGAGAACATGAGCCCGTGAGGCAAACCCCGGGGGTAAGAAAGCGAATAACTTACAAATCATTTTATTTCTTCAGTTAGTCAATAAAATAATAAGTTGGCCCTATTTATAGCAGTATCAATACACAAGTGTCATTCAACATCTAAACAAATGACGATGTCTACGTGCAAAACAGGACGTTAAGACAATCTAGAATATATAAATCTCATATTTACTTGTATCATAACGAAAATCACCTTGATGATTTTTAAACGTAATGACAATTTTGCCTGGTCTACGAAAAACTGATTTACAATGAGACTGCATTCTTCTTATTCCACATTGCTAGCAATTCATGTTAAATCTTAATTCTTTCTGAAGAGTTCTCAACCTGAGCTCATTCCGTATTTTCCTGTTAAACTAAAGGAAACGGACTCCGATTAAGAGGGGGGAGACAAACACTTAACTAGCCAAACATGTATCCTAGTTAGGTGCAGGGGTGCAGCTGACAGTGGGGGCGGGCACGGGGGATATTTTCCGTCAATGCCTTTCCCCTACTTTTTCCAGTCTGCTCCAGTCCTGCACCACAAGTACACCGTTTACAGGAGCAATGATCTTCCACAGTTTTTTGCCCTCCTGCACACATTTCAGCTTGCCCCAATTGGCCCCCTCCTTTTGAAACCTTAGCGAACCCACTAGCTAAATGTACACCGTAGGTTTATAGTAAGACAATTCATTTGATATGAATGTAACAATTAATTACCGCACATTGAATGCGATTAACAAAGACCAATGTGAATGTTGAAAACATTGAAAAAAGGACAACCGCTTCTTCCCTTCGTTGCAGAAGGACAACCATGTGTGCCGTTGAATTCATCAGTAACGTGTAGTCCCAACCTTTCTCATAAACATATAAACATCAGTTGAACCCTTTCAAACCCCACCCCCTTCCCCAATACTTGGCTAATGGCCATAACATTTTCTCACATTTGTAAGTGTGAGGCACCGCTCCTTTGTATTTTGTTGAAACATCAGCATACCTTTCATCATCTCCATATTTAGTCAGAGGTTGTAATATTTTTTGATATTTGAGTATGACACGACTTTGCAATGAATCAATTGATCGTGTAAAACCTTTTTCGCTTCGCACGCACTTTTAAGTAAATATCTGTTTATTATGAATACTAAGACATACAGAAAGTCACATGATGTTCGAATATACAGGGTGGTTAAAAGGCACTACCTCGGGTCAGGAACTCCCAGTAATGACCATTTTTCCTATAGGAAAGTATGACTAAATATTATTTCGTATAGATATGGTGATGAATCAAAGTTTTTCATGCCCCTACGGTTAGTTTCCCTATTAGTCCTCCAAACGTTTCCTCGGTTCGCTCAGCTATCATCAGTACATAAGTAAATGGTGTCATTACTATATACCAAGCGGAGAGGACTCTGTTTGCTCAGCCCCTCTTTAAGGCTTTGCAAACACCGTCCGCCCAAGCGAAGAGGACTGCGTTCAATTTTGGATGCAGGCTTCACTTCCACAATATGACGTATTCGTGCACTCTCTCATTATTCATGCCATTGTTTTTGAGTGAATGTATGTACTCCGGAGAAAGCCTAGACCAGTGGTTCCCAACGAGGGCGTTAACGGTATTGCCCAGGGGCATTTTCATAATTATTGTGAAAATGCCCTGAATTCCGGGCGAGATGAGCGCTATGGGACGGCAGAGGGCGTATTGAAGAAAAGGCATTAAATTTAAACGGGGCTTTATTCCAAAAGATTTCCTTAAAGGGGAATTGTCATGATCCCAGACAGTTCCAATTCTCCCAACTATGCATCTTCTAGCTCCTCCCATAACTGTATGAGGCTCTTCCTTCTGCAAGAATAAACCTGTTTTATTGCTTAAGGCCATGTCCTGGTGAGCACACAAGGCTATAAAATGTAATAAAAGTACTCTCTCTGCCTTGTGTGGAATGTGAGCTACTCTGCATCTTTCAAATTTTCAAACTTTGATGTCAATCAAAGAGCAGTCACCAACTGAGAATTTTGATATACATACACTAAAAATATACTTTGGGGTTATGACAGTCTGTCTTTAAGCTGAGCTCTCGAATTGGATAGCATAAAAGGGAGTTAAAATGACGTCAACAAGTAGGTCTAACATTCCCTCCCTCCTGAGATGCACTACAAAGTTGGTGAATTATTTTGATGCTAGATGCCAGGAAATCGCATCTTACAGAATTGAATTTTAAAAATTTCCTGGCGATGTCTTTCATATTTCCATCAATGGCAGCCTCTCATATTTCCATCAACGGCAGCAAAAACTGTGAGCCTAGGGGTCATGCCTAAAAATTATCCCGCCACTTTATTCTCGAATGTATAAGTTTTTCTATGTTGTCCATAGACATGGCATACTGACAGAAGTGACTACTGCAGTTAACTGTCGTATACATTATGGAAAACTAGTGAGGTACATGTTCCCGATTTCCCACGATCACCGCCCTTAAGACTCATCAGGGAGTTGCTAGCAACTCCTTGGACTCATGCACAATGCCGCGGATAACGAACAAATTTCGGAAAATTTGGGGTAACCTTTTTTTAATTTGTTTGTTTGTATTTTGTTTTTTATTTTCATTGCCATTTGGAGCTTTCACAATACCGCACAAAAGACTGACCCTGTTAGGGTGCTAAACTGGAGGAAGAGTGTCATGGAGGAATCGTACCAAACAAAGGTTTATTTATCCTTCATAGGCCAACTGCGAGTAACTAAGAAAACAACAGTTGATACAGTCAGTCAATTATTTTCATTAATGAGACACTCCATTAAGTACATCAACTAACTATAAATTTGTTTGTCCACAAGTGTTACAGACGTAGCATTGAAAATTATGGCAATAGAAGGGAAATGAAGTATCTTTCTGCAACGCTTGTCCTGCCCGACAAATGTTTTTGGGGGCTTCCGGGGCGGCATTTGATATTTGAAAGTGGGAGAAAAGCCTAGCAAAGGGGTGTGAGAAGAACGAATGTCCCTCTCCCCTTTGAGAAAGTTTCGATTTGATAAAGCAGCATGTCTACTGCAAGGTTTATTGGTTACCCCCCCCCCAAAAAAAAATTGTCTTTCAACCGGAGATATGTCAACTTAAAATGTGGGGAGAATCCCCCTCCCCCCTCCTCCGTAATCCTTCCGATGGGTATTTCCATCTTATTGTGAGGACTTAGAATACGACTCATTTCTAAGTTACATAAGTTACACTATACTGAAATGAGAGAACTACACTAGTGATCAAACTTAAAATGATCTATACGCTTATACAATGTGAACTGGTACTAGTGTAACGTGTTGTTCTAGGAAACACATCTTCTGACCTTTTCGATTACGAATACAGTTCCGAGAAGGTTTAACCCACAACCTTAATTACCACTGTGCTTTCTAAAATTAGGAAAACTTGCGTGAGTATCTGTAGTTACCCACTGAAAATATGTCAGAGACTTACAATTAAAATACATCCATTCGTCAAGTTTAAGGTCAACTTATTTTCACAGCCTTTTTTAAAATGTAAGGAATCTTAAAATAACTTCTGCATTTGTCACAGAAATTATTTTTGCATGTGAGACGGTGATTGCATACAGTAGTAAGGGGGTGCGAACCGGTCCAAATCTATTTTTATTCAACCTTCAGTGATCAAAGCTTTCATATGCACCTAGAAACACAACAAAAACCCTTATGCAAAGACGTTCTGAAAGGATTTCTTAGAAGGAAAACAGTCAGTAATTGATGTCTTCACCAAGATTGGGACAGCCTGTCGAGCTTTAATAAAGACTGTACAACCAGTAACATATCTGGGAGTTAGGGAAGGAAGGGATAAGCAGCAAGGGGGCTTTAAATTTCACTTTCGTTGCACTATCTAATCGGAGTGCCATTGCCAATGGCGCGAAGCATACAAAGAAAATTTTATCTTAAACTTCTACCGAGATCACCGGAAACTGAATGTTTCTATCCAGGTCTTGTCACCTCCTATAAAGATAATTTCCGTGACCTCGCTTGAAAAACAACAGCTCTCTTGCAAATGTAAACTTTGGCTGACAGCCCTTGAGAGGGGGCGGGGGCTCGACCCCGAGAGTCCCCTTTACTCTGTAAAACGCCTTCCACCACTGTTCCAAAACTATCTTCAACATGTGTCTCTTCCATGTGCAAGTCACTTTCGCATTGAATTAAATAAATGGAGCTCATCTAGGACCAAGTGAAGTAAGCTGGGTTTCAAGTGATTTCTAAGTGCAATTAGGTGCCTAACTTCATCTCATTTAAAAGCTACTGAACAACTGGTTTTAATTGGCTGCATTATTAGCATTAATAGGCTCACATAAAATTAATTGGTTGGGACCCTCTTGAGTGGTGGTAAAAAACCAATTTTGTAAAAGATGGGTAAACCTTTTACAGATTGCATAGCAACTTGAAATATGCGTATACAGACCAGGCCCGCAACCAAAGGGATTGGGCACAAGCGTACAGGACAATTAAGATTTGGGGTGCACAAGTGTTTTGCCCAAATTTCTGAGCATTTTAGGCAAATTTTGCCCGGATTTCTACAAATTTTGAGGTTTTCGAAAAATTTGGAGAGCACAGTACGTGCCCTCCTCCTGTTCGCTACGCCTATGGGTTCGGGCGACCCCCTCCCCCAATAGTTTCACCCAGGCCAACTCTTGAATATAAATTTACTTGGCAAAATTGCAAAGAAGGGTACCGGTGTTATTAAGCATTTAGGCACCCTTCAAGTGACTATTCAAAAAGTTGTCTATGTAACTTCCCCAAAACAGTTTCAGATTAAGGGTTTCCATCTGCAATGGCAGATAATCCGCAGATTTCCTAGAAAGCTATATATAGGTTTGTACGTGTACGTATTCATGTATAAGACTGTGTCCGTGTGCGTATTCACATACTTACTCGTACACGATCACACTGACACAGATGGGCAAGAGCTCACCTCAAAGCAAGGGGGTGCAAATCGTCGTCCTTACCTATACGCTAGAAACCCTAGCGTTTGTCAAATCTCAAGTTTTACTATCCTCCCTTAGAAAAGGTGGAGGAAGAAGACAGTTCTGTCTGAACCAGGGATATTCTGCACTGATTTTATCATTTTGACTATCATATCAAAGAAATGCGTTTGTTCATTCACAAATGTCGTAGTTTGATATCTTAACTACATCTTTTCAAGCCTTGCCCTTGTCCCCAGGTGCTAACCAAATCACCATTGAACGCTCATATGTCGCTTTCTGAGTGAGTTTATCTTCTACCACACCGTGCAATGATTATACCGTGTTTCCTCTTGTTTGGTGGTATGGTATATATGGAATAAAACTTGTCTGAGGTCATCACTAGTCTCAAGTGACCAGTATCTTGATATTTTATGCATAGGAAAGATCAGCCATTGGCGGATTGAAGTCTTTGTATATTTTCCTGGTGTTCGTAGTGCACGTATGTACACTTTCTTTACTGTGGCCTAAACCCGGAAAGACCAAAGTTTGTTCTTTTAACTCGCCGCTACTGAACTGTTACAGCCCCATGTGGCGAAAGGTAACGAGAGCTTCTATGCTGGCTATTGATTGGTATCTGCTCAGTGGCGGTGGAATATTTTTACAAGTGGGGGTGCAAATTGTGCACGCGTAGAATGCACGGCGAGGGTGAAGTGGGAAGCCCATAACTTAAGGGTCGAGAGGCCGGCGTAGGGCCCTGTTAGGGGTCCACGGGCAAAGTTCCCATAGGCGGTCCAGGGGGTGAAAATACCTAAGGGTCATGCCTTTAGAGTTTCATGCTCTAGGGAAGATTCAAGGGGAAAACGATTTACAGTAACTCTCTGAACATGCATAGCGTACGTGTCTAGGCAATGTCTGAGATACGCACCTCATAAACACGTCACAAGTTTAATGCATTTCCTTTAGCGGGCAATCGGCAGCAGCGAATGGGCATATTGCCTAAATTTAAATAGAAATATTTTTGTTCAATTCGGCAGTGAATATCTTTTTAGGGAAAAGTCGGGGAACAGCTCAGAGCCTTCTTTTAAAGTTGGAGCTATGACATCCTGACTTCCCTCCGATTCCACTAACCGCTCCATGATCTGACGTCTCTTTGTTCCGAAGTATCTACAGATTCTTACACCTTACGGGATAGCGCAACTCGGGGGCTAGGTTAGGGTTAGGGGTTAGGCTCTGCACGTATATAGAAGTCTCGAGACACAGATATGTCAGAATATGTAATTTATAGCCTACATCTTCTCCATGATCTTTGCATACTGCGAATTACATCGGGTATAATCAGGGAACTGCACTAAGATTGTGATTTCATTGAAGGTTCATCGCAGTGAGAATTAGGAGGGCAAGGGATTAAATACCGATCTGCCAAGAATGAAACTCGCAGTGGTGGTACCTTGACGAAAAGTGTTAATTCTAAATGCTACCGTGTGGGTAGCAAATTATTCCGCCGTGGCTAAAACGGGAACAGTGTGATCTGAAATAAGAGGTGCCAGTTTGACCATGCCCGGCCATTCACCACATCGAATGACATAAGATCACAAACCCTCTTCTCCTGTTATGTTCTCAAACCTCCCCAGTCCACCCCAACTTACCCCCAGCCTACCCTCTGAGCAATTGCGTGTAACATTGCCATAATATTCCCTGTTGCATGTTCCAAATTAAAGATATAACTTGGAAAAAGTTACAAATAAGAGATATTACGAAGATATTATCATGTACATGCAATTTCCCCAGGTCCCTGCTAGAGGGGTCCTCCTATCAACAAAAATATAATATAAACATTAGTTTCTTTGATGTTGCTTGTAAACATAACCAGTTTTGTACTCGATAGAGCTATCAATGCTTTTGTACTTCCCAAAAATGTGTTTAGATGCAACTTACATGCAAAGCCTGAGAAGTGCAATTTTGGCAATTTGGGTGGTGGGGGAGGGGGGGACGTTTGGCAAAAGTTGTCTACTATGTATTATAAGAGGTTTGGCATCTAACTGATAACTTGATAAAATAAATGATCACTTAAAATTGCACAGAATGTTCTTTTCTCATTTTTAGCCGCGCTCGCTAAACGCTCACCCATTTGAGACAATTATTTTCATTATTTGAACTTGCGGCACAGCTTCGGAATATAACATAACTGTTCAAAAGCCCTATGCATTCCCTGCAACCATACGCCCCCCCCCCTCCCCACAAGCAACAGCATACCGTATCTGACGGAGACAAATTCCCAAGATTCTGACCGGGAAGGCCAGATCAGACTAATGACAAAGTAAAGGGAAGGAGAAAATGAAAAGGGGGTAAGGGACTTGAATAAAATGGTCAACTTTTGCCAAAAAATAGACTTTTCTCTAAAATATCTTCAAAATGTTACGTTTTGGGGGGAGGGTTCACGCGCAACCATCATTAAGACTGAATTGCCATATAGCGGCGTAGTTTAAGGGGAAGGCAGTCAGAATGGTGACTACTGTCGGAAAAGTTTGGTGCAATTTTTGCAATGTATCGGCGTCGTCTCCCCTTTCACTGTTGTGCCATGAAGCCCTTCAATGCTACATAGATATACGCCATGACATACATGCTGACTCCTGCATGCACAATTCAGAAACCTAACCATGTGTGGGAAGTCACATGTCCACCCCAACCCCCCTCCCCCCCCCAAAAAAAAATCGGTTCGCTTCGCGTAGGCCCAATATAAATAGTTGTCTCCTTATTACCGCTTTCTGTACTAAAGCATGAGTAAAATTGTCTCGTTACTAATGTCTGTAGGGTAAGCTAGAGTGAAATCATCCTTTCCAGAACTCTTGCAACCCCCTCAGTCCTCATCCAGTTTCCCCACCAACTGTCACCATCCCCAGCAACTCGCCCAACGATGAGTCTGGGTCATTATGTAAAATTTGCGACCATCGTCAGGCAAAATTTTCATTGAGATTTCAAATTATGCCTAGAACACGCAGGATTTCTCTAGCAATGGCTCAGAATGACAAAAAAAAAAAAAAAACATTTCAGAAACACTCTTTAGGAGGACCACCAGACCTAATCTGCTGGCTTAGAGCCTTTATAGCACTCGCGTCGAAAGGCTTCGTTGTGGCCACACATTACGAGAATGTAGCTTTCGTTAAAAAGTGCCTGGTATTTTTTGGTGGATTCCCATTATCATGTCTGTGTATGAACTACCCGTGAGAAAACAAGGAAATAATGTTGGTTTCGTTGCTTTTGGAATGTTTGTCTAACCCTCAAACCTTGATCGTCCTTACAAATTGTGCTGCAACGTATATTTGCGAAAATACATTACTTTCTCATAGTTATTGGGAGTGCCTTTCGAAGAACTTGCAAAATAGAGAAAAAAAAATAAACGAGTAAGTGGGGCAGAAGATTTATGCAAAAGATAACTTCAATTCTGCAGTTAAGAATCTGCTGGAGTAGATCAGTGCAATGTCCCACTGCTATTTAAGGGCGCCCTACACGTGCTACAGCCATAATAAATTGTTGTCTCACTATTACCTTCTACAAGCACTATCATTTATATCACTGTAACCACCAATAACCCCCTTCATCATAATATAAACCTGCCGTTATATTAATCTAGTTAGGTTAGAATCAAAATTGTCAACTGTAATAGGCCACTTGTGGTCTGTTTGGTGCGCATATACGATGTGATTTGATAGCAAAATGCTTCATTCAAATGGTTTTACTTTGCAAAGACCTCTGCAGATTATCGGGGCTTCACCTCCTGATCCCTCACAGGAGCGTTAACCCTAGGGACTCTACGCAGACCTCTGTACCTCACGCCTTCAAAGGAATTCTTTAAGCTCCTGCCGCGCGTTCGGCGAAGTTGGATATTTCTCTCTGATTTGTTTATCCACTTTTCAGGCTTCATATTCTGTTCTGACTGATGAAATTCCCGTTCTCGTGGTCTGTTCAGTGTTCATCCAGTGCCATTCAGAGAAGTTAGACGCTTCCTACACACGCCCACAAGTTTTTCAAAACTGAAGTGCCCCGGTACTTCACCCCATGGCGTTAAAAACGGACGTTTCCCCTGGACCCCACTAGAGGACCTATGGTGGCCCCTGATCCTCACGCTCTCTGAAGTGCGGCGACGTTGACTCATTAATTCCAACCGTACCAGGTTTCAGAGCAAATCGCCATCTGTGAATAACAGCATTTCATTTTAAGACACGTATTGCTTTCCACAGCATAATTTTCTCTTTCCCTCTTACTGAAACGGTAAAAGAAAATGCAGTTTTCCAACAGTTTAAAATTTTGTTTCAAACTTGAAGTTTGGAAGTAGAAAAGTTTAATGGTTACGTGGCCTGTGAGAGTGAAAGATTACCTTCATAATCCCGTCACAAAACTAGCAGTTAAATTATTGGTCTCGTGATGGATGTTTACTAAAAATTGATAAGTGGTAATTGATTTATCTATCCTGCAGATCAAAGCGACGAATCCTCTTCCACTTCCCTTTTTCATTCCTTGCCGAAGGTAAAAGGAATCTTTGCAATTACGTGCAAGTGTATGTATGCGTGCACGTATGCGTGTGTGTTTGTGACGCTTAGCTTGTAAACACCATATCTCAAGATAGTAATGACGTGATACAATTCCTACTTGCAGGTTCATAGATTTATCATAATAAGAGAAAGATCCCTGCTGTATTTGTTGGAGGTTAGAGGCCATAGAGGTCACAAACCGAAAAATTGTAAACAAGATATATTAAGAATCATGCATAATTTTCATGCTTGGCATATAGATGCGTTATAGTTTGAAGTTGAACCCTGTTTGCCGGGGAAAGGTTATCTCAGGTCATCGGGGGTGCAAATACGGAACCCTCGAAAAATGCTTGAAAACACGATATCTCGATATAGGAATGATGGACACTTTTCATACGTGGCATATAAGTTTATCATATTGGTGAGGAAGAACTGTAATGATCGTTTTTGGTGGAGGTTAGAAGTCCTTGAAAGTCACCAAAGGTAAAAAACTGAAAATCTTGAAAAACACCATATTTCAAGACACGGATGATGGATATATTTCATACTAAGTGTAGAGATTTATCACTATCAAAGAGAGAACACCATGTTGGGTTTTGTTGGAGGTCAAAGGTAATCTGAGGTCACCAGAGGCAGTGGCGTGGATCCATATTCAAAAGTGGGACTTTTCACCACTTGCGAATCGCCGTCCTGGGGGACGGGCCTAATGGGAGGGATGTTTCCCTCCCCTTTGAAAAAAATGAAATTAGAAGGTGTCTTTATGACAAATGGTACCATATTGGGGCGCAATTTAGCTTTTAAAATGTAGTGTCAATTCGTAATCTATGTAACATTACAATTAATCACAGTTTTAGTTTTTATTACTTTGAAAAAGTGGAGGGGGGGGGCTTTTGGAGACTTTCCTCCTTCCAAAAAGTGAGGGGGACGCGTCCCCCCATCCCCCCATGATCCACGCCGATGACAACAGGTGAAACTACGAAAACCCCGTAAACTGAATAGATAGCCTGGGTAGTACCTCCAAATTGTGTCGTTTCGTGACCACCGAAAAAGGAAGGGCTGATTTTTTGTGCCATTCCAAAGATAGGCTGTAACTTAGAGTCACTGTCCGGAAGTGACGACACAACATTCACCTCACCAGCTACTACGGTCGAAGGAAAGACCGAATCAATACCCGGTGAACAGGACACAATTTTGAAGGATAGTGTGGCTATAAAATGATTAGAAATACCATGAATGTATAGATTATGTTGATATTGTAGTGGAAAGTGCTCGAGTTTTTTCACTAAATTACCCGGAATCGAATCCCATCCATGGCAATCACTTTTTTATTCATATTGTGTCTTCTATTACATATAGATTTGTCATATTGCTAGGAAGGTTACTAAGTATTGTTTTTCGTGGAGGTCAGAAGTCATTTAATGAGGAACACCAGGGTTCAAAAATCGAAAACCTTGTAAACACAACATTTCAAGATAGGATCGAATGATGGACACCTTGCACTGGCTGGCACAGGAAGGCAGTGTCCGTCACCACCCGGCACCGCCCCACACTACTCGCACTATACAGAATGAAAAAAAAAAAAAAAACTTGATAGGGTCTACTTCGGCAAGGAGTAATACCTGAAACTTACGGACTCGCTCTGGTTTTGATAGGTTTACAAACTGATAAAGAAGAATTTACAGTGAGAGATAGGTCATGAGAATCATGAACGTTCATTATGACCTGCAATCGCAAACAATCATGAAAAAATTCTAAGTTTTCAAACTGATAGCGGAAGTTGTTGAAATCTGGTCACATATAGTAACAGTGATAGTTGAAAACGATAAAAATTGTGTTCACACAAGAAATAAGGATGGCATAGCTTTCCCTAGAACCAATCGGACAAATTATTTCCTTCTGATTTATTTTGAAAACACGGACTAGAAAATTAGCTGGAGAAATTGCCAAACCCAATGAGTTAGATCGTCTCTATATATAACCTTTATTACTTTTGTAAGTAACAGACTCGGTCTTTTAAGGTAATACACCATTTATATCAAGAGTTTAAACTTCTGACCTAGTCAACTTGACCACTGTAACTTGTCGAAACATGAGCCAAAGAGGTTATGACGATTATGAACCCTTATTATAGGCTTTTGAACACTTACTGTAGGCCTTTTATGAGATGTCACTCTTTCCGCTATCTAATACTTTTAACTTCACCGCTACAGAGTTCCACATGGATCTAAGTGCGATAGGGGCCTATGAGACAGGATAACTGAATAGAAAGGGAAAATGTAGTCACTCCAATCTGACTGAGTTAGTATGACCCGTCACTCTAGTTCATGAATGGCCTATTTTGATCATGTGACAATGTTTTTATTAATGAATTGTAAAATTCAAGGAGAATTTCTCCTTGCTTTACCTACTTTTTGTAAAAGTTATGTTCAAAATGTCTCGAAAGTTGCTTGTAATACAATAAGAGGAGATTTGCAAGAGTTTGCTCATTTTTCAAAGAAAATTTTGGGGCGACTGCCTATTGCCCTTAAACAAGTCTTATCTTTATAAACATGTCCTAAAATAACAAATGTTATCCTTCCTTGTGTTGAAATGGTGAAGTTGTTTGGGATGATGATTTGTTACCAATGAATGCCGCCGGTTGTTCTATCTATTTGGGCAATTATAAGTTTGCTATAACCGCCATGTGAGAAAGCAGGTCTTGAACTTACAAACGGCATCATTCATAGTGCTGTAAAACCGTTAGGAAACTTTGCTGTGGACGTGCTTTTTGCAACAAATGTTTTGCAGAAGAAATACCAAGGGGCCAAAATGAGAACCACAAAGCCATATCACTCTCTTTTGCATAATCTAGTGCTCCAGTCCATGGTCACTTGCCCTCCTGGAAAATCAAAAACTTGAAAAAACGAAGAAAAATAAAGAAAAAAACGAAGAAAATAGTAACATCAACATTTCTTAACAGTTCACTCAGTGTGAATTTCTATACTCTCAAAACAGAAATTGAATAATTCAACACTCAGGCCCCAGCAGCCGTCCCGAGCATATTTCTGGTATTTTTTAAAGTTTATATTTACGATATTGCTAGTGTTTCCCCTTTTTTAAAAGCGGTAAATGGGCCTTGGAAGTGCCATTTCCAGCGATCTGGGAACCATTTTGGGCCAAAATTTTCTTGAGCTCCGCGCCAACTCATGGTGGCGCGGAGCGCTGAGAGTCTGTCTATGGGCATTTCCCCCGCCCCCCGACAAATTCCTGGCTACGCCTTTGTCAACACTGTGTGAAGTAGCATCTAAACTTTCTGGGAGTAAAATATTTCCCATGAAAAAAGTTGGCCCCCCCCCCTAAAAAATTTTGCCGCCTGAATTTTTTTTCTGCGGACGCCCATGCTCCATTCTTTAAATAGCCTGAGAGCCATAAATGAACGCAAAGAGCTCATGATTGTGATTCACATCCTTAAAACAGTAATTCATGGAAGTTTATGGTGTTAGTTTTCCTTTCGGAAAAGTCCGTGGTAAAATTAAGGAGACCTATACTGTTATCATACATGACCGGCAGGACCGACAGGATGGTGGTCAAATAAAGAACATAAAAGAACAACATAAGTGTTTTTTTTTTTTCTTTTGAAAGACTTTACAACATAAGGATGTAAGGATTGAACAAGATTTCTGATACTGCAGACGAAATTATTCGTTTTAGGTATTTGTGCAAATGCCTGTGTAAAAATAACTTTAGAAAGGTTAACTGAAGCATGCATATTACACCATATAGCTGTGATATATACTATATAGGCCTATGGCGAATGTTTGTGTATTTGTTGCTTTCGATCGAAAATATGGATTGCCTTAACTTTATGTCAATTGGTATCTTGAAATATAAATTATTTTAACAGTTACCTAGCCTTAATGCATTATTTCGATGATAAAAACAAACAAGCGGATTAAAAACTCTCAGGTTACTTCGACATTGCTATATAAAAATCTCATTTTCTTTCCAAACACCCAACTTACAAAGCCTGAAGGGAGAAATAAGACAACGTAAAAAGCACTACAAGTCTCCACTTTTGGAGATAGCTACCCCGACCCCCCGACCTCCTTGACCCTCCATTTCAGTCTTGAAAACAGAAAATATCTGATACTGCTGTTTTAATTTCTTCACAAAGGTTTCTTTGCTTCTACTTTAAAAAGAATGATTTAAGCAAAAATAATTTGTGAAATGTTACAGAAACACTAATAAAAAAATCTGGTGAAGATTGCATTCAATTCAATTATTTTTAACATTAAGTACAACTTGAAGAAACAAGAGGTGACGTCATAAGCCACGCGTTTATCAGCACAATTTCTTTATAATCACTTTTCATCGAGATTTTATTCTTTCGTAAGGTCATGCTTATCATCCCAGACAGTTTCAATTCTCCCAACTATGCAACTTCTAGCTCCTCCCATAACTGTATGAAGCTCTTCCTTGTGCAGGAATAAACCTGTTCTATTGCCTAAGGCTATGTCCTGGTGAGCATACAAGGCTATAAATTGTAATAAAAGCACTCTCTCTGCCTTGTGTGGAATGTGAGATACTGTGCATCTTTCAAATTTTCAGACTTTGATGTCAATTAAAGAGCAGTCACCAACTGAGAATTTTCATACCCCTACACTAAAAATATACTTTGGGGTGATGACTGTCTGTCTTTAAATGAATAAACAAGAGACATGGGAAGTTTACTAACATAACATGCATAGAGGCAATATCCCATACTCATCTATTTTAAAGTCAAAACAAAAGCTCGAAAAAAAAAAGAATACAAAGCATTGTTCATCATCACGGTGAGGACGCGACATCATGCCTACTTTTGTTCAAAAAATAAACTTCAAAATTTCGTGTGTTAATACAGAACCGCAAATATGAATCTGATGCAACATGTTCACCAGGTTTCTAATTTGTATTTCTACATAAAAGTAAATCTAAGCTTACATCCATTCTTTAACAATTTAAATTTTAGCTCGTGTGAAAGTGAGAATTCACTTTTTACTTACCCGGGAATGACTATGTGACCTTGTATTTCATCATCTTTGTATGGGAAATTTGACCCTGTATTTCAAGCCGAGTCCACGGAAATAACACAGTCAATGAGACGGTGAATCATTACTTTGTGCAGAATGTCAATACCTGCACCGGATCTGACCGTTTGCCTAATCAGCGTCTGTGCCGTTTCTTATTACAAAATGGAAGCAAAGTCACTAGAACTAGATGTATCATACTTTGTTTTCGGAAAGCGGTAGGTCATTCATGGGACTTGAGTTCGAAATAATGATATTACGAAGTGCGAAAAGATCAAATATAGAAGCGTGAGAAACATTTCGACACTATGTCCTTACTGGAAGTACCTAGTTTCAGCTAGGCCTATACATCCTATGTATCAGTGGCTAATTTGTTCTTTAATTCTGACTTCACAAACCTAGGGACCTCAAATAATTAGGTACAGAGCACTTGAACATCTCTCCGGACTACTTTTCTTCAGTGTGTTGAGCACCCATGTGATATAAGTACTGTTCAGTTAGCAAAATACCCTACTCAAGACAAAGACAACTGTGGGCGTCAACCAGTAATTTGGATGTCTTTGTCTATGAAAACGTCGATAGTATCACATACCATGCACTTAAACTCAAGATAATGGTCAGCTGTAGATTGACTTCAAACAAATATTTTATTTCATATCATACCACTGGCCCACCACAAAGAGGAAACAAGGTGTTCATTTCAGGGTGCGGTTAATGATAAAATTATTCAGAAAGAAACACTTTTAATACCATTACTTGAACATCTGATTTTGTGAGAACTGTGGGAGCACAAAAAAACTGTAAGGTTTGGCACAATGAAAGTCTGCACAGTGAGTAACACATTTTTATGTGTGTAGTTTAAATTATGATAAAATCATATATGTATAGGTTAACTGCTCATAAACAGAAAGGCCCCACGCTGTTTCTTTTTATTGGGTGTATAAAGTGAGAGCCTTACATAGTTTAACTGTTCAAGGCAAGGGTCACACAGGTAATATGAGGGTAACCAAAAAGGGTGAAAGTACAGGTTTAATTTTGGGACCCCCTAGAGGGCATGGCCCATCACTAGCCTAAAAACTCTGCTAAAAGGGACTGGCGGTATGGATCGGGGCTCGTCTAAATTCAGCATCGGCTACAAGTGGTCATTGATCCGTCCCTCTTACTCAGGTTGATACCACTAACCTAAATGGCTGGTCAAAATTAGCTGGATCTCGCAATCATTCTTGATCTGGCAGTCTGTCAGAGAAGCAATTCTCGGAATACGCAGCAACGTGGCTTAGCAGCAAGCTAAAAGCGCTTAGCCTGCCAGGCGGTTCTATCGCGGCCGCCCCCCCCCCCTTGAGCTGCCACCCCCGTTGGTTTTTTTTTTCATAGGGATGATATGAACCTAAAAAGTTTGTTAGCTCGGTGGGATGAAAAGCCTTTTCTTCGCTTCGTTCCTGTCGCTGACGTTGCCCTCTTCTGGAACAAAGGAGCAGAGTAGTCTGCAGAAAATGTGTGTCCTGCTGAGCAGGCAAGTTGGTATGTCGGTAGCGTTCTCATTTTAAAAAGGTCGTAAGGTAAACTTTCCCCAATGTCCAGAAGTAGTGCTTAAGCTCAGCGAAACTAGAAACGGCGGTGCAGTTACTCTGTTTCATTTTTGTGGTATTGGACTTTGCTTCCGATGCTCAAGGCTTCCTGGATCAGACTGAAACTCGTAAGAGGAAGGTGTGCTAATATATAATTTCTAAAGCAAATGGCATGTCACCATCTCTGACAAACTCACAGTTTAACCTCTATGATTAAGGGATATCAGACAACAAACTACAACTCAGAAACTAGACGACAATTTTTATGTCCCAGCTGAGATTCGAACACACAACCTCATGACTGGAAGTCGCGGATCATAATCACTTTACCGGTTCCCATGCTCGGTTTCCAGTTGTATACATGCAGTAGTAAGAACACGTTCGTTAACGTTTTTCGTCATCTAGTATCATTCGGTTTTTGATACAAAAGTAGGCATATTTTCCAGTCGGGAACGTCGACACATCAGGCTACTGCATTAGTGCAGTGTGCGCATGTATTATTACTTATTAGCCTAGCCTACATTAGCGAGGTAGCTTTAATTGTGTTAATAACTTCCCTTCAACCAAGCCCGTGGCCAAGAGGGCAGTGGTCCCCTGGAAAGCTTTCCGTCCCCTAGAAGATAAAAAAATACCATTTCCTTAACGCATTTTAGTCTATCTCGCCCCAGAACATTTTTTTCGCCCCCTGGAAGTTTTAGCATCCCACGTACCCTGCCTACAACTAGTTCAATCTTGTCTACTCGATGGAAACCAACATTTGTCGGCTCGAAATAGAAAAGGAGATATCTTATAGAGTCATTTCAGGCAGAGTTTCAGGCAATCTGACACTCGACTCAGTTGAGAGGTGACTTTTTGTGCTCAGGGGTGGCTTTGTAAGGGGTGAGTTTGAAATAGGTGACTTTGCTAAGGACGACTTGACTGCCAGCCTACAGGCTGAGCATATGAACACGTATAGTAGGTATGCGCACGTCGTAGGCATACACATCGTAGTTTTAGGGGTTGTCTGGCTTCCCACACAATCTTCTCATATTTCAAGATGTCTCTCTGAAAGCAGGTCTAATGCAGAATGAAATTTTTGAGGAGAGTTTACTGGACCACACATTTTATATATAAAAAAAAGAGAAAATACCAAAGGATCTTCATATATTTCAGTTGGCGTGGGCCTTAGTTGGCCTGTTTCCACACACTGTAACACAAAAACACACAAACACACCCACACAAACACAAACACACCCACGCACACATCCCATAGGGTATGATCCAAACGTGTCAAAATTTGAACTTCAAAGTTGGTCAAATTGATTTGGCTGGCATTTAAGTACACTTTGTTAAGTGTCTAAAACCACACTCTTTTTACTGTAAACGCATCTCATTTTGGAGGGTCATGTGACTAAACATCACTAGATTAGATTCTGAAAGTGGCGGAACGGAAACACAGAAAATTCATGATTTTTTTGGATATGATAACGATAACCAATTATTAATAGTAACCTTTTATTTGAAGTCAACTAGCTGCAACATTTGGAAAGAGATAATTAAACTCTAAAAGGTCCCTTTTTCAATATTGGGGGCATTTAAATTGGTCAAATTTTCAAGTGGGCATGCCGTCCCGCCACCTCTCAAATGCCTTGTTTTTTATTCCTCTACTGTTGCCTAGTGGTTCGATTCCACAAATATTTTTTTAAAAATTCAACTTTTGAAGCATACATTGTAATCACATATTCAGATTAAATGAAAGAATGCAAAGACCATGCAAATGCCTTTCATTCTCCCCCCCCCCCCCCACACTTTTTCAGAATTCCGTCCCTCTACCTCTGAAAATGTTGTGTGGTCACCCAGTATGCATCCACATAAGGTGCACACATTTAATTACTGACTAGGGTTTAAACAGATTATGGAACTTACGTCTTTGTACTCTTCTGAAGTGCCACCTTCCAAGCTATTGTTAGGAAAATAGTTTTGTATTTTTCAGCAGAGAACTACCAATTTTCACACAGATATTTATGCTATTTTGAAGCTGTTATGTGAAAAAGTGTTTGAATCATCTTACTTCAGATCCACCATTTCGCTTTCTTTTGTTAGTAGTTCTGTGATAGACATTCGAATAGAAAGGATCTAAATAATGGTCCAAAGCATAGCAAAGGAACATAGCTTCAATTCAGTGCCAAACTTGTACCAGTATTGTCCTTTATTGAAACCAGCTAGTCACTGTGTTCAGATACTGCTCACCCACCAAAGCTCATTTTATTTTTTGCAAAATTGTCAAATTGCTGTTTACTGTATGTGCATTGCAGTTTTAAATGTTTTATTGTGACCTCAACAAAACTATTGAGGTCTGGCTCATTTCTTACTGTACCATATAGATACAGTAGCTTTCTGACAAGGTACAGTAGTTTCTATTAAGAAATTTATCGATAATGAACCCCTGCCTAAATATCAAAAGTACCGATTAAAGAGGAAGGAAAGTTAGGAGAGAAAAAACTTTTATCAAGGATATGAGAGAAATGTGAGCAGGTTAAAAACAGGAAAGGCGAACAACAATCCTGGGAAGTTGGGGGGGGGGGGGGATCATTAGAGCAAGAAGCGCCAAAGCATGATACGCAACCAGTTTTCAAAACGTCAAAAAAACAAAATCACGGCCAACTTAATAAAGCTGAAAAGGGAGAACATTAAAGGTTTCTCTTGGATTTCTGTTAAGTACGGTATGAGGGTTGGCTCTACCAGTGGTAGGATGTTAATATTAAAAAGTGGCAAATTGTAAATCACAACTGAGTTTCACACTTGGAGCGAAGGGGAACCAATTCTGGGTGGCCAGAAAAGGATAATGTTGATTGGTATGCTTTGAACAATGGTAACTGACACAGTTCATCTGCCACAACAAATCCAAGCTCTGAAGCAGTGTTGAAGCATGCACACTTAATTTAATGTAAAGTTTATAATAGAATTCCAATTAGAACAGTATAGTCAAGACTTTGTAAAATAGACAATAAATTTACATTATTACTGTTCCTTAAAAACTAATTATTTCACAAATTCATGTTAAGTGCAACTCAGTTTGCCTCTTCTTGAAAAAGTGGAATCAATTAAACATTTTAGGGTGTTCAGATTGGAATTTCATAACAAAATCTTCCTGTTTCTCAACTAACTGTAATACTTTATGTACTTTTATGATTGTTTAAGGAAACCCTAAAATCCCGTAACACTGACACATTTCTTTCCATTCACAATGGTCAAACCTGTAAAAGTTGTTTGCTCATGGCTTTGACACATAACTGTTACATTTTATATTGAAAAAATGGGTGGCAAACATTAAATGTTAACTTTCCATACTGTTGACAATGTTTTAATATAACAGCACAAACATTCCGTCCCGCCACTCAAGTTCTTCTTTTCAAGTCTTTCTATTTCATAGAAGAAATCATCAAATTAATAACCACATTACTGTGTTTGAGAGAAAAAGAATTATTGTAGCGCGCATTGGCATTTATGCCAACCCTGATCATCTACTTGGCTGATCCAGGAATGTTTCATAATTAAACTTTGCACCCAACAGACTCAATGGATTTCAATTTTATGGGTTTGCTAGAAATATTCTAAAAACAATTCAATTTTTCGTCCCGCCGCCTGAGGTGGGGGGGGGGGGGGTTGGATCATGCCCTATATCAATATTTGCGTACACATGTACGTACCCGAGATGCACGCTGGCGTACGTATGGATGTAAATACATACCTGCATACATACATACTTTGTATATAAACACATACATACTCAAATACACATATACGTATATCGTACATACATACGTAGGTGAAATTTTAATGTAAACGTGCGTCAACATAAATGTTTTATACATTATCGGTAAATTTGTTACTACATTTTATCAGTTTACAAATATTATTACATTACTGGTAAATTTTTACTACGCTATCGGTAAGGTGTGGTTACTACATTATCAGTAAATTTTCTTTTACATTACCGGTTGTTGTTACATTATCGGTAAATTATTACATTATCGGCTGTTAAACCTTCCTCTCAAAATGACAAATCCATATACTACCGTAAGTATGCAAACTATCTATCATTGCTATCTTGTCATACCGTGTTCACAAAGTAAGCTCCACGATAACACATACATACACCCCCCCCCCCGCCCACACACACACACACACACTGTCCTCTGTGATTGCACATATTCCACACGGTTTCGGTAAGGATTAGAAAGATGGACGGCCGAGTGCCAACAACGAAAATTTAGGTTCCGTACTTCAGGAACTGAATGTGCCAATGGATATCATTGGCGCAACTGTTTAAACTTTTTCAGGGACAGCGATACTGTATTGGACATCGGAATTGAATCACAGGACCGTTCACAGTAACACGTAAACGGATATCCATAAGAAAAAGTACAGTATGAGTATGCGTATAAGTATACATGTACGTGTTTGTGTGTATTTGCATATATATATATATATATATATATACATATATATATATATATATATATATATACATACATGTATGGTTGTATGCATACATGTGGTAGACTAGTGCGGGGCGGAACTTCAAAACGTACCCGAAAAGACGTTTTGTGATGCTCAGGTGATTGCAAAGTCGTCTACTCATAAAAATCATCAACATAATTGTTACGTACGTTGTCAATATTGGAAGGGTGCAATTTCAAAAGGTCGTCAGCAGGTCAGTATACCACTCCAACTTCGCCAACTTCTTTGCTTAACACGTCCGGGAGCTACATTCCTTCCCACGGTCTAGTCTACTCCTTCGCTTTTAATTATATAATAACACTGTAGACCAGGAGCGGAGAAACAGGGGGTTGAGGGTTATGATAACCCCTCCATTTTTTGACAAGGGGAGGTTGTCCAACACAATAGCCCCCCCCCCCCAGTTTTCAGGTACACTTCCGAAAAAGTAATTCATGAAAAACTGAAAAAAAAGCAAATAAGATAATAATAAAAATAAGCGACCTTTAGTTTTAACTACTCCCAGGTTCCTAATCTTAACGCAACTAAACTGTCACTAACGTTAGTGATCAGTCAGTTGTCAAAATTGTGCCAAGGTCCGATACACCTGGAGCGGTGATGGGGTGAAGTGTACCTCTGCACTGCCATCAAATGAGAATACATACATATCAGTCTGTTTAGATCTATGAGAAAACCATATAAATATGTACCTGTATATTGATGGACCATCCCAGCTCGCTTAGGCAACCGATTTGCCTTAGCAGGCTGGGAAAAATAGTTCATAAAACACATAATTATATGTCTCCTTATGCATACAAAATACCGTAGAAAGTATGCACCAAATCGCATATTTTCATATTGTAATCCAAAAAAGCTTCAAATCCTGGGAGGGGGACAGCCCCCTCCCACCCCCTCCCCCTGGCGCGCAAGCGCGCTCGGGCTCAGGCTTCGCTCCCTCGCTTTACGAAGTATGCAATCCCCCCCACCCCTGACAGCCTGACAAGAAATCTCCGCCCCTGCTGTAGACACGGAAGTAGCTCGAGGTAGCATAGTACTTCCTTGCTGCCATTACCTTTGTCGTTGCAATTAGACGCAGATACACCATGGAAACATTGTCGTCAGGGGGCACCGAAGACAGAAGCGGCCGTAACGGTTCAACGAGCGTTGTTACACTGAGGACGATGCACACGAAGAAGTGATGAGAACTTCAAGTATGGTGCACTAAAATTCTGTCCCGCTGGACAGGGGTGAGGACATTATGCACCTTTAGAGCTGTACGCCAGTATTTGCCCGAGGGGGCCAAGTTTGTCGACGGGTAGGTAAAAAAGTTCTTTGCAGCAGCTATTAATGAACGGTTGCGGGAAGGATATAGGCCCATAGTCATGTTTGCATAAGCTAAGTAACTGTGAACCTGGCATACTTTCCAATAATACTATGTACTTACACGAGTATCAGTCTTCCTTCCAAATTCTTAGTCGTTTTCGTGAGTGATTCATGCGGTCATTACATGCCAGGTAGAAACAAAGCTTGCGAGCCACGCCACTCTTAGCCCCTATCCCAGTCAGTCATCAATCTCCAACTCCCTCAGAAAAAAATGGTAATACTACGGTTGATCATTTGCTAGTTTTATCCTAAGGTCAAGAGTTCTAGCTATATGCTTCAAAATGTTACTCTTTAAAATGATCTCTGGTCAAGGTTTGCTTTTTGTTACGACCTCTCAAGTTGCTATATCCATTAAAAAGCTACTCCTCCCACCTAATGCCGTATCTGGCCGAGACTACACTACATTTCAAGTGCCTAAGTTTTAAAAGTACTTCACAGACTGACAGAGGAATAATTTTTTTCCACAAATTTCATATGTTTCGCTCAGACCTCGCGTCCTCATTGAGGGCCTATGTCAGTTTCTTGTGGGCCACAGCATCTCAGTTTCGCTTCTGGACCTTTTGGCTAAGATCATGTGTAGTTTGTGTTCTTTTCAGCCAGTCTAGAACGAGACCACGCATGACAGACCCATGGTGTAGAGGCCTGTACGGTCAAGAGGTTGGTCAGCTAAGTATGTTGTAACCTCGGCGGGGACGTAGCTACTTTGGGGAGCAGAACTCCTTCGGGAGTAGCCGCGGTCACACTACAACGAATTCGGATCGGATTCCTATCCGATTTTTGTGAGTTTTTATTAAAATCTTCTCCATCTCTGGTCAGAAAGAGCCCAAAATTTGCCAACCAGTGTAAACATGTGATTTGCATCAGAGGTCTATGAAAATAAACTGTTAACTGATTTTTTCGTGACGTCACACCGACAAACAGCTTTTATCAGACACGCGTAGTCCGATAAAAGCTGTCTGTCGATGTGACGTCGCGAAATAATTCGTATAAATTTAATTTTCATAGTGTTGCGATTAAAATCATATAATTACACAGGCTGGCAAATTTGGGGTTCTTTCCGACTCGAAATGGAGAAGATTTTAGTAAAAACTCACAAAAATCGGATCGGAATCCGATCCGAATTCGTTGTAGTGTGACCGCGGCTTTACTTTTGTTTCGCCCGTGGCTCTTCGCCGGCGAGTCGAGGGGATTTTGGAAAAAGTATTATTCCATACCCGTCTTGGAGTTCAGTGTTTCCGGCAGAAAGTTTCATTAGACCAATGCAAAAGTCAACACATGCATTGATAATTCGAGGGAGATAAACATCTAAATACAAGCACGGCAACTTTTTAACCAAAAAAAATGTACATCTAAGTTTTGCTCCACGGTTTACCACTGTCAAAGAACAACCCTTTTGCCCTTTTTCGGAGAGTTAAGTAGGCACATGCCTCTCTGACTGATAATATGTCACGTATAGTTAGATAAAATTTAACGACACACCAACACGAACGAATGTGTTATATAGTGTCAACCAGGTAAAAAGCGTAGTTTACATACGGTTTCAAATTCAGTTCAAATACGGTGCAAGTCCTCCCCTTTAGTCGCCTCTTACGACAGGCGGGGAATACCGTGGGCATATTCTACAACCCCCACCCCACAGGGAGAAATATGTCACGTATAATTTGAACATAGTGAAAAATATTTTAAATCCAGTGTTTGCTTTGAAGTCGTTCATAAGTCCAATCTTTTTGACTGGTTATGCTTGATATTAAGGTGCCATTATCTCTGCATACGCTATTCTGTCAGTTACTTTAAATACTCCAATAGGTCGGTCATAATTGCAACTTTCATAGATCGTATAGTTTCTTGTCTTGTAAAATTCTTCGGCACTATCTACGCGAATTTTGTAGGTCCCAACTTTTTTGTGGGTCTCAACTTAAGTTTCTTCGTAGACCACAATTTTCTTCGTGGGCATAGTCATAATCCGGGTCTGCTTGGTATTGTGCAGACTATATAGAACATCTGCACTGATTAAAAATATATCAGTTGACCAAAGATCATAGCAACCTATTTGTACTTATACCTTCTTCTTCCTTTTTCAATATTATGTTTCCAGAAATTTTGCACGTTATTGTACTCTTTCTTTTATATATCATAAACTGATCAGTACTTCCTTGATGGAGTCACAGTGCTGTAACGTCGATCACCCCAAAGAAATAAGAATATTGCGAAGTTGTTTCTTCATGGCAAATGTTGTAAACCTCAAAATTCATTTACCGCCGTCGTCCGTACAACGTGCTAAAAGTTTTATGTTTAAATTATTTCACACCCGTACATCTGGAGAATCGTTTCGTTGCAATAACGCAAGAAGCGGAAAATATATTGTTAGGCTATCACTGACCCACACTGTCATGCAGGGTGGCGCCAGGATTTTTCCGACAGGAGGCCAAGCTCCCCAAAGGGGGCCAGGAACCCGGAGTCCCGACAAAGGTGACGGGTTGCCGAAAAGATGTCGAAATGCGAAATTTTCGGCGCGCGAAAACTTTTGGCATCTTTTTGCAAAAACTCGAAAATTTGGCTTTTTATTAAGGAAAACTACTACGGTTGGGATAAGGCCTACATATTTCATCTATACGCATTTAGGCTTCCAGACAAAACTGGAAAATTTCCCAGACGGGGGGATCAGCCTTAACCAATGGGGGCCATGGCCTCCTGCGCCCCCCCCCCCCCAGCGCTACCCCTGCTGTCATGGAAGTAAGACACGGAATCACTTCCAGGTTAAAGCATTTTAATTGTAACGAGATATTTTGGCGTCTTTATCGGTTGAAAACAGTCGGATACGATTCCGTTAAGTATGAGCCAATCAAAACAAGCATATGCAAATAGACCGGAGCCTTGATACAAAGTTTAGTACGTGAATTGATAATCGCAGTCATTACGATTTTGAGAACTGAAGCGTGCTATCGAGGTCGAGAGAAGAAGGTCGCACAAACTGCTCGAATGTCGCTGCCATTGAACTTACGGTAACCGTAAACCGTTTTAATTTGGAACTTTCGCACCAAGTTACAACCAATAGCTTAATTTAGCTCGTAAAATCTCGGGATAAACTTTCTGCGTGAATATTTTTTCTGAAAGCTCTTGTTGCTCTCAAGGACATTCATACACGAATACCATATTTAAAAGAAGAGCGAATCGATAATTGTGAATGCCTTGAATCGGTGAAGGCATTCACACGCAAAAGTTCAAAAGCTTCTGTTGTCGTTTGGACACTCCTAAAATCTCATTCGAATTGGGTTTGACATAGCAGACTATATTTACTTAGGTGTGACGGTATATAAAATTATTCAAATGTTTTACACAAATATTTCTTCTGTTGCAATAACATTTTCAAACAGTTTTCGCTCTTCATTGGGAAAATAAACGTTTATTTTAACAGGAAATGATATCTTCTTAAATCGATCATTTCTGCCCACATTGCACGGTCACGGAACTGAGTTTTTACCGTTACGAGCGAGGAGATAATGTAGGCTCAATGCATTGAACGAGGTTGATATATGTTTTCAGTTGGTTGTATTCAGAGAGCTAAGAGAATTATAGCTTTATGCAATAATAAATCAAACGAAATGAAAAACTACGCTCATTTCAGATAATTCAATCAATTGCCCTGAATAAGCTCGATTGATTTGCAGAAAAACAAATGGATTCATATTAAAAACTAATTGCATGTTGTTTTTAAGAATATAACGGTAAAATTAACCTTGAAGTGACAAGAACGTAGACTTTCATTTTTGATCCTGTGAAAGGCAACAACGAAACTCATTTTCTCGCAAGGAAACTTTAAGTTCATCTCGGAGAAGATTCAATACTAATCAGAAATTCCGAGTTAATGAAATTGCGAACTCATTTTCACTGCAAGAAGATACAGAGCTTGCTTTTTCTACCACCTGGTGTCGATAATTGGACTTAAATGTTACTGTACAAGACAAAGAACTTTGACGTGTGATATGATTTCCATGGTCGTTTTCTACTATAAACAAAACTGTTATCGTAACTGCTGACAACTCAATTGAACTTTTTCGTAAGAGAAGGTAAGAGAAAGTAAGTTTCTCTCTAGACACGGATAAAACCTGTCACTCTGTCTCCTTCATCGAAGTGATAAGGTTGTGTTTTTCATCCTGTTGATGTAATAAAAAATGGCTCGAGTAAACATTTCTGATAGCAGCGACTGTGTTGATGTTCAAAGCGAGTTCAACCCTATAGTTTTTCAAGTGATGATTGTGGCAACACTGGCGATCTCCACTGTAGGCGGGAATGTGTGCACTTTATTAACTTTTATTGGATCTCGTTACCTTAGAAACTCTCACGGTCTAATCATCGTATCGCTTGCTTTCAGTGACTTTGGCATTGGTCTTGTATCCATGGGGTCCATCTATCCTGCAGCATTGCAGTACTGGCCCCATAAACATATCTTTTGTGTACTGCAGGGATTTCTGTTCGAAGTGTGTCATACCAATTCGTTTTTCATGACGGTGTTTTTAAGTATCGAGAGATACCTGGCGGTTATTCACCCCCACCAGTATACTACAGTGCTGGCACGCAAAAAAGTCTCGGTCATCATATGTGTCACGTGGATCGTTGCCTTTGTGGGGTATGGGCTGCCAACTGCTCTTCAAAGATTCCAGTATTTATTCAATAAACCCATTTTGGTGTGTCTTGTCAAATACAGGCAATTTAACAATTTGTCGGTCGGGGCGGTCTTTCTCTGGTTTCTATTTACGTTCGTCAATTTCGGATTGGTGACATATACATGTGCACGAGTTACTTTGGCGATGAGAAATATCGCTGAAAAACGACTTGGTCAAGCCAGTCAACGTCAAGTCCAGCAGAAGTCACGGTTTGCTAAGAAGGCGCTTCATACGTTCAAAATCAGTATAGTTATCCTGGTAGCGTTCTACGTGTTACGATCGCCTTACGTGGCTATTATCCTAGCTACGGCTTTGAAAGTCGATAAGTGTTCTTTACCAAACTTTCTGATATTTGTAGCCTACTGGGTGGCTATGATTAACGGGTGCTTCAACTTCTTCGTGTACGTAGTGATGAACTTAAACTTTAGAAGAGAGTTCAAAAGGTTGGTCATGAGACAAGAAATTCTGCCACCAAGGGAGACAAAGACCCCTACAGCCACGAATGAAAAAAGTGACTCTAATCGTCAATCACCTGCTACCATCCAACCATCTTCTAGCAATTCTTCCCAAAGGCAGTAAGCAACGGCGTAGCAAGACCCCGGGGGCATAAACAAGAGACAGCGAGGAGCCCCAAAACCAATGGCATCGTAAATCCATTTTCCTAAGACCCCTCCAATCTCCATGGGGAGGTAGGGAGTAAGAGTGAGACCTTGCACGCACCGGATCCGGGTTTAATCCCGTATTCCATTCTTTTGCAGTTGTTGATAGCTTTGTGGTTCCTTTCGGGTCTGTACTGGGTGGTTAGACGGTAGGCAGAGTTACCATATTTTAAAACGTTTTTGCGCACTTGGTTGGAGCCCCCTGAGCCCTCGGTGCCCCTGGACATTGTCCACCGAGTCCACCCGATTGCTACGCCAGTGGCAGTGAGGTTATAGCCTGCACGGTTGGCGGTACGATCTCCTTTGTGTGTCTGGGCCATCTTAGCAAATCACGTCTGATCAGCAGGTTTGTGGGGTACATGGGTGAAAATGCTATGAAATTATTACTGCGGATTTCTGTAACAGCAGGGAGCAGGGAGTTGTTGTTACCACCTCTTTGGTTAGAGGGATGTTACCCTGCGTAATTTTACTGGCTTTTTCTAAAGCACGGGGATGCCCACTCGGTGATGCCGGCTGCAGGGAAGTCAATATGGAAGGGAGGGTACATCTATACAAGGTTCCAAATATGAACAAATAAATCTGTAAGCCTATCTAAAGATAAGGGTAAGCGGACTCGCTGTGAGTAGTGTTATGGTTACGGACCCGACAGGATTCAAACAGCGTGAGGATGAGGACCATATCCGTCAGAATGGTCAGATCTTTCGAAATTCCAATCACTTTTTGTTACTATATTTCAGTTGATGATACTTGATAGAAATGTGACATAATGCAAAATGGTTGTATTGTAATTAAAACGTATGCATTTATTTAATATACTGTTCTATCTGGTATCATATACCCAGGAGAATTTCCTTACACTGCAATGACCCACCTAACACTTGCTATCGTGTTGGGAGCCCCCTGTGGGCTGGGGGTTGTAGAATATGCCCACGGTATTTCCCGCCTGTCGTAAGAGGCGACTAAAGGGAAGGACTTGCACTGTATTTAAACTTTACTTGACACTGTATAACACATTGTGTTGGTGTGTCGTTAAATTTCATCTAACCTAACCAAAGCTATCGTGTTGGGGAACGGCGCACTTTAAGAATAGTACGCATATATTTTATACATATTTTATACATTCGCGTCAAGTTCTGCAGTATCCGTACGTAGAGGCCGTAGTGGCACCCTAAAATGCCCCAAATTTTACACAATAATTGGGTAAATGTGCCAAACATCTGTTATTTAATGGGTTAACATAGAGCTTGGTTACCTAATTATGAGACTAAGATATTCGTTCACTATGCTAAGTTCCGACATAATGTTGTTGAGCAACCTCAGTACTTTCTCATACGTCCCTAGTGTTGGAATGTTTTTTTTACGTGTTTAGAGTGTACAGTTTCATGTCCAAAGGTGGAAATGCTAAAAGAACGTGTGTGGTAACAAGTATACAACAGCTTTGAGAATGAGGTGGTAAATGTTAGATTCAAAAAGTTTACGGTCATTACAAGCCACGGATAGTGAAACATGAAGAGTTGGTGAATAAAAACACCACTTAGGACATGCAAGAAAAAAGGAACCATTGAGTGTGGAAAAGATTTAAATGACAACTCGTTGATCTGAGTCAGGAGTTTAGATTTAAATGTTACAGGAGAGTGTGATCACCTGAAATGCATCAGCTAACAGCTTTATCGTAATTCAGACCAAGTCTCAGAGACCCTGATGTCTCTTAAAGCGGGCCTATTTATTGATTGGATGGGGGGAGTCTGCATGGTGTGGCGTAATTAATAATTTGAGAGGGGGTAAATACAGGGAACTCAAGTTTACATTCCCGTAGAAGCTTTCTTGGTCCCAATCCAACATGCTTTGCCTATTCTGTACTTGGGCTGTGTCAAACTAACTTCCCTGACTTGACTTTCTTGGGTACTCATGTGTGAAACAGTTCTCATTTTTATGTTTATCGTTGTAATCAATGTCTAAAGTATACAACAGAATCGAATCGTGTTCTTGTACAGGAGAGCGGGACGAAGGCTATTCATGGTTTTTAACCAGTCGCTTCAGAACAAAACTTTTAAAAGTTTCATTGTCATTTCTTCTCCCTCTGTAATGATCTTGGAAGCTAAATTTTCATCTTTACTGGATAAAGTAGGCTACTTCTTTAGCGGATTGTGTTTAACTTTTTGTATTAAAAAGCAGAGACTTATTTACATATTCACATAGACAGTTGTGATGATTGTTTGTATTGTGCAAAAATCATAAACAGGGTATGAGAGTTTTCTGTCTGAGTACATCAAAGTTTCCAATTGCAACAAGAACTTGCATGCAATCTACTAGCGGACTCCATGTGTAGTACTACATGAGCGACCAGAATTACAGCCGGGACTCTCTTGGAGGGGAGTGGGGGAAGAAGAGGTGAAGTCTTAGACATGCAATGTATGGAAGTGGGAATCTTTTGATATAAAACGATTTATATAAGGTGTTGAAGATTGATAATTGTTAAACATTTTGGTGTTTATTTCTTTGTTTCAAATGTTGTCACAGTTTTGCATGGAGGGTAGGATTTATATGTGTAAAAGATGTACCCGTCATAAGCAGAGACTTAATTGACATATTCGCATAGATATAATGTGATTCGTTTGTATTGTGCAATAATCGTAAGCAGTGTGTGAAAGTTTTCTATATGCGTACACCAAGGTTTCCAATTGCAACAAGAGCTTGCATGCAATCTACTGGCGGACTCTACTGCTGGCTACTCAATCTACTGGCGGACATGTGCAGAACTACGTCTATACTTGTATACAGAACTACCAGAATTACAGCCGGGACGGGGTTTTTTTTTTTGGGAACTACCAGAATTACAGCCGGGACGGTTTTTTTTTTTGGGGGGGGGGGGGGAGTGGACGAAGGAAAGACGAACTCCTATAGACATGCAATTGTATGGAAGTGGGAGTCTTTTGATATAAAAAGATTAATTCAAGTTGTTGAAGATTGATCATTGCTAAACATGTTGGTGTTAATTTATTTCTTTGTTTCAAATGTTGTCACAGTTTTGCACCGAGGTTAGGATTTATATGTCTAAAAAAATGTAGCCTTTAAAGGCGGTAAAAAGGGGGGCGGAAGACGGGCCGACAGTGTCTGTAGTCTTTACCAATTGGGAGGGCACTTGGATTCTTAAGTCTCCATCATGGCGACCTTTGATTATGACAGGAGCTAAAAAAGTGTATGCCGTTTTGGTAGCCAGAAAAGCTCCCAATTTTTCCTAGGCCTATGTGATTTTCATATAATTTCTGTCCGTTTTGTTTTTTAATTTCCCTTAAGAGGTCACGAGCTACGATAAATATGTAACTGGTTTTCTAGTGTCACTGCATTACACCATTGTATGTTTTTGTACAACAAACTAATGCATTTATGTATATATGTATGCATATGGTTATTTAAATGAATGAATGGTGAATGACAGGTGCTGTTCTGAAACTATCACGATAATAGCCTAACAGCCTAACCAAAAAATAAAACAGAAAGTTATGAATGATAAAATAAATCTTTTTCACTTTTTCACAAGTTTGGTAATGATGTATGTCGCGGCAATCAGTGAGTATCGTAGTGTGCCACAATGGCATTATTGTGACTTCATCTTAAAATTTTGTGGGAAGCGTTATTCAAAAATAGTGGTTGTAGCACGTTTTGGTGCCCGTCATTTTGTTTAGTATGAAGCGTATTATGTTATCATAGTTTTCGGTTGTGTTCGTTAATAAATGTACTAAAACCATGATTTCCGTTATTACCTTGTTATCATTTTAAAAGTAAGTTTCATGTTGGAGCTGAAGATACGGCGGTATTATTTTCCCTAAGGGATTTCTTTCTGACGGTACTTTTCTACCGTTCCACGTAGCCGTATGACGACCGCGATATTCAAGTACCGTTAAATTTCATTAGCCGTCTTGGTATACCAATTCCATCTTGTAACTATCTATATAGCCGCTGTTGTATGAGCTATGGTTGGTGGTTACTTTTTTAGACAAAAGTGTAGTCACAGGAGATGAAGGGAGGACGTGTTCTGTTTTAAGTACATGAAGGGAGGAATAACAACTGGTAACAACCTTTTTATCAGATGTCCTGAATCCATTAAGAGAGGACACTTACACAAGCTAGTCAAACCAAGAGTAAACTCTAAACTTAACTTCGACAAAGCTTTTGTTGCATTTTGTACTATTGAAAACTGGAATTATCTATAGTACCTTAAGCAATTCCAGTACCGACTCCCCTAATCTAAACTGTTTTAAGACAAGGTTTGATTCTCACTGAAACAGAAAGCCTAGAGTGTTCAGGTACAAAGACTCAAGTTAGTGTTTCATGCGCGATGAAATGGCCAAAATTTTTTATAAACGCCACATACCAGCCCACATAGACATAGGAAGCTGTTCTCGACTGGGGTGTGACATTGTTTGGGACCGCCGTCCTGGGAGAGGGGAGGAGGACTCCCTTTTGGAAAATTTTTGAATATTTAAGGGCCCCTAGATGCAATTTGGTGCAACTGGTATTGGGCAAATTTGAAGGAAAATTACAGTAAATTTTTGAAAATTTCACAGAGTTAACAAATAAGAGGTTTTCGTCCTGGAATTGACGGGGCGGAAGCATACTTTCGCCCATCACATTTTTGACTGGGGACCCAGCCCCCTCCCTACACCTATGCCATTCCGCTAGTGGCTCTGAGCTTCTCAACCGGGTGAATTGTATCGACATATACTATAACTAGACAGATGATCCCACACTCTGAACTTGAAGCGGATAAGAACGGTCACATGACCTGTTCCGCCTGTTTCACTTGTGGTACAATAAAGGGGGGTTGGAATTCGATGTAAAACATCTGAATGCGCGTTCGTTGTGCGTTCACTATACATTGCGAACTGCGGTACCACGATTGGCAGGGCCATTATTATTGCTTGACTTGGCACAAGCTGCACGCCCTAAAAGTACAAGCAATCAGCAAAACCGCGTTTACATCGTACTTAATCTTTGTCCAGTCGTTTGCGGTTCTTGGCTTTCGGTATTTTTAGTTCAAAACGTGACTGCAGAAAGACGGTCGATATAATTACTAGATGGTTACAGCTATGTTTTGACTTTAACAGAGGAAAAACGACACCTTTTTATTTATCGTTCCTCTCAGGAATTTTGTAACTGTTTTGCTGGAGTTGGGATGATTTGAGTATTAAAGCGGATCAGGTCAGTGAGGTAACAACCCCATTCTATGTGTGCTTTGAAAACAGGGCGTCTTTTGCATCCGATGTAGAACTTCCTTGTTGGCACTGACACGCTTCATGTTCAGTGAGAGATGTCTACCCTGGACTAAAAGACCTTGGATGCCAATTGAGAAAAAGGGAAAATGGGGTGGTCAGACATGATTTAGGAGAACTGGAATCCGATCTGATGAGCTGCCTCTGCTCTTTTCCTCCCTTGTCCATTTTGACAGACAGGCTTACATTATCATAACACTGGCTAAACCTACTGTACTAATTATCATCTGAGTACTTACCTTGATATCCAGATGAAACTGAATCGCATCTATCAGTTTTTAATTCCAAATATTCCTTGAGCGGATCCGAAACCTTCCATTTAGGACATTGTCGAATAATAGGTGATCACAGTCCTAATTGGCTGGCCATACTGCAGAGTGATCGCACTATATAATAATGATGTACGATTTCATAAATACGCGTCTTTTTTCATTTTTTTTGGATGGCTAGATACTAAAAACTGGCATTCGTTTTGATCTAATTCGTTGAATTTTCAAATTTCATCGATGAACACCCCTCGTGGTTTCTAGTCTCTACCTTTTGCATACCCCCGCACACAGATCCCCCATCCCGTTTCGTTTTTCTTGTTACTTTTGTAAAATCCCGTTTCCGTTCTGGGCACCGTGGCAGATAACATGAACATTGAATAAAGTGTAATGTTCGTCTTTAATTACGCTACAACAGGAAAGACAGTGGATGATAGAAATGTATGGTAAGTTTTCGAAGAGATATTTGGCGAAGAGGAAGTAAGGAAACATCTGTCACCAAGGTGGTAGGAAATTACTAGACAAAATTGAAATCACGGGCTTAGATACTAGTGTCCAGGATCGGTATCTATCTACTACAAGGCGCCCCAAACACTGCCCCCAAAATACTTTTATTGCATCAAGCCATATGCAGGCCTACGGTAAAGTATAACGCCATACCAAAATGTATGTGTATTGTGTATCCTATTGTTTTTCTATTCAGAAGCCTATTTAGCATTAGGCTACAGTATTATCGTTTAATTTGATTTATCTCCTAGTGTATGCTACAGTATGACACTTAAATCAAGTATCTTAAATTACATCTTTAAATTGATAATATTCAGAACTTAACCACTGGTAAAACATGGACTTACGAACGCAGCCAGTGAGCGTTCTCTATTACCGTATTCCCGCCGACCAGTGTAGATTCTGACCGGAAAATCGTATGGTATGGACTTCCCCAACCCCCTCTGTCTGAATCCGGACTGGGGTATACATTGTCTTCAAAATTTAAAACTTTCTTAGCACAAAAGCCTAGCAGATGCTCAGAATAATCATAGCTGATTTAGATGGATACCAGGGTATCTAGCTGGGTGACTGCTTGTGTCATTCAACGGGTTTGATTAAAATTTAAGTAATCTTAAGTGTAACTCAAAGGGGGACCGGTTAGCTTCCCTGTGCCCCTGCATGATGAATAAGTGCATGTTTGAAAGCTACTGTTAGTATTATAAAAAGATGAGCGATGTTACAAACACACAGGGGCGGCGCCACGGGGGGGGGGGCACGGCAGGCATTTGCCCCCCTATGGTTTTTCACCCCAAAAATAAAATCGTCTAAATAACGTTTTAAGACACATCAGTTTGTAGGGGGTGGGGTGAGGTGTAACAGTATCATGGAATAAAGTATTGTGATACATTATCCGTCGCATATAGGACATTTTCGGTGTAAATCCTCGAAAATTTTGCGCCCTTCGCGCGCGTTGTTTTCTCTGTCTAACTCATTGTACATCCGCCCGTTACTGAATCCACCGCAGAGCTTACACTTAGGCCCCTTCTACATCCCAGAAGACCCATGATTGAATTTCTCTCTGAGTTTTTTTTTTTTGTCGTTTAAGGGTTAATACCTAGTAGCGTAAACAATAGGGGGGCCAAAAATACAGTATATCCCCTAGCGAGATTCTGTGAAAATTGATGTCTATTTGAAAACAAGCAAACATAGTATTCAACACTAAACTGACTGATTTGAGTGATTAAAAGTTAATTCAAATCCGTATTTGACCGACGTATTTATCAATATTCTGTAAGTTCTCGGACTGCGCGCGAATGTGGTACCTATTTTGAATTCCATGGCTACCTTCACGACCGTGGCTCACGGAGAAGTAGGCCTACATCATATTTTAGTGTGTAAATCCAGTACGCAATGGACCTACCAGCTCTAGTTGTACACTTGCCCTACACATGCAGTGACATGTCTGTAGTGCATCATGTCACAACAATCACAAAATGGTTAAATTGGTACGCAGGGAAGGTTATACCAGAGGAAGCAGCTCCGTGAAAGTGGGAAAATATATATGAGGCGTTTAACATATCTAGATGTCTTCAGTGCAATTTGAAAGATCTGGGAAGGGCCATTTCTTGCGATCTGGGAGCTGTTTTGGCAAAACTTTTATCGGCGAAGTCCGCGCCAGCCAATAGAAATCATGCCACATATCAAGATGGCTTCAGTGCAATTTGAAAGGTCTGAGAAGGACCATTTAATTGCGATATAGAAGCCATTTTGGCAACATTTTAAAAACGTTAGTGGAGCTCCGCTTCTATACCAACGCAACCAAACCCGTTCACACGCTCATGCCTGTCAGTCGTCACTTATCAAGTATCGTACGGTTCAAAACTGCCTCCAAGATCCCGAGAAGTGCCATTTCATGCAGTCTGGGGGGGGTCTGTAGGGCGAAAATTCTCTTGTACGATTCGCACAAAACTATGATGGCTCCGCTTCGATGGCAACTTTCATTCTGCGCCCCTCCCCCAATAGCCATCACAAATCGCCGCCCTTGCCCGTTTGTTATGTAATCGTCGACAATAAGTGCAACAAAGTTGGAAAACTGTAGTCGGCCAAAAGTAAAGAACGTTGGATTACTTACCTAGAAACTAGATTTCTCGAGAAAAAATATGACTTCAAAAGATGCAAAATATTGTACCAGATTGCGTCTAAGGCTTCCCGGTAGTCGAAAAATCTTTCACACCCCCTCCCCTTAACCCCTCCCTCAGAACCGCGATCACTCATCTCATGCCTGGGGCGGATGCAGGGGGAAGGAATCAGTCGCACCCAAAAAATTCAAGAAAAAACGGCAAAACTTTTGTTAAGCTATAGTATGAGGAGGAGACAGGATGTAAGTACGCTGCATCTTCGGTCTATGTCCGTCCCCTATACGTTTCAAATACCTGTGTTTTTTAGTTTCTTCAGTTAAACGTACGTTACCTATCCGTTCATTGTCAGTTCTATTCCTTTACGCTTCCGTTACTTATGCGTTAGTATCCGTCGAACATTCGGTACAGGTACTGTACTTTTACGTTTCATCCGTTTGTTGTCCGGTAATGATCCGGTGAGCAATAGCAATCACTGGAGACGAACGGATACTAACGGAGAAGTCCAGTATGAGAAACGCACGAGAAAATGATAAAACGGAAGCTTAGCGGATAAGTAACGAATACGTAAGGGGGACCTTTTTCGGTCGACGTCTGGTCCAAGTTTTGTGCATGTTCAAAATCTCTCGCCGTTCATACCGGACGTTCCCGGTCATGAAAAGAAGTCGTCGGAGGAGAACAGGAGACTAAACGGATACTAACGTACATCAACGGAGTGACACTTTGGGTCTTCGTTTCCTCTCCGTTATTGCAATCCGGTGAGGTGTGACAGGCGCTTAAAGACTGACGTGTGTTATGGTACGGTATCTCCCTCCCTCCTCCCTCTCCCTCCCTGGTGACTCCATCCCAACCAATTATTTATACCTCTGCCTGTGAATTCATTCTTAAGATTTAAGTCCAAATTTTACATAAATAATACTGCAATAAAACAAATTGCAATCAGTTTTGTCTCTTATCCCATACATGCACGTTTCATTTTAGGAGTTTAAAGTGGACCTAAAGTGTAGAATTATAAGAATATATATTTTAGACGTTGGAAACGAATTTTACTCATCCAACTCTCATTTTCATAGCTCACCCTGTTGCTGAGATAGGAAAAGTTAAAATTTATTCATTTTATTTGAAATAGTCGATTGCGCAATAATTTGTGATGATCTTCTTGTAAAACTCACATTACTTGCTTTTGTTTCCTTTTGAAATTGAAATGTTTATATAACCTTGCAAAATTACTGTTGTACGGTGAGGTTTTGTATAGTCAAGTCACCCTATAATAGTGAGAAGGTGATCACATTTTGGCACAAGGTGCAGAGGCTTTCGAAAAAATAAAGAAAACAAAGAATGTAATTTGAGTAGTACAAGAATGACATTACAAATTATTGCGCCATCTACCATTTTAAATTGAATAAGCACCAACATTTTATATATCTCAGCTCAGGAATTCCTGTAAAGATGGCAGTTAGACCATTTGGATTCATTTTTCAAGCTTTGTAACATATGTTTTTGAATTTTTAGCCTTTAGGTACACTTTAAATTTAGCTAAAATTTGGCAGTTCTTTGTAGACCACAAAAATGCATTTTCTGTGTGCGTTTCTTTCAACATAAAAAGTTGATTTAACTGTATTTTCAAAGCAAAGTGAACTCAAAGCAAGCTGGAGCGATTTCACATTCTCACATTGATGAGCAGTTCTCCCTTTTCCGTGCCTTTCAATCGTTTTGGCTTACAGACCCTTAAGGGTGCAATTTGCAAAATTTCACTATCTCCTATGCATATTACGTAATTATACCATACGATTATGAAGCACACTAAATGGGATTTAAATTTAACGATACACATAATTCAGTCTATTAATGTGAGGAAATGACGTCACTCCTGTTTGCGTAAAGTTTACTTTAGCTTGCAAATTTGGTTACATCATCGGTTCAAAACTCGAGAAACTATAGGTAAAAATTTAATGTTATCTCATAAGAGTTATGATTCCTCTCCCTTTTATAAAATTCAATTTTGAGTATAACTCTTCCTCAGTGATTCGACTTTTCTATAAGCAAGAAAAAATCACATAATGAGGATTAATTTTTTCTCATTAATTAAGAAATTGCAAACATGAGATCCATATTTCAAGGATGAATACATACAGTTAAGAACACTCGGGAAGTGCCGTTTCCGGCCATCTGGAGGGTTTGCAAAGTCAAAAATTTTCTTGAACGCTCCGCGCCAACTGATGGTGGCGCTCCGCTTAGAAATATGTATTACCATTTTTCATAGATTTATTTTTTCTCCTTAATGGAGAAATTGCAGACATATGATCCATATTTCAAGGCTGGGTACATGCAGCTTAGAACACTCGGGAAGTGCCATTTCCGGCCATCTGGAGGGTTTGTAAAGCCAAAAATTTTCTTGTACGCTCAGCGCCAACCGATGGTGGCGCTCCGCTTAGATAGTCTTGCTGCACTCAGCCCCCCTCCCCCCCAATATTTTTTCGTTCCGCCTCGCCTGCTGCATAGTTGAAGCGTCTCATTCAGTGAGGGGCCGATTTTCACTGACAGACAAACAACCCTTCTCACAGTTCGTATTTATTTCAGACAAAAAGTTCTTTTTTTAGAGAAAAATAAAGTCCAAGAAAATGAAAACACCAAAACGCAGGTTTTGACACGGGGAGAGGGGAGGGAGGGGGGTAGGGTGAGGCTCGGAAGTCTTCAATGCCTGCACTCCCCAAGCAATAAAGCTGGGTCCGACCCAGCATGCTTTGCCACCCCTATCGAAAAACCCTGGCGCCGCCCCTGCAAACACACCACACTGCCTTAGAAGAGTCGTATGAAACGTAGTGTAACTCAGTAACAAGTTTTCAACCGTATCAAAAGAACTGATATTGTCATAAGGTATTTAGACTTGTTAGACTTGTTTCATATTGCCACAAGAAATTATGCTCTTCTTACTCATAATCGATATGAAAGCGTAAAATTTTGAATTTAGCAAAACTGATGAAAATGTGCACATATACTCACCTGTTGCCTCGACACCGGCATAAAGATATCGGAAGTCAATTAGGTAAACACTTGGTCTCTTTGAGCAGCGCTGTTCCACTCATCCTCTTGCCCAAGAGAACTGCAAGTGAGCAATTAACAACGTTCTGCACGTAGCCCTCCACAATTTGATGGTTCATCGTCTGGAAATTGATGCTATGTTCTTGACCTATCGCTTTCTTCACTACGTTCAAAGTTTTAAAGGAGAAATAGTTATAAGGGAACCCTAGATCAGGGCCATGGAAAAACAAGCTCTTCAAGTAAACAAAGCAGACCGAGAAAGTTCTTCAACAATACCGCTGAAGTTGACGCTAAGTTGCCCTGACGATCAATTTGCCACCTACTCAGTACTCTGCTGTTCTGAGCGAGGATAGGGGCTTACCGTGTCATCTGATATGCTGACCTTTCAACCTCATGTGCGTTTTGGTGCACGTAACATTTCATTCCATGTAAAATTGGATTTTTGAAAGCATTTCAGTAACCCACAAATCTCCGAGACCACCCCTTGATGAAACGTTTGTTTTTATATGGAATGTGATCCTTGAAGTGAGTGGTTGTTCAGCATAGAGAGGGGAAGGAGCAATGACGTAATCGAACCCTTATATTCCATCTTTCTTGATTCGAAACTTCTGAAAATGTTCAGTCAGTCTTTTACACATTGGCCGAGGTCAAAGGACCCCAGCCCCCCCCCCCCTGGCAGGGAGCAGGCCAGTAGCTAGAATAACCAATTTTGGGGGCACATCGATTCTAGAGTTTCGCCGGCCTGGGGAGGGGGTTAAGGGGAGGGGTGCCCCGGCCTCCCCTTTGAAAATTTCTGCCTATTTTAAGGACTCTAGATGCAAAATGGTGCGGTATTTTTCCAGATTTTTCTCCCTATATTTGTATTCCAAAAAAGCTGGTCTTCTTGTAAATTTTCCTCCTTCGGTGCAAGACCTTTTATTGAAATATTGGGGGGAGGGCACGTGCCCCCATGCCCCCGAGGCTACGTGCCTGGCATGGAGGATAAAAGACTGGTTAGAACAAGATGGTTCCTGACAATGACACGAGAAAGCTATCCATGCGGGGGAAACTTGCAGATAAACTGTTTACTGAAGAAAAGTTATGTATGTAATGCAACATTCTGGGATCCGATAGAGTATACGCTCATTGTGTGATCCATTAGGCCATGCCAGGTTGGATGAAGACCTCATATAACCGTATTAAAAAGTGTAAGGCATTCGAATGAAGTTCAGTGTCGCAATCTGCATTAAAAAACCAGTTTTACCTGTTTTGGAAAAAGATAAGACTAAAAGCCGGTCACTAATGTATAGAACTATGTGTGATGAATGAAGAGGATTTATAAACAGAGGCTTCATGTAAATTTAAAGTTTACCTAAAGTCTAGAATTACAAGAGTATATATTTTAGACGCTGGAAAATGAATTTCATTTATTAAACTTTCATTTTCATTACTTTACTCCACTGCTGAGAAATAAAATACAGAAATTTATTCCCTTAATTTGAAATAGTCGATTTGTGATGTCCTTCTTGTACAAAACACATTACGTGCTTTCGTTTCCTTTTTAAATTAAAATATTTATATCACCTTGAAAATTTTACCGTTGTCTCGCATAGCATGTTGTATGGAGAGGTTTTGTACAGTCAAGTTACCTTATAGCAGTGAGAAAGTGATCACATTTTGGTACAAGGTGCAGTGGCTTTCGAAGAAACAAAGAAAAACGAAGAATTTAAGTTGAGTAGTACAAGAATGACATCACAAATTATTTCGCAATCTACCATTTTAAATTTAAATTTTAAACATTCTATATCTCAGCTCAGGGATGTCCTGTAGATGGGAGTTGGAACATTTGGATTCTTTTTTCAGTTTTTAAAGCTCTGTAACATATATTTTTGAAATTTAGACTTAACTGGTACACTTTAACTTTCGGAACGTTAATTCCTAACGTTTTCGCAACTTATTGACGTACACAGTAGGCTGAAAATACACTTCCAAAGTTAACCAGAAAAATCCAGTTGGGTTGGGGAGTATGGAGATTGACTACAAAATTTAGAACTCCCATGGTGATCTTACTGTACATTTGCTGCCAGTCAGTTACAACAGTTGCAGTTTTGTAATCGTTTGGCGATAGATAATTTTCAATTTGTTTTTTCTAGCATTGAAAAGAAGAGACAGTATGAAACGGTCTGTCTGCATGATGGGTCCATGCAAGGTGTTTAAATATCATAACCAGGGGCGGATTTAAGGGGGGCCCAGGGGGCCCGGGCCCCCCTTCCAAAAATTTTTGAAGTTTTTTTCAACTTCATAAAACAAATGACTAGGCCCTATTCCAATTAAATAAGCCTTTGTGATGTGTCAGAGTGAAATCCAAATTTGTTCATTATTTAAATTTCTACCTCAGAAAATAAGTCTTACATTAATAATTCTGTTACTGACCTCCGGCTGATAACATGTTGGCTTATACTGGTCACAGTAACTTTTTCTGGGTATTGCAAGGGGTTACCATGAGCGCTGTATTGGATTGCTAACTTCAGTCTATTACCAGCCCGGCCCGCAGCATTGGAAACACTGCTTCTACTTTCAAAGGAATTTCAGAATTCTTTAATATTTAGAGGAATATTTTCAACAACCTCAGGCTTTTAACTATACCTTGCAGCAACAGTAGCGTCTTCTTTAAGCTTTGTAATTTACTTTAATGAAATGTACTTCGAATTTAGGGTAATATAAGGGAAAAGAAGACTTCAATTCGGGAAACTGCCATCCTAATATGTGGACAACAAAGACTACTCTCCTCTTTCATCCAACCAAAATTTAAATTTCACTAAATTATGAGTATTTTCCAGCCATAATGATGAGTTTCAAAATATACTGAAGACATCACCATTTTGCATCTAAGCAATCTTAAATTAACAAAAATTTTCTCAAAGGGAAGGGGACACCCCTCCCCTTAGACCCCTCCGCAGAGAAGCATGTTTCACCCAAAAAAATTTAAATTTCACTAAATTATGAGCATTTTCCAGCCATATATGATCGGTTTCAAAAATATGCTAAAGACATCACCATTTTGCATCTAAACAATCTTAAATTAACAAAAATTTTCTCAAAGGGGCTCCCCTTACACCCCTCCCCCAGGACGGCGATCACTCATCACATACTTTACCCCCTATCAAAATATCCCTGGCACCACCCCTGGTGCACCGCTTCCCCCTTATATCCCTCCCCCAGATCAGACTTTTATACAAACCACTATGACGTGGGCCCCCTTCTGCCAAATCCTGGATCCGCCACTGATAACTTTTTCATTTTTCACACCCATATGGTCATCTAACCCCCCTTTCTCTCCCTTCACACGCTCACTGGCGATCGTTGCATGCGAATAACACACAGAAAATATGCATCGCGAAATAACGTTGCATCATTAAAATGGATTGTAAACGTAGGCACGTGAAAAAAGTATTCTAATATCACAATATCCACGCCATAAATATTAAATAAGGGAAAGACCATTTCATGGAGAAATATTATATTAAAATGTTCCCTTAAAAGTTGAAAAGAATCTTATCAATAGGTGCACGAACCGAAGTCTTGTCATAATATTCCACTTGACTTGGCTAAAAATTAACCGAGTTGTTTCCTTTTTATCCAAATGTAGCAAGTTTTGAACCAAATTAAGTCAAACATTTTACAAGATCTGGGTTCGTGCCCCCATGATAAGGATGCGCTGGTTGCTACGTAGCAGGTTGTACGGCATATTACTTGTTCAGTCATATCTCTAATATCGGTGGTTTGGGAAGCGGAGGAGCTGAGCAAACAGAGTCCGCTCCGCGGGGTGAAGCGCTGGGGAAACTCGTAGAGTTGCATTGAGATATCCCAATTCAGTGCGTTGATTTGAAGATCCTTAATATGTATTTACATACAATATTTGCCTGTTTTTGTCTCATAGTGTCTCCTTAATGTTATCAACAGGCATAGGCTATAAATGTTGCAACAGATGCTTTCGAATCTCCTCGAACAATTGACCTTTCATGGTCAATAGAGCTACAGTATGTACGGTCATTTACAAAACAATGAGAGGGATGAAAAGTTTTTTGTCGGACCCCGCTACCAAAATGGATCATGCCTTATAGGCTTAACTACGCATACCGAAATTTGGCGGGTTTTGCCAAAGTATTAAAGGTACTCCATTATCCCTAACCAAATTATTGGAGGGGATCATATTTTAAATTCACCAATTTTAGAAAATATTACTGCTTTTCACCAGCTATAGGGAGAATTGAACAAATTTGCATTCCGTTCCCAACCAAAATATAGAGGATAGGTACATGTCTTGTTACACCGCTATATGAGAATCGGTTGCTTGTTAATCACCGAACATGCACTCTGATAAGTGAGCGGCAAATCGAGCCTGAAAATCGGTCTTCATGACTTTTGAGTCATGAAAGGGCCAACGCACAACTAATAGAACTCTGGAAACTAGCTTGGGTGGGTGATCACGACGGCGGACTTACCTGGCGCAGGAGTGTCCGTGATCACGACGGCGGAGCTCCCAGGTGGGACCTGTTCTATTCAGCCAGTCTAGAACGGGACCACTGTCGGGTGGTGTCAGTTAAGTCAAAGTTTGTCCCTTGGGGACGTTGTTACTCCTTCGGGGAGCAGACCTCCTTCGGGAGTATTGTTTGGTTTTCGCCCCTGGCTCTTCGCCAGAGAGTCAGGGGACTTTTGGAAAAAAAGAGCTTTTGAGTCATCGGAAAGTCTAATATTCACATGATCAGCAAAGTTGCAGTTCAAATATCACATTGGCAAATTGGAGGGAATCTCTTCCTGTATCAGACTTTCTTCTCTCATTTTGATCCTCACCCTTCACTCCATCCCATGTTACAGCTCGATCCCTACTCCAGCAGAGTCCTGGCTTTTTTGAATAAAGTGTAACAGGAACCATGGCAACCTCGTCGACAGTGTCTCAGGATGTCATTTACATGACATTTCGATACGTTTCAACAGCAGCTTTGAAATAGCTAGTCATACCAGGGAGCTGGAAGACGTCTTCCAGCTCCCTGGTCATACGAATGAAATACAGGACCCAACAGACCCAGGGTATGCAAAGATATGTGATTTGCTTGGACTCCTAAAAGTTCCTGATAAATCATCCCGATTGTTGTGTGCTGTGGATATAAAGCTTAACTCAGTACTATACAGAGTGACGTCAGTGGGGGTTGCTATGAAAACTGACTTGATACACCTGCAACAGAGATGGTCGCTTACTTCTGCACAAGGCAATCTGCATATAAAAAGGAATGGCCAAAGCGATGTAGGATATCCTAATGAGAATGGCCCAACTGAAGCCAAGTAACAAAACCAACTGACTTTAAACATGCAGGGACGCGTTAGTGCCAATAATACCAACTCCCCTAACTAACCTAGTGCATTTGTCATAAATATGGGCCCAAACTCGCCATGTATTATCCTTCAAGTTGCCGTAATAATGCATGGGTGCATAAAGGCTCCCCTGCTACATACTGAAAAGGAAAAATATCAGTGATAAATCGATCAGATAAAGGGTAGCCCGTTTCTACGAGTACAGTATATTAAGTTCTTACCTTCATAGCAGGTGTCGAGTATGTACTCCACCTTTGACGTACATACTCTAACGAGTGCAGCCAATATAAATACACGTCCGCCAAGCGGGCAAGACAAGCCTTCCCAAAGTCATTGAATATCGTAGAACTTTTACTTAATCAATGCCTGAAATGTTGGTCTCTTAAATGGCAGCGGCACGTGAAATCCTTCATTCTTAACCTTTGCAACCTGGTAATACGAAAGTTCAAATTCTAATAGAATACCATTTCTCTACCGTCCAGTGACGGAGCCAGAGTCTTGAAAATTAGGTTTGGCGAAATGGGAACGGCATAAAAAACATTGCACCAATGGAAAAGGAATGGTCCACGCCCCGCTGAAGTTCGAGGGATTCAGGGACCTGTCTAAGGCTTCGGGTGGGGTCCATTAGCCACACTCCCTCGGATGACAAGGGACGAAGCTCCTGGTTGTTGGTATCAGATACCACCTCCCTGGTTATTCACAAAATTGGGGGTAAAAGAAATGGCTGGGAAAGAAATGTGATTGCGAAAAACACATTTGTTTGATTCTTTTAAAAATTTATCCTTTTTGTGTAGTCCTATCTTTGGGACCACAAAATTTTGGTCCTCTGATTCGGCTGGCCCAATGGTAAATCCGGAAAATCCCAGCATCTTTGGGCCTACATCCTCCTGCACTGAAGTGATGAAGTATACACAGTGCAATAAATCCCTGGAACATCATCTTATCAAGTAACTATATTCAAGCTGTGTGATCTAGTTACTTTTGAACCCTTGGTGACCTTTAGAGTTTGCTAGGATCTAAATGATATGCTTCGGGGAGATAAACAAAACAGTAGCGGGAACAAGTAACCTATATTTCTGTTTAAACTTTCCCTTTGAAGAAATTCGAATGAGAGGCCTCCTACCTTGGATTAAACTCCTCCGCATCTCATCTGACAGGCTTTCATTACAGGAGAAGACCTCCGAGCCATATGTGATTTGCAACAGGTATACCCTGCGACAGATGAAATGCAGCAACTTTAGCACAGAGGGAGAATCAGTTGGAAATTGATTTCCCTGTAAATATATTTGCAAGTCGTGTAAAAAACTCAAACTCCAAAATAAGTATCTTCACGGCTTTGATTTACGGGTTAACTTTCATTTGCAGGGGTCAATACCATTTGATTATGGTGCACCGACCCACGACTGTGCGGGAATTATGAATTTTATTGGATTTTGATCATTTCGTTTGTAGATTGAAAAACACACATTATTTCTAAAGGAAACATCGTAGTAAAGTATTCTGTCTACTGGGGCAGTGGACAGAATAATGAACTGACAGCCGACAACGGTTTTGTTTATAAACAACAGCTCCTTTGTAAGGCGTTTTAAGTAAATTTCTTTTGCTAGTTTGATTCATTTGTTGCGCATCACTGCACAGTGTAAACGCTTTCAAATAATAGGTCTAATACACTGAAAGGGGGTAATATATGGTGCAGGACGAAGGTGGAAGAACCTCCGTCTTGGTTCGTGCCCGGGTATTTTCAATAGATCATGTTCACAAAGATTTCCGACCTCAGACTTAGATTTGTTTGCTCTCTGATAGGTGTGCAGTCAAACAATCTAGCCCTAGCAAGATCCTAGCTAAAATCCGCCTAGCTGTCATGGAATAGTAATTTGTAAATATATCATAACAAACTCCATAACTGCCATATCATTGGCACATGCAGTATCATGACTGCGAACTTCTATAAGACTTCGGGGACTCAAAAAACAAACAAAACAGCAAACAATGAGCAAATCTAGGATGTCAGCCAATAGGAGCATTAATTTTGGTGTGCTGCTGTTGCCTTTATCTATAATTACTTGCGTTGAAATTCAGTAAAGTGCAGATAGGATATGGGGACTGCTTTCTTACAAGCCAATATAGGCCTATAGCAGGATAGGCTACAAACAAGGATTAAATTATATTTCATGGAGCTTGAATAAACACATCCTCGAGATACAATGAAGAAGAAACATACTGACGTTATCTGAAGGGTTTGTAGGTTTAAATATCAATTATGGGAAAAAATTCTTTCCAGAAGGACCATTTGTCCATAGTTTATCTGCAGTTAACGCAAATGTTTCCCTTTAAGTAGTCAGATAAGCCTGTTACTGCACATGGTGTAACTTTAAGAAAGGTCGGAGATCGCTCTTAACATCCTGACAAACTCTTCTAAACTTTAACTAATTTTTAATTTAGTTCAACGTGATTTGAACCCCACTGAACATGAGTTAAGAGTCTTGCTTTCTCCATGTTTGATCTATGCTTTTCCAGATCCCCTGCCTCAGTTTGTAAAAGAACTTGATCCTGTTTAAATTCATTTGGTGTGAAAAACCCAGTGAAAGGTCAAACGAAGTATACCGTTGTTAATGAAGTTGACCACGGGGAGGGGGAGGGGGGTTAATGCTATTCACAGGGCCGTAGCGAGCGGGGGTGTCACACCCCCAATATTTGGTCGCCCGTCGGCAAATTTTCGGTCTGTCGGCAAAAAGAGGAGAGGGAAAGGAAAAGAAGAGGAAAAGAGGAGAGGAGGAAAAGAAGAGGGAAGAAGAGAAAAGAAAGGGAAAGGAAGGGAAGGAAAGGGAAGACGGAGAATGAAAAGAAAAAAAAAGAGAAAGAGAGAGCCAGTCTGTTATCGGCTATTTCGATTTTCGGCTCTTCATCTAATTGGTCCATTCAAGTTGAAGGCCCGTCGGCAAATTGATTATGCATGTGACGGCCTTATACGGCCGTATCAACGGCCGTCGGTGTAATTGAACGAGTGACTGAGTCCGTCGGGAACTCGGGAAAAGAATGGAAATCAACGGCTTCCGTGTAGGTGCACTATTTCGGGTCATATGGCATTCTTGAAAAACCACTTTCTGCACATTATTCCTCACTTTAATCATCACCTAAACAATAACCTGGACTTCAAACACATTTTGCAAACTCCTGAGGATACGGTTTATACCCACAAACATCCCGGGGAAAAAAATGCGTGCCGCGCTTGTCTTGCCTTCACTGCAATCTCAGGCTTTTAACTTTTAAACACCGAAATGAAACAGATACAGAACCCATCTTCAGATCCTGGCGTTCAAAGCATATTTTGAACGCTTGTGTTAAGATTCTGAACACTTTTTCTCCCTTTTTGAACGCCGGACGCCTATCCACTTATCGTATTTGAACGCCTGACGCGTCTAGTGTTCAAATGCTGAACACATAGTGTTCCAGTTCTGAACGACAGGTTCAGCACCTGAAGTACAGTGGCATGACGGGAGGAATAGCCTAACACATAAGAATTAACCGGAATCTTTGCATTGAATAATGCATTATGAACCAAAATATACCAGTCCTGCATGAGACTTAATTTTTTACCGAGAGATTATGCTAAACCCTCGGAGCTTCCGGGGGCGAAGCCCCCGGACCCCCACCAGGGGCCCTAGAGTCGGCCCAGTGTTTTAGCCATCCCCTATCTGTGGGACACTGTCGCATATACGGCGACAAATGTCGCACAAAAAAAATCTGACACGCAATTTCTACCCGTCGGGTGTAAATTTTGAGGTTCCTCATTAGGGCAGAAATCCACTCAAATATTGCACCATTTGCGATCTAGGCACCTTTCAAATTCCAAAAATTTTAAAGGGGAAGGGGGCACCCCCTCCCCTAGGCCACTGATCAGTAAATGTCGCATTGAGAAAACGTCCTAGATAAAGCACTGGCGGGCCTCTTGATCCCAACCCCCTAAAACTATAGCGGCCTGATGAGAGGATATAGCCTAATTCATTAAAATTAGTGGGAATCTTTGCATTTGATGATGCATTATGAACCAAAATATATCCATCCTGAGACTTAATTTTTCACCCAGAGATATACTTAAACCTCAGAGCTTCCAGGGGCTGGGCCCCCTGGACCCAGCCAGGGGTCCTTAGGCGGGGCCCAGGACCCCACCAGCTAAAGATCACTTTCGTGCTACGCATTACCAGATCCGTCGGCAAAACATTATCTCCACACCCCCCCCCCCCAAAAAAAAAATATCACCTTCGCTACGCCCCTGGCTATTCATATTTCCAGCTTTATTCATGTTATTGGTCATCGATTGGATGCTTAGGTAAGAAAGTGAAGTGACAGGAAAGATGTTTACTAAAAATGTTTCTTCGATCTTTATTTAAACAGATTTAATAGAACGATTTTATTGTAGTAACCTAACGGATAGATTGTGTTTACTGACAAGTTTGTTTATGAAGTTTGCCATGTCTGGTCACGACGCAAATTTAAAGAACCCGAAAGCATTTTCAGTAAACAGTTTATTTGGAATAAACCTTGTATTAGGGTTTATAATAAAACAATATTTTACAAAAAGTTGTGTGAACATTAATAAATTTTGTCAAGGATTTAATAGCAACTGGGGATGAAAACAGTGTCTACACTTTCATTACCTTTAAACAATTTAAATTGACTTCTTGTCCGTTTACATTGTATTCTGTACCACAGTACCAACACACTGGAAGTTCACGGTTATACATCAGGAGGTCAATTCATGTAATGAGGACCAGTCTGTTGAGTAAGTCATTATTTTGCTTTGCTGTTTAATTCATCACATTTCATCACCCTCTAGCTTTGGTTACAAATGATTTATAAGAGATGTTGCAAACATTCCTAGCACTCAAGCTAAGCGAAAGTTTCTTGTTCAATAGTGAGGCTCATTGGAGTACCCAATCTATTCATCTGCTTTTAACTTAGAGCAAGCTGCAGTTTTTCCGATTAAGCTTAGTTTAGTTTAGTTTAGTTTAGTTTAGTTTAGTTTAGTTTAGTTTTCCGATTAAGCTTAGTCCATAGAATCTTGGGCAAAAATTACTTTTTATTCAAAATGAGAGAAAGTGACAAAGTACTATGTATATTTTGCAATATCGAGAGTGAGACTTTTAAACATGGCATTGCAATATTACCTCCAAGAAAGGAGAAATATTTTCTTGATTATTTAGGGTGCTCAAGGCCTATCCATGTAGTTTTCAACTTAAAGTGTTACATTTGCAGGTGAAATTAAGGAACGAAAGTCATGATCTGACTAACTTTCTACACAAATTTAAATTTAAGTCACAAATAATAAAAAATATACAATATAAAAAGCAAAAAAACTTCAAATATAAAGTTTAAATTTGCATTTTAAAAGTGTGCATTGTTATGGCGGTCACATCAAGATGTTGTTTTACTATATGTTTCTTTCACCAAAATTAATTCTTTTGTCTAAGTTGCTTGCAACCTGGACTGGTGACAGAAAGGAGAAGAAATTAAAGACTTATGCTTCGTATTTGTTACAAACAAATGAGTAAATATCTATTATCTAGTGTCTACCATTTTGTAATGTACCATCATATATCTCACGACAATGTTTTGTTGTTTAATACTACGTGAGTGAATAGAGATCGAAAAAAGTTTTGCGTAGCACCGCAAAATGCTATCTATACAATGTAAATAATTCTTGCTAGGTAACAAGGTTTCTAAATTGTATTTCAGCGGACCTTTACTAAAACTTTGCAAACATAATTTTATTATATCAAGCGTAGGTTGCAAGGGCCAGCACACGTAAAGATCTAACTTACTGTCAACCGTAATTCTGTGAAACGTTCAAAAAGAAAGCAAGAAAAATAGCCCAACACAGCATTCTGAATTTGTTTTTATTCTTACTGTTTAGCCCTGAAGTCTGCAGATGACAATGGCTGTTTTCATTTAGCTATAAAAATTGAATTAGTGTGTGATAGAGATGAACCTGATGTCAAGCAAAACAGGAGTTACAAAAGGAAAGAAGGAAAAAATTTGCCAGCTCATTATTAATTCCTGCAAGTAAAAGAGTTGTTGTTTCACAAGAAGTATTTCTGTGAGAAATAGGAGAAGGGTTCTTTCTATCAAGTAGAGTCTCCACTTCAAAATGCATCCACAAGCTAAGTATGGAGCATATCCATACTTCCTGTCTCAAGATACCGTGTTAACAAGGTTTATAGAGTTTGACCTCTGGTGACATCAGATGACCTGTGACCTCCACCAAGAACAATAGGGTTCTCTTCCTCAGTATGGGGTATCTGCATGCCACATATGAGCACTGTCATTGATGTGCTGTTGGAGATATTGTGTTAATGGGCTAACCATCACAAACATACACTCACACACACCCACATACATACATATGAACACATGAAATCACAGATGCAAAAGTTTCTCTTATCATCCAAACCAATAAAAAATGAAGCTTTTGGACACTAAACTAGATGTATGACAGTGCATTTGTTTATTGCAATATTCAGTTGCAAATTAAACTCTGCAAAATGCTGAGTTACTGTCAGCACCTTATGTTTACTTAAATTACTTTAATTTTACAAACCCAAATATCAAACAGCAGACTAAACTGTCTAAGTTCACCCCTACATAAATTAGGAAAAGAGAGAGATCACCTTAAGCAGAATTAAAGGGTTCCCAAAGACAACAAGTACAATGGACACTTTTTTTATTACGGATGTTGGAATTAAATGAATCAGACTGGTCCCCCTCCTATACATGTTCTGCAATTGTGCAACTCTCATTCTGCATTCTTTTGAAACTAAAAATGAGAATATGACCTCATAAAAATATTTCTTCTTTACACAACAAGTTAAGAGGAAATGGCTTGCAAAGTGAAGTCACACTAAAAATAACTGATCACAGTTACATAACAATAACAGGAAAAGGCTTTTGTAAAATATCAGAAAAAACAAAGATGGTAATCTGAGTACATTACAAACTGGCTTCTGTAAAAACTGTCAGCTGTTACTACCCTAGTTTTAAATGTTGGTACACAGTTAAGGTAAAGCAGTGTGCTCACTGAAATGAACATCTTCCAAAGAAATGCATTTTAAAGCTCCTTGCATTATTAACAACCAGAGGGGTTGGTGACATTATGTACCCCATGCAAACAAGAGAATGGTGGGGAATTAAAACCTGCTTTTCTAGCACAGTCTATATAGCTTGATTACAAGTATAACATCATGAATTATTCACTGAGTAATCTACAAGTTTAAAGTACACATGTAAAAACCAACACTTTATACCTTGCCACACAAATGTCCTGTGAAGATTGGTGTAGGACAAACCAGATGAATTTTTCAATCTTTGTAACACATAAGTTTGTTATTTTGGACTTGAATTATACACTTTAAAATATTCTGTATGAAATGCACATGTGGAGTCAAGAAAATAAACCATATTGATTTTGGTAAAGGTCAAAGGTTATCTGAGGTCACTGGCAGTGAAAATACAAAATTCTTAAAAACTGCCTGTAACAACATACCTCAAGATAACAATGATGAACAATCTTCATACTTGCTATATAACTTTATCATATCTAAAGGGAGAACCTTGTTTCCAGTGGAGGTCAATGGTCACATGAGGTCATCAGAGGTCAAAAACCAAAAGCCTTGAAAAAACATGACATTTCAAGACAGGAGATGATGGATCCTTTTCATATTTGGTATATAGATGTGTTACTTTAAGACAAAAAGGACCCCTTGGGTTTGCTGGAGATCAAAGCTCACCTGAGGTCATCAGAGGTGAAACTACGAAAACCTCGTCAACTAAATAGATAGTGGTTGGTACCTCCAAATTGTGTCTGGCATTTTCGTTACAAACAAAGAGTTAAGGTAGAATTTGGTACCATTCCAAACATAAAATTATAGAGAAAAACAATTATTGTTCACGAGCATAACTACTACAGTAATAATTCTTATTTGAATAAGCTAATTATCTAATTATGAACACATGTAAAGGATGCTGTGACTATAGGATGATTAGAAATAATTTATGCCGAATGAGTTCATTGATGGTATCTTCTCATGCAGACTGTCCTGGGTAAGATTCAGACCTCCTAAGACATGTTTGTTTTTTTTATTTTTTGTTATTCACTTTTCGATAGGGTTCAAAGGTCATACAAGGTCAGCAGAGGTCAAGATGTGAAAAAATTGTAAGAAATGAAAAATTCATTAAGTGTAGACTTAAGGGATGGACCAAGTCACTGCAACAAATCATTCCCTTTCAGCAAGGAATCACTAAGCCTTTGGGCTTTCTGGTTAAATTGGAAATACTAAATTGAAGCTTAAACTAAACCATGTCTGGTTGCTGAAATTAACTGTAACTAACGTCATGCTCTCTCGAACAGGTAAGCAGCACAGACTTTAGGTTTGGGTGAGTTACCAGACTCTACTTCAAAGTCATGACTCCTGGCTGGGAGTCGAGGAAAGACTCCACTTTCCCTGGAATTTTGACTCCTGGGTTATTTTAATACTGTCATAAACATGTTAAAAATCATAGCTGGAAGTTAAAATCTATATGTTATTGCTCAGGTTTTATGCATATAACAACTTGTCCTTTTGATCTTTTTTGCCATTTATTTGTAAGGTTTCTCTTTGAACAGTTGGCCACAACAAATCTCCGACACTGTTTGTTAGGCACCTCAGCCGATGAAGAGCCTGTAGTGTATGCCTACTGGTACTAAATACACATTGGTAGGATAGTAGTTGACAGTTTATGGCTGCTGGGGTATCATGACATATCATGTCCCTGCATCAGTTATGAGGTCATTGTATGAGTTGCAACTTCTTCGATTCACAGTCATAGCTAGTATTGCCATGGGTATTCGCATCTACACATATTGCAGTCGCTCCAGTCTAACAGATTTGCAGGGGGTGGGGGAGATGGGGTTTCAATGCAGTATTACTCAAAGGACCATGAAATTACCTACATGCTGTCACCATTGTTTTAGTATAACATATACAGACATATAGATGACAGGTGTGTAGTGCAGATGTGTCTATATTTTACAGGAATAACTTCCCATGTTTTCATTTTTTTACTTATTTCTATATTTTTGCTATTACAATGGTAGTACTTTTCTGTAACACCTTGGCAAGATATTTTTCTGGATGAGCTCTTTATATACTGCACTGACAGACAGTGATCCTAGAGTTCACTGGTGAGCACATATCTTTCCTTAGTTTTATCTCACTTTTTTGGTGTTATGTTCTCCATTAGACTTGACCTTTGACCCCCTTGCAACATCTGCGTTATTTTCTGTAGTATTTTGTCTTCTCCTCGTCTTCCATTGATCTGAAACAAAGGTCACCAAGTCCTGTTCTGTAAGGAGCACTGTAATGGCCACCAGAAGCAGACAGATTCCACCTACAGCAATATGAAGGATACGATATGTCCAGCCTTGATCACAACAAAGTAGAGACTGAAATCAAATAAAATTATGCACCAGTTAGTAATAGGTTAAAGAGTTTAATTATCATATGTGATGTCAGCAATTGGTGGGTTATCAACTTAATTTTAGAGTGGCAACTCCTGGCCAAGAGTCAAGCAGCTAATCATCTCTTTGGCGTCACAACTCCTAGCAACTTTTCTTTTTTGTCACAGATATGCATAAAAATCCATGTTTTGTACATTACAACTAGAGCACCAACATTGCAGAAGCTCAAACCAAGCCAACATTTGTTCTATTGTAGGAAGGTACAGTGATAGCTTTAGTGGCATTTTGGTATGTATTGTCCTGTAAAACTGTAGCAAATATGGAATCCAGTAAAAAAAGGGCTCAATTTTGAGGCCTTACTGAAAGCCAGCTGGTTTAATATAGTATTTACGCATAGATTACAATTAATCATGAACAAGGGTACAAAGGGTCCTTCTGCTGATTGCCCCTGAGTGACCTTTGAAAATTTGAAAACTTCAAATGGTACACAGCATAAAAACTCTTTGCACCAAATATAATATGTACATCATTGCATCTTTGAAATGCAACTCTGAATAACCCCAATGACCCCCACAGAACTTCCATAAGATTTGCACAAAAATTGATTATATCTACTGTTTCATGTATCCAACGATCTTTGCAATTTAACCTCAAATGACCCCTGAAGACCTCAAAATGGCCTTCAGATTTCACAGCCAAATGATTATTACATATACCACATTTGGATGTGATCCTAAATTTTGGTTACAAAATTATTCGAAATCAATGTTTTGACCTAAAGTGGCCCCTAGTGATCTCCAAATGACCTTCACATTATTTGGCACCAAACAGTGGTTGCACACACCAAGTTTAGATTCCAACTGACAAACGGTTACAAAGACATTTCAGTCAAAGGTTTTTTCCCCATTTCGACCTTTACTAACCTTACATGATTGACCTTGTGTCCAAAATCAGTGAACACCCTGGCACTACAGTACTTGAGGAACACTATGGCAAGCTTTCAAGAACATAACATGCTTGGGCAGGGAGGAGATACATTTCTGAAATTTTTACATAAGAGCCAGTTCTGACCCTAAGTGACCTTTGACATCCACTTTCTGTTCATTAAAAGTTGTCCCACCCCACTGTTCATTCTGTCCCAAGTTTCATAGAAAAAAATCTGTCAAAAAATGAAGGTTTTGAAGATTTTGTTACTTGAAATGACACTACATCAATCTTTGGTCTGAGGCAAAGGTGGAAGGAGAGGAGGGTGCCAAAATTGATATTGGCACAAATGGAAAAGGACTGAAACATTATTAAGAGAATCAAGAACTCAAGATATGATAAAAACCAGAAAAGTCCAAAGGGTTAGTGGTTCCTTGCCAAATGAGGATGCTCTGTTGCAATGAGGTTTATCCCTCAAATTTATCTTTCAGTTTCTTGACTACATCATTTTATGATGTTTTAACAATTTGACCTCTGCTGACCTCACATGACCTTTGAACCCCAACATAGAGTAATGGTGGCTGATTGTAATAGCTCAAACAGCTAGATTAGATTGATGGTCTGAGCTAAATCTACATGTGTGTTAATACTTTTAAGATGAAGCTTAAATGCAATATAGTAACAAAACTGGTCTTGATAGTCTAATAAGTCTTCCTCTGAGTATTGGTTTCTCTTCAGTTATTTATTAACTCCTATGATTCTCCAACATGGGCAATTTGGCACCTTCCCATGTTGGGGAGGCTAGTACTGGACAATATATTTCTGTTAGTCCATACGTGCCTATGGCACTCATAACATCATTAATAGAGGCACCACTATTAAAACCTAGGGTACCCACCCAGGAGAAAAAAACAGTTGATTCCAGTTGGATATTGCAACTGGTTTTAACTGTGTCCAACTGGTCTCAACTGCTTCCAACTGGTCTCAACTGCTTCCAACTGGATTCCTTGGTAATACCAACTGAATCCAACTGGTCTCATGTGTTTCCAACTGGACCATGACAAAGTCCCATCTGGAAATTTCGAGACCAGTTGGACCCAGTTGCTTTGCACTGAAACACATTTGGGTTTTGGAAATCCAACTGAAACACTGTTGGGAAAAGAGTCCAGTTGGAAATAGGTGAAATAACTGATGAGTACAGTTGGATTCCAGCCATGTACCTGTAGTGTCAAGTTGTGAATGAGAACAGCACTAGTTTGGGGTTATCAAGAGTTGAGTTGTCGAGTGGTTAAGGTGTTGTTGAAGTATTGATCATTTACTCTTACTATATTTTTTATTTGATTGTCTTTGAATTTTAGGCAATTTTATTATTAGGCTAAATTATATTCTTTACCTATTACTTATGTTGCATATAATTAGCTACCCTGTTCTTCTACATCACACTCCCGTCCCTACATTACCGTTCATACAACCTGGTTTTTTAACTGAGCTTTTCTAAAATATATATTTTATGTGACTTTTCCAGTATTTTGCATTCAGTGAAGAAAAATAACTGGTGGTGCAAGACAACAGAAGTTAATAAATGAAGCCTTGGACTGAACGGTCCTGACTATACATGTATTCCATATTACTTTATCGCCTATATTAAATTGACATGAAACAATACATGGAAATGGAAGTTTATTTGTTTTGCATTTTTGGTATGAAACAGTTGGAAAATTCAGAGAGCAGTTGAGATCAGTCGAAGTTGAAATAGTTGGAATCACTTGAGTGTCCAGTTGAATCTAAGAAAGAAAAAACAGTTGGAAATTCTCAACTGGTTCCAGTAATTATTGTTACCAGTTGGAAAATTTTGAATGGCATGTCAAACCATTTGGAATAATTTCCAACTGGTTTCAACTGTTTCCAACTGGTTTGAACCATTTCCAAATGGTCATATTCAACTGGCTTTACCTAATTTGCATAATCGAGCTAAAATGCATTTTATCAGCTCAGTCCTTTTGTGGGATGTTTTGTGATGGTTCCATTTTTAAATTTTATTTCCAAAATTTGCAATTAACACATTTTAACAGTTTATAACAGGGTAAGCCTATTACTGATTTGTTTTTATCATTTTTGTTATGTTAAGTATATCTCACTCTCTACATACTAAATACATAAGACTTGACACAGCACAGCAATGTCTTTACATGTAATATATTAAATGTTTTGGACTTGCCTCAAAATGCTTCAATGCGTTTCGAAGTTCACCAATTACATCTGAATGACCCTTCTTTGAGCCACACATTCGTGGCTTAAGGGTGCTCATTGATTGGGTGCCCGTTCTCCTGGATCCAGTTCAACTTAACTGGAAAAGGGTTCCCAGTTGAAAGCAGTTGATCCCGGTTGGAAACATGATCACAACTGGAAACAGTTGTGAATTTTTCCAACTGGTCCAAAAACACAGCTTGGAAACATGGTCACAACTGGAAACAGTTGTGAATTTTTCCAACTGGTCCAAAAACACAGCTTGGAAATTTTCTAACTGCTTCCAGTTGGAACCAGTTGAAAATTCCCAACTGTTTTTTTCTTCTGGGCAACTCCTAAAATACTGGAATCATTTAAAACCAAGTCAGCAAATGTTCTAATTCCATACTGCAGATCACAGCTCACATACTCAGAAGTTATATTAATAGTAGCTTTTTAAAACTGACTACAATAGTGTGACACAATGGATACTTGACAGTCACAGTTTCTGACAAACAAAGTGACATAACACAGTCAAAATAGCATCACAGGACCCTCAGCTGTCCACGGACCTGTTTCACAGCCGGGAGGGGGCACAAGGGGTAAATCCTGGGCTCTGCAGGGGTATACACCAAAATATGGGTACTAGAGGTATTAGAACTGAAAAATCTTCAAATGGCATAAGAAATAATGATTGAACAGCCCATAAAAATTATTTGACCATAATAATTTTCTGCTACAAAAGCTGACTTTTCTCTATTGCATCCTAACTTGGACTACTGGCCTTTTCATTTGATGTTGTTAGGGGCTTTTAGGTGGTGGAGAGTGAATGATGGAAGGGGTTGCATTGTGCTTGAAACAGTAATTCTGAATATAATGTGGCAACTTCAGTACTGTACCTGAATCAGGTAATGAAAGTTTGTATTTGTTTTTCCTTATTCTACATTAAAATTGAAGTTCAAATTAACACCCTTTCTTTTCTTTACACTTTGCATTCTTATTGGAATCATGTGCAGTCTACATTTGATTTTCACAGGGGTTGTAACACCCCAACCTCCGCATGTATCCCTTACCTACATGGATCACTACCCTTCTTTTCTTCTGAAGCTAAAGACTCTTAAAGGAAGCGTACTGATCTTCTGACTGGTTTTGTATTTGTCAGGAAACCACCACAAACTCTATACAATAAAAATATTATGCCATAATTGTATTAAAGCTAAAAATAATCTTGCCACCCTAGATAAGGAAATTTGTCATATTGTTTAGCTTACCTAGATGAGTGACAAAATGCCATTTACTGTGGTTTGATTGTTAAGTATTACTTCACAGAAACAGTACTGAGAGGGAAATGAAACTTAAATATTGATCTAATGGGTCTGAAATTACCAGATATGGCAGACATAATAAATTTTGCACACTTTAGTGGCATTATGGAAATATGTCGTACAGCACTGTACCCTGGTAGTGTTAATTTCATTGTGGCACCTACCATAATAGAACCATTGTATCTTAATGACCAAGGATATCAGAGACAGTCAGAGATGTGCTTAGTTAAGTCCAAACTTTCTTGTAAAATAGCAAAAAATGGCTGTCTTTGCAAAAGAATATTAAGAATAATTTTCATTCTACATCAATTTAAGAAGGGAGTGGGAGCTGAAGGAGGAAGGGAAAGGTTAACAGTAATGCAGAATAATCAGAAAGTGAAAATGCCAAAATCTAGCCAACTTCAAGTTTTTCATACTGGATAATTACTCCCTTTCATCCCTACCCCTCCTTCCTAGCCTGTCTCTAAGCCCTTCTACATTTTGTACCATGTACATGAACACCTTAAAGACGGACACTCATCATCCCATACAGTTCCCATTCTTCCAGCTAGGTTACTTTTAGCCCCGCCCACAACTGTCTTCAGCCTCTCCTTGTGCAGACACAAGCCTAGTTTATTAAAGCTTAAGACATATCCTGGAGAGCACATACAGCCCTAATGAGTACTAATGAGAACACTCTCTGTGCATGCTGTGTAATATGAGCGACTCTGCATCTTTTGAATTTTGTATAAACCCTAATGTCAATCAAAGAGCAGTCACCAATTGATACTTTTGCTTACCTCCAAGTAAAAGTCATATGTGGGGTGATGAGTATCTGTCTTTAAGCAGCCCATGACATCCCATCTCAAACCATATTTAAAAGTCATTATATAACTTTTAATGCAGTATTTTGGTAGTGACTTCTCATTAAAGGCAGACAATTTTAATAGAGGATCTCACTGTGTTTGAGTGGGAGCACTCAACATTGTCAGCATCTACTCTGTGGGATACACACAGTCATGTGTAATGTGATTACCACAGGTTCTGTCATGTGTAATATGAGTACTATTTGGCAAGTTTAATTGAGTCTTATTTACTGAGCTGAAGTTGAAAGGCACTGTAATATTTTGTTATTATTTTAGAGGCTACATGAAAATGCTTGGGTAAACAAGGAGAGTTATTTTCCTGTGTTTCTGTACACTTTTAAAAGTTATAGACTGTTACCAACTTCTGTCAAAATTTAACATGGTGCTCAGAAACTGAAAAAAAGTAAAATTAGTGATTTCAAGAAAAAAAGTAACACAAGTAATCTCAAAACTTTTTGATTTCTTATTTCACTCACTAATGACTGCAATTAAATAAAAATAATACACAGCCTCTGTGACAAAAAAGTGTTTCACTATAAACACTAGTCTTATACTGTACATTGTGACCCCTGATGTCCACACATGACTGATAATTTTAATTTCTGTGCACCTTTCAATACTATTTAGTGAGTGTTAATGGCTGTTACCTACCAAGGTCAAATACCCTTGAAAAGAGCACCATATAAAAAATTAACCATTTGCCTCTCATGACCTCCTCTGATCTTTGACCAACATTTTTTGAACAACACTGGCTTCTTCCTACTTAGTGACCATGAATGACAATACTTTTTGACAGAACTTAATTGTTTGACACTTAGAGAACCCTCCCAATTAATGTTTATCTAAAAGCTCTACATTTTCATATAAACTTAACTTCATTCTCCACAATATGACTTATTTTATCTAAATCTCAAAAAGTGCATGTCCACTGTATGAAAATCAAATCAACCCTTCCACAACTTCACAAAAACTTTCAGACAGACAAACAGACAAGTTTATGCACTGGACTGACCAAACAATGAAATCAATGGGAACCACTATCATTGAAATGTTTTTGTGTGGGTCTTGTTTTATTGTATGTGCATGTGGGGTATTTAAATTTTGCATCTTTCTAATATTTAAAGACAAACAGTCATCACCCCAAAGTATATTTTTAGTGTAGGGGTTGAAAATTCTCAGTTGGTGACTGCCCTTTGATTGACATCAAAGTTTGAAAATTTGAAAGATGTACAGTAGCTCACAAAACACACAAGGCAGAGAGAGTGTTTTTATTACATTTTATAGCCTTGTATGCTCACCAGGACATGGCCTTAAGCAATAAAACAGGTTTATTCCTGCACAAGGAGTAGCTTCATACAGTTATGGGAGGAGCTAGAAATTACACAGTTAGGAGAATTGGAACTGTCTGGGATGATGAAAATTCCCCTTTAAATGGCTGATTTAGGCAACCAAAAAGGTGCAGGAACTGTCAACATAAAAATAGTTTTTCTGAGAGCATTTGTCAGCTGTTGCAGGAATCCTTTGAATTCATAACAGTGCACCCTACAAACAAAAGCTGAGAGACACAGAGAGAAACAAACAGACAGCTTCATCGACAAATTTATCTGGTCAATAAACTACAGCATGCACAAAACACTGCTGTTAAGAGTTTTTTTTTATGGAATTCCTCTCCTGAGACAGGTTCACTGTTGACCTATTACCTGGGGTATGTGTACCCCCAGGGCTACATGGGATCTTTTTCAGGCTGTATATATGGGAATAATTTTGCTAAGTATGCATCAATTTGTTGGAAAAGGAGGGGACTGCATGTGGCCAGCACAAAAAAACATTTAATTCTGCATTTTATAAGCTCTTATGCTTGTTTACTCTACTGCTTTGATTTTGCTTGGTTACCATCCTTTGGTTGTTCTCTTGGGAAGCTTTGCCCTCCTTTACTTTGTACAGAGCATTTCATCACTTCTCTGTGCAGTTGGCTCTTTAAAAATCTTTTAATAACACTTCTAATAACAGTGCTATTTGGCCAGTCAACCAACCTACTTTTCTGACTCAATCTGAATATCTCAGTCAAGGAAAAAAATATTCCAGGTTGGGTCAAAGCTATTACCTTGTCACCAATGTTGAAGCGGTAGCCCCCCCCCCCCCCCCCAAACAAAAATATCCAGTTCAGGTCATGATCATACTTTGCCCACCAGGTTAACTGTCAGTATACATCCTCCCTAACACAGCTGCACATACCATGACAGGAAAAGCAAAGTGCATTCAATGTTATTCAAGGATCGGCACCCTACACTGATATTAAAAAGAATCACGAAGTTACAGAAAAGGAAAAGAAGAAAAAAAAAACAAGACCATTCACTTGTCCTTACATGTGATAGAACACACATTTTAACTTGTAAGGCAATCTTCAAAGCTGCTAAAAATCTGACAAACCATTGCTGAAGAAAAAAAAATGTCTCACTTGAGACCCAAAAGATACATATTTGATACCTGCTTAAAGGTGCTAAGAGTAAAGAGGTCACAGATTTAATGCTAATGGGAGCTATAAAAACTCCACAGTGAATAATTTCAACACTTTACAATACTTCAGAATGACAACTTACCCCTGAGGTAACTTTAAGAGTAAATCTACTTAATGCAGGAACTGATTTCTTTGTACGGGTTTTTTTTACAGTATTATTCTAAAAGCAAAACAAAGGGAAGTAAGGCATCTGGGATACATTAATAAACATGATTGTAGGAAATAAAAATACAGTTGTTTTATGAACTTTGGTAGGGCATCTGTTCATCTATTATTGATATTTATTTTACTTTCCTGTATGATTTTTCTGCCTTCTCAAAGAAAAAAAGGACAAAGAAAAAAGGACAAAGAAAAAAAGGACAAAGAAAAAAGGACAAAGAAAAAAAGGACAAGGAAAAATAGGACAAAGAAAAAAAGGACAAAGAAAAAAAGGACAAAAAGAAGGAACTGATCATGCATTACTGTAGCATTTTTTAACTAGAAAACCAATGGTGTAAACTTCGACTTCGGCGAATTCAGGATTTTTCAAGCACGAAGGGGGGCTACTAACTCCATAAGGACAAATTCTGTAGCCCCCTCTGGATCTGCGTTAAAGTGCACTTTTGGTAAATAAACATACTGGAAGGTGATTGGACAACATCTGGACAATTCTAGTAACTTGGTGACATTCGAAAACGGGACAATATTTTCTCAACATGGAAACTTTGCTTGGATAATCCACCCAATATGCCTACATGTGAAAACACTACTTGTCAACAGCTATTTACTGCCCTTCAATGGCATCTCATTGAAGCTGATTTCTTAAAAAAGGGAAGGGTTGATTTTTAGGTAGTTATTTTTCAGGCAGTCCAAAACCCTGGGTTTATTAAAAATATGTGTATCTTTTGTAATTCCTGATTTGATTGTATAAATTACATACTGAAAGAAAAGTTACAGGCAAATGCCGTAAAAATCCTATATTTGAAATCGATCCAGCATATTAAAAGCAAAGACAATATTCGAAAGGAAGTTGAATCGTTTATAAGCAACCGGGGCAATGAAATAGCTTCCTTCATTATTGACTATTGACATTGCCTACGTAACAGGCTGCACTGCATATTCGTTGTTCAGTCATAATTGTGCTTGGGGAGCCCCAAAGAGGAGATGAGCCAACAGAGTACGCTTCATGGGGTGCTACTTTAATTGTTGGAACAGGGAGCTTCCACTCTGTGGCAGCTCCCTGGTTCGAATTACCCTGTGCAACTCCCTGCCTTGTGCAAACACTAGCAAAATTGCAAACAATGCATAGCTTTGTGCAGCTTTGCTTTGTATGTAAACAGATGGATTACTCCAGAGAGTCCTGTGTTTTTGTCATTGGTACATTGGCAGGGAAGATGTTCATTTGGCAAGCTCATGCGCAAAATATACAGCAAAACTGAAAACCAAATGATTTCACTTGGAGTTGTCTTGGCAGTCTTGGCTTCAAAATGCCAAACAAGTGTTTGCACTAAGCAGAATCTATTGTTTTGGACAAAAAGAAGGCAAATTCATTTCTGATTTTCTCCAATATACTTCCATGAAATGCAATGAAATTTGCAGAGAAGATTAATGACAAGATTTTAAAGCAACTGGCACCAGTTAACTTTTTATTTTTTGTTCCAATCAGGAGTAAATCCTTTCAACGTGGAACGGCCAATTTTCAATTCAAAATTGCCCCCTAAAAACATCGTTTCTCATGATATCGATTATTCCTGAAGAGGATATGAACGTGGGCAACCCATGAATTAGTGTGCACACTTTTGGGCACAAATATCAAAATCCCTAGAGGAAGATAGGTTTTTATGACCAAACATTGAAAAATAAGCTCGAAAGACATCATATTAACCATAGATCAACATAAAATTTTAGTGGTAAAATTTACGTAACTCGTTACACATTCTCTGTAAATTTCAGATCCATAGCTTACAAAATGGCCAAGAAAACACAATTCAAAGACAAAATCTCTGAACGCCTTGCCAAAAACCGCTTTGGCGATTGCATTACTTCGACTAGAAGTCTTCTAGTCGAAGTAAAAATATAGCAAATATTTATTATACTTTTCTGCATTCATACAGTACATGGCAAGCAACATTGTCATGTAGGAAGGCAACATGGGAATATCAAGACAAAGAAACAAAACTGAAAGATAAGACTGTACATGGTTACTGAAAGAAGAGTAGAGCTGAGAAAGTTGATATTACATGACTGAAATCAACCAATGAAATGTAGTATGAAAGAAGGTAGCAACTCTATCTGCAAACAATAAAATAACATTTGCCACTTAAAAATAATATATCATTCATGTTTAAAACAAAGAGATTATTTCAGTCAACCAAATGAGAAAGATTTCCTGTAGAGCATGTGAGAAAGTTAAGGTTTGGTATTCAATTTATGGTTGGAGTATTGAATCACTGGCCCCCAAGAAGCATGAATTGTTGGTATGAAAACTATAAACAATTTGAAAAGGTGGTCTTGTTGCTTGGCTTGTAATTTGAAAGGTTTGTATGAGTTACATGCTGGTTGGACTGGGAGTACAGCTGTGTAAGTATGAAATGATATGAAGCAATATCAAGTTCTTTGTGCGTTGGGAAAAACTGTCTTGTGGCACTTAAATGGTATACCTGTATATAGGCTACCCAATCAATCTAAATGTGTTTAGTGAAAAGGAAACAATGACAATAAATATCTGTAGCAAGTTAATGACACTTTTGGGGATTTAATCCCTGTCTTGCTCTATGTCTTGACCCAGGCATACCAATTTGTAAACTGTGAGACAATCTTAGTCAAGCTTGATAAATACTTGTGTTTTGCATTTTACTATTGTACAATTTCTGAAGTGCAGCTGCAAACAAGGTTACAATAACTGAAGTGGGTTTTAATAATGTTTATCCACTGCTGTATAAGCCTCTTGCAATAACATACATGTATTTAATGTTTACCCACTGCTGTAAGTCTCTCACAATAACTTACATGAATTTAATCTTTTTCCCCTGCTATAAGTCTCTTACAACAACTTGCTTGGATTTACTAGTCCAGGCTGAAATGTAGATTTTTGGGGGTTTGCATTTTTTTTTTGCTATATTTGGTAAAACTTTGATAAGATGTATAGTAGACAGACAATCAGAAAAGTATGAACTCAGACTTCAAGTTGAGTCCATCACATCCAGAACTCTGACTTGAGTCCATCACATTCAGAATTCAGACTTGAGTCCATCACATCCAGAACTCTGACTTGAGTCCATCAGATCCAGAACTCGGACTTGAGTCCATCACATCCAGAACTCAGACTTGAGTCCATCACATCCAGAACTCAGACTTGAGTCCATCACATCCAGACCTCTGATTTGAGTGCAACTATAAGTCATCATATTTTCCATGACTCTGACTTGTTTATATCATGTTAACATTTGGGATTCCATCAAGTGTCTTATGTTCAACACCAGCACCAAACTAATGTGAACCACTTAACTCATGTTACAATGGACCTGGAGTTGGTGTTTGTGGCTGTAAGTCAAGAAAACACTCAAAAATTTAACACATGCTGTCATGGACTTATTACATATACTTAGTGTGCACTAAATATTGGTGAATGAGACTTCAGTGTTGGAATTATCAGTAACCCACATTTAGATAGTGAACAGCACACCACACTCAAGTTTCTATACTTCACTGAATTAAGTCTGGCACGATGTTCAACCTGGATCAAGACTGAAATTAGCGTGAAAATTGGATTTGCGGACACATGGTGTTCAGCACCATGCCTGGTTTCAAGTATAAGCACCCTCTTGGACTTGTTAACCACTTCCTAAAGGTAGTACTGTATGTACCTAGTTATTTCTCCAAAATGTTGACTACCAACTACAATTCCTAAAACTTCATGAGACCAGTCTAATTAGACCTGTTGCTGAAGGGGTGTGCTCCATCTGTGATGTGGGCATTCTAGTACTCATTGTGCAAAAATGGGAAAGAAATTCAATGAATGTAAAGCACTTTTTTGGACTATATTCTACTGCTGTGGAAAATTTAATTTTGAGTGAAGTGTCGAAGGGAAAATCCCTGACATTTTACAGAAGCTCTTGCTCAAGTTTACAACAGACCCTTTTCCAAATAGCAATTAGAACGGATTATGTGTTGTGGTTCACCTCATTTTTGGCCACAGTAGATCCACATTGTGACAAAAACGTTGCACACCCAAACTCTATCCCATCATCCTTCGTAACTGCTATTTTGAGAAGGGTCTATGGTCAAGGTTAATCAATTTGCGAACAGTGTAAATGGTTTACCCTAGAGCTTTCACATGAGGTATAGCTTTATACCTGTTGAAAACTTCTGCAAGGGTCCAGGGGCCATGACAAGGGATCAAATTTCGAGTGCAAATCAGGGGATGAAGAATTAGTGGTTTGTTTATACTGTATCAGCATAATTTGACACTACGACTGTTTTTGTGATCTCCAGAATGTGCTCTCAATTTACCTTTTTGATGTAACTTTTACCTATATGTTGCCAGTTTCAACATCTTGACACTAAGACCTTCAATTTAATGGCTCAACATGAGGAGCTAACACTTTCATCATGAATCGTGTTCTTCAATATTAATTCTATTAGATATTTTACAGTAGTTTTGGAAAGCACCCTCATCAGCTTCAGTTGCTATTTTTATTGGATTACTACCTTACAAGGGTGACTTTTTGTATTGAAACGACCTTCCTTAATACCTTTGAAGGTTCTAAACTTTCACATTTTTGTGACGGAATCTCATCATCAATCGCAGCATCGTTTTATCACATTGTGGATGGAATCCTAAATAACCCAATTTACCACTTCCATTCAAAGAATTTATTTTCTTTGAAGAGAAACTGCATTGCTTATTCACAACAGACCAGTGCCATGGACCAAGGTTATGTGTTAGATTAAAAGAAACTGCTGAGCATCATAATTCCCTCCAAATTTATGCAGCGGTCAATCGTTACCTTCACCCTACCCCTCAAGCCTTCACTTCTTTTCACCTTTTATGGAAAGATAATTAGTCGAAGATTCACCTCTGTATTGAAAATTGTAAGGTGCAGGTTCACCAATCACAATAAATCTTTTAGCTGAGGATTCACAAAGGCCTTCATTTTCTCTAGGTAGAGATTCACCAGTCTGCAAATGATTGTTAGTTCAAGATTCACCATCAAATAAACCAGAAAGCCAAAAGGCTTAGTGATTCCTTGCCTAAAGGGGGGTGCTTTGTTACACTGAGGTTCATCCATCAAATTTATACTTCTCTTCTACATCATTTTTTTATGATGTGGTCACAATTTCACCCCTGCTCACATCAGCTCATGTCACATGACCTTTAAACCGAAACTTGAATAACCACAAAAAAATGAAAAAAAAAAAAATAAAACGTATGAGAAGGGATTTATCTGTGCTTCCTCCCTTGTAATGACATGTTAAAAGTTTCAGTTTTTGACCTCTGGTGACCTCAAATTGCTTGTGACCTCCACAGAAAAACAATAGGGTTTTTCCTCACACCATAACGCATCCCCATACTTAATATGAAATCTATCCAAGCTTCCTAACTTGAGATACTGTGTAAACAAGGTTTTCAGACTTTGACTCCCGGTGACCCCAGACGACTTTTGACCTCCACCAAATATAACAGAAATCTTCCTCTCACCATACCACATCCACATACTTGGGTATGAAATCTATCCAAGCTTCCTACCTTGAAATATCATGTAAACAAGGTTTTCAGACTTTGACCCCCGGTGACCCCAGATGACCTCTGACCTCCAGCAAAAACAATCAGGTTCTTCCTCTAACCGTAACACATCTACATACCAAGCATGAAATCTATCCAAGCTTTCTAACTTGAGATATTGCGTAAACAAGGTTTTCAGATTTTGACCCCCGGTGACCCCAGATGACCTTTGACCTCCACCAAAAACAATAGGGTTCTCCCTCTCACCACAACGCTTCTACATATCAAGCATGAAATCTAACCAAGCTTTCTAACTAGAGATATCGTGTAAACAAGGTTTTCAGATTTGGACCCCCGGTGACCCCAGATGACCTTTGACCTCCACCAGAAACAAAAGGGTTCTTTCTCTCTCCACAACGCATCTACATACCAAGCATGAAATCTATCCAAGCTTTCTAACTTGAGATATCGTGTAAACAAGGTTTTCAGATTTTGACCCCAGTGACCCCAGATGACCTTTGACCTCCACCAAAAATAATAGGGTTCTTCCACTCACCACAACACATCTACATACCAAGCATGAAATCTATCCAAGCTTTCTACCTTGAGATATCGTGTAAACAAGGTTTTCAGATTTTGACCCCTGGTGACCTCAGATGACCTTTAACCTCCACCAAAAACTATAGGGTTCTTCCTCTCACCACAACACATATACTTACCAAGCATGAAATCTATCCAAGCTTTCTAACTTGAGATATTGTGTAAACAAGGTTTGCAGATTTTGACCCCCGGTGACCCCAGATGACCTTTGACCTCCACCAAAAACAATAGGGTTCTTCCTCTCACCACAACGCATCTACATACCAAGCATGAAATCTATCCAAGCTTTCTAACTTGGGATATCCTGTAAATAAGGTTTTCAGATTTTGACCCCAGGTGACCCCAGATGACCTTTGGCCTCCACCAATAACAATAGGGTTCTTCCTCTTACCACAACGCATCTACATACCAAGCATGAAATCTATCCAAGCTTTCTAACTTGAGATATCGTGTAAACAAGGTTTTCAGATTTTGACCCCCGATGACCCCAGATGACCTTTGACCTCCACCAAAAACGGTAGGGTTCTTCCTCTCACCACAACGCATCTACATACCAAGCATGAAATCTATCCCAGCTTTCTAACTTGGGATATCGTGTAAATAAGGCTTTCAGATTTTGACCCCCGATGACCCCAGATGACCTTTGACCTCCACCAAAAACGATAGGGTTCTTCCTCTCACCACAACGCATCTTCATACCAAGCATGAAATCTATCCAAGCTTTCTAACTTGAGATATTGTGTAAACTAGGTTTTCAGATTTTGACCCCCGGTGACCCCAGATGACCTTTGACCTCCACCAAAAACAATAGGGTTCTTCCTCTCACCACAACGCATCTACATACCAAGCATGAAATCTATCCAAGCTTTCTAACTTGAGATATTGTGTAAACAAGGTTTTCAGATTTTGACCCCCAGTGACCCCAGATGACCTTTGACCTCCACCAAAAACAATAGGGTTCTTCCTCTCAATATGGGCCATCTATGTACCAAGTTTGAGAAATGTCCAACTTTCCCTTCTTGAGATATCGTGTAAACAAGCTAAGCCGTCACATACGCACACACACGCACACCCACCCACACACACACACACACGACATCACCATCGCATAGATTCCTTGCCTGCCTTCGGCAAGGAATCAAAAATTGGTTTACAAAGCTTAAGACTAATTTTTCACGTTATTAAGAAAGATGGCACATTTAAAGGTCCTATTGCATCACCCCAAATATTTTTGGGACTACGGGGCAGCATAAATTCATCATTGGTGGCTACACTTCCATTGACATACTGGGCAAATTCCCTGGGTGATTAATCAAGATCAAGACAAATTTTATGCAGATACATACGAAACTACATGCGCAGTACTTGGCCTTTATTACGTTTCTGGGTATGGTACGGTACGGGCAGGCTATCATTCATCATAAGCACGAGCTAGCAAGCGGCCTGTGTTGTGCTGCTGGCAGACGTGATTTTTCTCAAGGCAAGTGGGGGCAATCACAATGTTTTACGTTAACCCTAACCTTAATCCTAACCTGAGCATCATTTTTCATTTTTCATGATTTAAATGGAAAATTTTGAAAATCGCCCTCATTCGTCCTGGGAAAAAAAAATTCCTCTGCTGGCAGCACATAGGCCAGCCATATGTACACAGGAGAAGTCCAAGTCGTCCACAAACCAACTCGACACCAAACCAACTCGACAGCAAACCAAGTTGTACCCAGTCCAAGTCGTTCAACATCTAAGTCGTCCCCAACATAAAAAAGTCATGACACAAGTGTATTTGGACGACTCTCAAAAAATAAACAAAACAGAGACAGACAGAAAAAGTTGGAGATCAGAGAAACAAAAAAAACAGAGTACCAGGGATAGCATAAAAAGCCTTGAAAAAGCTTATGTAAGTCTGTAAACGTTGCGAAGGGATTCTTGGGTCCAACTCGGCTTTGTGTTGAGCTTGGCAGAATGGGCACGACTTGGTCTTGAGGCATGTACAGTTGTAAACAGACCTGTGCAAATACCGTGCTTTCGTTGTCTAGCGTTTGGCCCGTTTTGTCTTCACATAATATTTGTTACACTACGCACGTTCCATGTGTATTACAGTAGGTGTACTAGCTCCCTTACAAAAAATAGTGTGTCAACCTGTTTCAGCTACCATGTGTGATCACACGTGAAAAACAAAAGAAATCACGCGTGTTCCAGGGTGGCAAACCTGTGTTTTTGGAACCCTCTGGACACAGGTTTACACACCTTTTCTTGCTTTCAATTTTAAGCCACAGGTTTTGACTCGGAATTCTTTGTCAATATTATTTTTAATTACCATGCATTTTGCGTGTCAAACCTGTGGTAAACCTGTGGCAAAGTGTGACAACTGGCAAACCTGTGTAAATTTCACGGGAAAACACAGGTTTTCCTGCAAAAACCTGTGAAAACCCATGGCAGACATGTGAGAAAACCTGAGGATTTGGAACCAATTAACACACGTTTTTTTGTAATATATATGTACATTTGGCTTGAATACTTGTGGAGACCAAAGCATGCGGTCAATTTTCCACATTTCAGAACAGAATTTTCCCCACATGGTGAAAATTATGTGCAGACTAACAACACAGTTTTGACCATCAAAAAATTATTGTTCGACGTATTTTCACCATAATTACAGAAATCGTTCCTTGAAGAATCGATGCTTCCAACTTTTTTTATAGGTAAAGTTTCACTCTGCCCTGGAAAATGTTTACAGGGGCGGATTTGGGGGGCCCAGGGGGCCCGGGCCCCCCTTCCAAAAAATTTTGAAGATTTTTTGAACTTCATAAAACAAAGGACAAGGCCCATTTACAATGAAATAGGCATACAGTATGAGATGTGTCAGAGTGAAACTCAAATTTGTCCATTATTTTCTACCTCAGAAAATAAGTGTTATTTCAATAACTCTGCTACTGACTTTCAGCTGATAACATTTTGGCTTGTATTGGCCTCAGTAACTTTCTCTGGGCATAGCAAGGAGTTACTCATGAGCGCTGTATTAATGGATAAACTCCAGTCTATTACCGGCCAGGCCCACAGCATTTGGAGCACTGCTTCTAATTTCAAGGGAATTTTAGAATTCTTTAATATTTAGAGAACTATTTTCGACAACATCAGGCTTTTAACTATAACTTGCTGCAATATTACCCTGTAGTGTCTCATTTAAGCATTGTAATTTATTTTAATGGAATGTACTGTGAATTTAGTGTACAATTAAAAATTCACTAAATTATGAACATTTTCCAGCGATATATGATCAGTTCAAAAATATACTAAAGGCATCACCATTTTGCATCTAAGCAATCTTAAATTAACAAAAATTTCTCAAAGGGGAGGGGATACCCCTCCCCATAAAAGCATCTTTCACCCACCAAAAATTAAAATTCATTGAATTATGAATGCTTTCCAGCCATATATGATCAGTTCAAAAACTATACCACAGACATCACCATTTTGCATCTAAGCAACCTTAAATTAACAAAAATTTCTCAAAGGGGAGGGGATACCCCTCCCCTTAGATCCCTCTCCCCAGAAAAGCATCTTTCACCCAACCAAAAATTAAAATTCATTGAATTATGAACACTTTCCAGCCATATATGATCAGTTCAAAAAATATACCACAGACATCACCATTTTGCATCTGAGCAACCTTAAATTAACAAAAATTTCTCAAAGGGGAGGGGACACCCCTCCCCTTAGATCCCTCTCCCCAGAAGAGGATCTTTCACCCAACCAAAAATTAAAATCCACTGAATTATGAACTCTTTCCAGCCATATATGATCAGTTCAAAAAATACATCACAGACATCACCATTTTGCATCTGAGCAACCTTAAATTAACAAAAATTTCTCAAACACCCCTCACCCCAGGATGCTGATTACTCATCACATGCTTTGCCACCTATCAAAATACCCTGGCACTGCCCCCCGGGACATCCCCCTTCTTAGACCTCTCCCAAGGACTGTTATACAAACCACTATGACCTGGTCCCCCCCTTTTGCCAAATCCTGGATCCGCCACTGGTTTAGGTCATTGTTTTATCATTTTCACCTTGAGGGGGGTTAGAGGTGAATATTACAATTGACGGGTGCATTAGTTACCACCAACTACCTTGATGTGCACCATCATGATGGTCTCAAGAGCTAGGCAAATATTGCTGACACAGTTATCTTACTTCAAATATAGAGACTTTCATAGAAACTAATTTAAATGTACCAGTGGTATACCAAGGACGAAACCCATTTTGCGGCTGCAGGAGGTGAGCTTTCAACATGGAACAGGTTTGTGTATGAGACAAATAAATATAATTAAGGAGACAAGCACACCAACTGTTTCAGATAAACTTAAACTTTGCTAATGGAGGGATTATACAAGGTCATGAGATAAACTCTTTTATTGTCAACCTAATCTACTTTCAGGGTTATGTGGTACATTCAAGAGAATAGCTTGAAACACAATCTTGCAAAATATAATGGATGAATGCTCATGATAAGAAAGACAGAAGTAGGACCAGAGGTAAACTTTTATGAGAGGTATGGGGTAAAGAGACTCCAAGTGGAGTATGAAGGATGCCAAGGTCTTAGCCTATCATTTTAAAGGTAAATATGATGTTCATTTTACATAGTTATACTTTACATTGTGCATATAGCTGGACCTAACACATGCAATAATTACTCCAAACATGGATATTTTGAAGAGGAAATGGAAGACTGGGTTTTAGGAAACGCCTTCCACTTTTATTTAATTTGGCACCAAAATGAATTGTTGTAAAGTGCAAAGAAACAAAATCTACTGGGGGATATTTTGCCACTTCTCAGACAATCAATGTCATCATCGTCAATGCTGTCATTGTCGTTGTCATAAAAAAGAAAACTTGAATTAAGGCTTAGTGATTCCTTGCCTGTGAAAATATGTAAATATTCTGACTTATAATTGACACAGCCCGATAACAAATTTCTTAAGAAAAGTCCTGTATGCTATCTGACACTGCAGACAAAAACCTGAATCAACCCGAAAAGGAGTTACAATGATAACATGACATAAGACTTACCAATAATCCATCAGTCATCCTTGCATCTATGAGAGCAAACACTGACTTGCATCTCGTCAACTGGGTTGTAGGGTGTATTTATGTATTTTTGGTGTGATTTATAAAATGAATGTGAGTCATCAAAGTTTACAATGAAATAAATTTTATGTTCAAGTTTCTTTAAAACCAGTCTAGATGGTCTTTTTACAAAAAGTCCCTTTGGTTGGATGATAATGGGCAAAAGCCAAATGTTAACTGCAAGTAGGTTCTGCTCCCCAAAGGAGCGACATCCTGGGGTGGGACACTATGATGTAAAATGGCCAGCTCTCAGCCGACTAGACTCTTACATCATGCATGGCCCTGTTCCAGATTGGCTAAAAAGAACAGTGTCCGAGTTAGTGACAGCAAGAACTAACCTACATGCATGGTTTCAACAGAATACTAGTCTAAATGGTCTTGTTTGTCTAGAAGTCCCTTTGGCTGAATGCCTAAGGGTGAAACTAAACATTCATCCTGGAGGGAACTGTGTCACCTGATGAGATACTTTGACTTGCTATTTCAAAAGTCCTTCTGTCGGATGCAGAAAGGTGAAAACAAAAGTTAACTTCTATGGAGCTCTGGTCCCCGAAGGAGCTTTGTACCCAGAAGGGACAGTAAGACTGAACTGACATCTTGAAATTCAGACCTCTACATCATAGGTCTGCCATATGTGGCTCCATTCTAAACTGGCTAAAAAAACAGCCACTACACATGACCCTAGCCAAAAGGGGGACAGGTGATCCATGTATAGCCAGAGGCCAGCAGTTTAGCCAGACCTTTTTTCCAGTGCAACATCCTAAATCATTGGCATAGAACAGTTGAAAAGGTGGTCAATTAACTAAACTTTGTATTTTTCTGACCGTGTCTCCTTTTTCTTTTTTCTTTTTTGTTTCATGCATGGTCACTAGCTCTGATGACATTGTTTTTTCAAGTGTGCATCATATGTATGTAAATTAATTCATTTGAATGTAATTTTGTTGATGAGTTGTGTACATATGAGAAATGAATTGAATTGAATTAGAAAAAGTTGTTGCAAACCAGAACTTCATAAATTTGCCAAAATTAGCATAATGGTAGTAATTACGAATGGGAATGGGATATAATGCATACTGCACATAGGTTGAAATTTAAAATTTGTGATGATTAATCCTTGGAAAAATTGCACAATGCGATTACTTTGAAATGCATACCTGTGGAGAAATTGCTCATCAGAACGTCTGACACCCTGTTTTTTAATGCAACAAGTCGCACAAATATGGGCTGGCTAAATCTCCACACAAGGCAGTACTTGGTAAACCCCAGGAATACTTTGCAAGCCACTGAAATGTAAATCATTTTCCAAAATCTTGCTTAGTGAAATTCAGGACACACCACTGTACCTCAATTTAAGCTTTATCTTCATAAAGCCTCCATTTTGATTGGGATGAAACTACTTCAAATGATACTTTGTCAACTTCAGCTGCAGAATTTGTTTGTAAGTACAAACAGTCCTTTTCAAAAAGTGTGAAAACAAAAGTGTGAGCAAGGGTGCATACTTTTCAACCACACCCTTTTTATTAACAGGGCTGACCACTCTTAAGCTCTGCCCCTCTATTTTAGTTTGACCATTCTTGACAGAAGATCATTCATTCAATGGCAAATCATACTACAGTATTTTCTGCTGGTTGGGGTAAGTACAGAATCAGGTTGATTGTTTTTTTTTTTCACAAGGAAAGTCATACCATTTTCACTTTGCTATGCACAATTTGAATGTCCTGCCCTTTTATTTTACAGATTTAATCATGCTTTGGACAATAATGTTGCAATGGTCAACTGTTGTCTTAAGTACATTTTTGCCTGTTTTTAGATGGCCTAGAGTTGAGGGAAAGTTGCTGGAGAAGGGGTGGGTGGTTGGGGTGAGGGGGGGGGGGAAGCAGGTGAGAGGGAAGACTACAGAGTGTCATTGAGTAACAGCAACAAAGGTAAAATAACCTGAAATCAAAGACTCAGTAAATCTGGGCCTGATCTATTGTTGTCATGGGTGAAATTTTGTTGTTCTTTTTTCTGTTTGAAGACATCTTAAAATTTATGGGAAGTTGCTGGGAAGGGGTAAGAAGCATGTGAAATTAGTGAAACACTACATCATGATCATCATCACTGTGAAGTTCTCATACCAGTACCAAAACGCTGATAAACTAAGACTTTATGACACAGCTTCTGTACTGCTGTCATAGATGAAATTTTGATTTTCTCTCTTTAGACAGCTTTACTGAATTTTGCTTTTCCTCTAAAACGATGACATGTTTGCTACGTAAATTACATAGGACACCTTCTTGCCAAATATGACATGCATCCATCCAAGTTTCTTTTCTTGAGATATGATGTATATAGGATCTTCACAGTTTGACCTCTGGTCACCATGAGTGACCTCTAACCAAGACAAAAACAATTTATTGAACTAAGTGTGGGACATACACATGCCAACTCTGAGATCCATCAAGGTTACAATATATGTGCTATTGTACTTATGCAGGGCTCCAAAATACACTAGCGCTCTGGCGCAAATACGCCTGAGACCGCCGCAACTGTGCCAGAAACACGGAAAAGTGGGTATTTGTCTGGCACTAAAAATAGCGCCAGATGCATTAGGCAATAGAATTTATGAATTCCTGTGCCCCCCCCCCCACCTTCTCCACATTCAAGGTGCCATTGAGGTCAATCTAAACCTGCCATACTGTAGGCTAGCATTCACTCAGCCCCTCCGGCCCATTCCAAGTTTTTCAGAGATGGAGTGACCACACCATGCTTAGTACTGCTTGGTTTTACACCAAAAAATGCTATTTGTCTTTTTTCTCTGTTATTTTGAATTTCTTTTACAAATGCACAAGTACATTAGGAGATGATCAGAGAATAGTTGCATGCAGGGAACAGTGGTTTCTTTGAAAAATTGTGGACGGCTCCAGACAATAAGAACACAGCTGAAGAAAAACTTCAAAATGAAGGTCGTCAGAAGCTGTTTTTAGCTCCAGAGAGGAAAAGCTTATTTTCGAGCCCTGCTTATGAGACATTACACCTTTGAAGTCTGGTGACCCCCAATAACCTTTGACCTATATCACAAATAATAGGATTCTTTACTTAAAGTGGGCATGACACGGCCAAAATAGCTTTTGTGTATTGCAAGATTGGGTACAGCATTGTAAAAGTATCATTTCACACAGAATTAAAACCAGCGCAGTTCGGCATAAACAGAATTTGAAGAAAAACATCCAGAAATCCAATTTCGAAAAATGCCTCAACAGGTCACCTGACTTTTATTATGCAATTGGCGGCACCCCGCACTGCGCTATGATGTAAGGACGCGTATCTAGATGTGGAAATAATACAACGCTTTGGGAAAGTTTCATATCTTAGCAACTTCATGAAAATGCTTACATCACAATACAGAACACAAAGCGCCAACCAATGATTTGCATGCTAAGGGCCGTGTGCACTCGAGCACGCGCGCTACGACGAGTTTGCGCGCGTGCATACATGTCATTGACGCAGACCATGTCGGGGGCTTGGAAGCACATCATTGGCCAGTATGAACGCGTGCATATGAGCGGGCGTGTTTTAGTTTTCCTACATACATAAACCTCAGCTCAGTTCCTGTGAAAAAAGTATGCGGGTAGTACGCGGGTATGGTTGCGCGCGCTCTACAGAACAGCTATGCATGTACATGTATGATATGAACAGTTCATAACAAGTGCTTGTATTGTTACAGGAATGTTCCTTAAAATTCAGCTATCACTATCACAAAACTAGTGGAGTGTGTAATGGCTTTAGAAATCATCATTTAGATGTATTCAATTACTACTGGGAGAGCATTCTCTTTCTGAGGTACAAATGCCACACAACAATCTACTCAAGTAAACTCACATGTCACACGCATGCAAGTACTGTAACATACTACAGACCTATAGTAAGAATGCAAATTTCTGTACATTGTACTAGAGACTCAGATGCCTGCTACATGGTATCAAGTTAACAACTAGTATTTGTATCAAACTGCTCCTATTTCCTCTTTACTAACCAAGGGCCTTCTGCCAGAACTGATTCATCTCACATTTGGAGAAAAATTCAGTCATATATGTAGGGTGAGGGGGTGGGAGTGGGGGCAGTGGGGAAAAAGGGTATACATAAATGTAATCTTAAATTCATTTTGGGTTGAAAACTTAAACATGTATGAGTATTACAAATATCACATTATATAGCACTTCAACCCAAACTTCAATACAAAGTGGCACAATTTGAATGAGTCCACTCATTTCCCCATATTGATATCACACTTTATTATTACTACAGAATTATTACATTACCTTAAATAGCCAACTATCATAAAGTGTTCCACTGCACTTTATAAAAACTTAAGTAAAGCCAAATAATAACACTTGGTTTTAAATTAACCTTGAAAAGTAGGAGAGAAGAAGACCCTCTAACTGTGAGAGAAAGGAATTTATATAACATAGGTCCACTACAAGCAAATGCAGGCTTCCCCCACACTTCAATTTGGTACCCTTCACAAACAGAACAGCCAAGCTAGTCTTAGGGCAAAGGGGACCTCCTGAAATTATATGATGACAGCTTATATCACAGAGATAGGAGGGTGCTTGTCTACTTAAAATGTTTGTAATCAAGAAGAATTTTTAAGTTCATTCTTTAATACAGCAGGTAGAAAGTGCAAACTTTTTACTGTAGAAGTATAGTGTGCTGGGGATCACCCTAGCAGCCAACCCACCAATCAGGGTCATGTTGGAAGCTACAGAGAAATATTTCCACATTTTCTTTCATTGAGAATATTTTGACTAGGAAATGTTATCTTCACTGTGATATTTTTATCAATATTTAACAAACAGTCCAAATAAACATCCAAATTTTAACACCATCGACTTCTAAGATCCACACTTTCCATTCGAAGACTTTCATATTACTAAGCAGTTCTGCAGTACCATGAAAAATAAATTCTGTTTTACCAGCATTCATTTTCCTACCATGAAGCTACATCCACATTTTCATGTTAGTGTCTCAAGACAAGTTATTACATTTGAATGATTACTAGGTTTACATATAAAGAAAAAATCCAACCAGGCTTATGGCCTGAATTACAACTGAATGATTTCTAGGCTTACACATACAGTAAAGATAAAATCTAACCAGGTTATGGCCTGAATTACATTTGAATGATTGCTAGGTTTACATATAAAGATAAAATCCAACCAGGCTTATGGCCTGAATTACAACTGAATGATTTCTAGGCTTACACATACAGTAAAGATAAAATCTAACCAGGTTATGGCCTGAATCACATTTGAATGATTACTAGGTTTACACAGAAAGATAGAATCCAACCAGGTTATGGCCTGAATTACATTTGAATGATTACTAGGTTTACACATAAAGATAAAATCCAACCAGGTTATGGCCTGAATTACATTTGAATGATTACTAGGTTTACACATAAAGATAAAATCCAACCACAAATTCAAATTTTACAGAGGGAAGACATACAACCAAATCATTGAACAGAAGGAACAGTTGTTGAAGAACAGGTGAGAAACATGAAAAAGTCTTTATTCCCCAAACGTAATTACAACTTTGAGCATGGGTGTTAAACTTCACAAGAGATTTATATACATTGTCTTGATCAAACTAACAAACCCTTTCACTTCTATCTTTAGACCTGACATACATTCTCATCCTTTTGAGAAGATTAATGAGTAGTATGTCCACATACCCACAAGACAAAGCCCCATGGCTTACAAAGCCCCATGGCTTCATAAATCCATAAAATAAACTTTAGGTGACAAACTGGAAGTCTTCACAAACAATTCAGTGCTCTCCTGGAGGCAATAATTTTACACGTCCCTTCTTGAAGAGAATAAAATTTTCACCCCTTTGAGTTGAAGCACGACAGCATATTTTACACTCAAAGGGTGATGGTTTACACATTAGGTCAAAGGTCAAGTAACTTGTGTAGCAGGTGCTCTCACCTACTAAAACATGAGAAAGGGTTGATACTCTCCTCAGGACTTTGCAAGTCTTTTACAACTGTTTGCATGTATAATGCAAAAATTGATCTGCAGAATGACTTCAACATTTTGCTTACATCAAGACACAAAAAATGTACCATATTTGTCTGAAACACAAATTACTACAAATGCTGCTGTATACGAAAATTTCAGTTCTCAGAATTTAACCAAAACATTTCCATGTGAAACATAAATAAACACATAGTTTCATATCACTAAATCCCTTGATACTGTATTTATAGACTGACTTTAACATGGGTCAATAGAATGACCCAGAGAGATGGGGGGTTGGGGTGAAAGATTAGCTAAAAACACATTTTTCCAAGTCCCACCAGATTTAAGGCATTGTGAAGTAAGTAAGAAAGCTACCAGCACTCACAGTCTATTTATGATGCTGCAAGGGTTAGTAAATGTTTTACTAACCCTTTCAGTACTGTGTAGGGACCATGCAACCATACTGACTTGGAACACAACCCAGGCCTAGGCTTGGTCCATACCTGTCATGACACAGTCTAACTACATGCCTAGGTCTAATTTATAAAACAACAGTAAATTATCCTGACTGACATAATGTGGATCTTCTTAAATTTAATACTGATCTACATCATGCCCTCCTGATTTCAAATCTTCATGCCTTCAATCTAGGATCACGTCGTGTATTCTCCGACAGTTGATGGTTATTTCGCTATAGCTTTCAATATAGTTGCATTACACTGATGCTTACCTACAGACACAACTATACTTAATGTGCAACTGATATGTACTGGATCTATGCATACATACACAGACGTAACACATTACTTTGAAAATGTTAAGTGTTGGGTGTTGTCGGACACAGTCAGGTATTCTCAGACACTACTATTTCAATATTATTAGGACTGTTAATAAATCAAACCAAAGCCAAAAGGCTTAGTGATTCCTTGCATATAGATATATTGTAACAAACATGAGTCACCCATATGACAAGCATGAGACCTCTCACCGTTATCCTACTTGAGATATCATGTAAATAAGGTCAAAACCTTTTCAAATTTTGTTACCCAAAATGACCTACATGTTAAATATGAACAATCCACAGGCCAAGTATAAGATCCCTCATCGTTATCCTCCTTGAAATATCATTTTTACTAGGTTTTGACCTTTTGTGACCTCAAATGATCTTTGACCTGCACAAAAAATAATACAAATTATCTACTCAATACGAAAAAACCACATGTCAAGTGTGAGATCCCTCACAGTCTTCCTTCTTGAGATATGGTGTTTACAAGGTTTTGACCTTTTGGCCTCTGGTGACCCCAAATGACCTTTGTCCTCCACCAAAAACAATAGAGATCATCTACTCAATATTGGCAATACACAAGCTACATATGAGATCCCTCACAGTTACCCTTCTTAAGATAAAGTGTTTACAACATTTTGCTTTTGACCTCTGGTGACCCCACTTGACCTTTGACCTCCACCAAAAGCAATACGGATCATCTTATCAATATGGGCAATCTACATGCAATGTATGAGATCCCTCACAGTTACCCTTCTTGAGATATATAGTGTTTACAATGTTTTGACTTTTTGACCTCTGGTGACCCCAAATGACCTTTGACCTCCACCAAAAATGGATCATCTACTCAATATGGGCAATACACAAGGTAAGTATGAAATCCCTCACAGTTACTCTTCTTGTGATATACTGTTTTATAAGGTTTTGACCTTCTGACTTTTGGTGACCCCAAATGACCTTTGACCGCCACCAAAAAAAAATGGGGATCATCTACTCAATATGGGCAATGGACATGCTAAGTATGAGATCCCTCGGAGTTACCCTTCTTGAGATATCGTGTTTACAAGCGAAAGCATCACATACACACACATACACAACATCACCATTGCATAGATTCCTTCGGCCTTCGGCAAGGAATCAAAACTACCCATCAAATAATAGAGAACTTTTCAATATAAATTTTTAAAATGTTTTAACACAAAATTTAATCCAGACAGATTTAGTTAAGTATAACCATTTGGTCTCATCATTCTTTGCCACTATGTGCACATACATCATAGGCATGCGTAGACACACAGATTAGTGTGGACATGTATGTAGGTTTGTGTACTGTCCGTAAATGCACAACTAGGACAGCACTACTTGAACTGCACTGTATACACTACACAGGGAAAGTATATAGCACAGTCTGGTGCATACTAACGGTTTATGCACCCTGTAGCAATCAAAGTTACTTTATTTCTCATAACATGAATATGTCTACAAAAATTTACAGCATGCCATAAAAATTTTCAAGATTTTGCACACTTGGAAACTTGCCAAGGAATTTTCAAACTGAAAATTATTGCTGCAGTTAGGTTCCCTCTTCTCAACAATTAGACGGCTTCTTGTGCTACAAATGAAACTGTATTAAGTTCATGCACATATCTTTGAAACGTCTCCCTGGTGAGTTAAAAAAAATTCACACTGTGTTATTCTGTGACTAGATTATATATGACTGTCCGAGAACACCCAACGTGACCCTACATCAGCCTACATATACATCAGTATTGACCTATCAGGCCCCTAGCTGATGCTAGGGGCCTGCTTTATGTTCTGTGAATTGCCATTTATCTAACTTGAAATGCAAAATAGATGGCACTGCTTCTTATTACATTTTTTTTTATCACCCTTGATGAACAAGAAACCATGTAAGTGTAGTTAGGGCACATGTAACCAAATGATTTTACTCTGGTATATTGCTAGTAACTGTAATAAACAATAGCTGGAATGGTGAAGCTACAGTATATAAAACCAATGGGTTAAACATGCTGTGCAAAAGAAAGCACTAACTGCCTACAGTAACAGAAGTAGCAGAGATTTGTTGGGAAGAGTGGGGGTGGGGGATAAAGGACTCCTGAAGCAAAATTTACCATGAGGAAAAAAGAGCATCAAGGATGAAAATATCTGAATAGTAGGGGTATACATGATATCACCCTTATCCTCCCCAGGATTCCACTAATGCCTAACAGGTTGCATCTAGAAAAGTGGAAGTCAATGGGAACAGCTCCAAAAAGTAGGGCTATATATCCCCCTGTCCTCCCCTGAATTTCTGTCTATGCCTAACAATTACATATCACTTGCCAGTAAGCCTGATGACTGGTTTGCCCATAAGTGGTCATCTGGGTGTCCATTACACAAGGGAGGTGAACCATGTTTAGAAGAGTGGTAGTGCCATGGTCACTTTGTCCAATGGCAAAGGGGGGGGGGGAAGGGTAGCAACCCAGAGCCCTGACAAGAGAGATAAGTTGCCAGGAGAACTGTGAGGCCAAAATTTTTGCTATGGTACAGGCACTGAAAATCCCAGGTTTTGATTGGAAAAAATTGAAAAATGTGGGTTTTTATTGACAAAGTTTGAAAATTTCTGGTTTTCAGAAAATTTGGAATTTGGGGTTTGTATTGAAGAAAATTTGGGGATTTTTCTGAATAATATGCACTCCTTGAGAGCAAATTAATTACACTGTTGGGACAACTGGTTGCCACCAGAGGTTACATTCTTTATCATACCAAAGAAGGATCCCTAATGAAACTGAAAAATTTCCCTGACGGGGCTAGCCTTCTCCAACAGGGGACATGGCCTCCTCTGCCCCCTGTCTGGGCTTAACCTGTATCAGAACAAAGTTCACATGATTTTTAAGGGAAAAGGCAGTCAAATCCATCAAAATATTTTCTGGCAACTATTCAACACTACAAGCAGTATACATACATTAAAATGTGGGGCAACTTTCTTATAAATACTGTAGAGGGCGCAACTACCAAATATCTTTATACAACCAGAAGATTATTTTATAAACAGTGTAAAGTCAAGTCTGGTAGCTATAGAATCAGTTCCAAAACAGCTTTAATGACTGAATAATAAAAGAATGGAAACCATAAAATATGATCCTTCCAAATTGCAATAAATCCTTCTGAACAATTTTCCACCTTTAGTTCAAATCTGCTCTACTTTTTGTCAAAATTAGTCAGCAAATGGAAATGAACTTAGAGGAAGAAAAGACTGAAATCTGAACTAACCTCTGAATAATTTGTCACCAACCAGGTCAGAATGAAAACTCCAATAACAGGTCCTGATGGTAATAATCCTCTCAGAGGCTGGTATGGACTGTCCTGGAAATAATTCCTTGTAAAATATATACTAAAAAAAGGAAGGAGAGTTAAAATGCCAAATGTAGCAAACAATCCTGCAGGAAGGGCTGTTTTGGTTTTACTGCAACAAAGGATATACAAGTTCTGGTACGCTGACACTGAGGAAGGGGTGGGCTGGGGCAAAAACCTTTCTAACGTAGCCACTAATATCTTGTAGATGACTAACAGATATTGTGCCCCACCACCCCCATCCCACATCTTACTTTTGATGAAACAATTTGAATTCAAACCATTTTTATCAGTAATATCTTACTTCATTGTATCTGTTAACTCAACCTTAACAACTGATACAGGTAACTTTCACATTGGAGAAAGCAATTGGCAGGACCAGAATTATGCCAATCGCTGGAATGTTTACAATCCTCGCCACATATATCAACAGATCACAAAGAAATTACAGTATAGGTGTAACCAAAGAACTGATAACATCAATTTAGAACAAAGGAGAAGAGAATGCTTAGCTGAGCTTGTGCTAATTGTTCCTTACACTCTATGAGCAGAATGATCATTTAATTACCAAGGAAGACTTATCTGGGAAACTAAAGCCATGGGGTTGGTAATAAGGTATACCCGAAATAGACAATAGAAAAGTGAAGTTCGAAGATCACCATTTTAAATGTCTTCAATTCAGCATGCTTATGCTAGAGATCCTGAATTTCACTTGTGTATCATCCATAGCCTCTGAGAATGGATAGAAAAAAGCACATTGACTCTCTAGCAAATGTTCCTGGGTGTTGAAGGCAACTTTGTTTACAGCTATTCACCTTCTTCAAAATTCTCTGTAAAGTCTAATTTTAATTAAGATGTACCCATGTGAACATCTAAGCATAAGATTAAATGGCAACATGTTTGATGGAAAAATTAAACATTTATTGCAGAATTTTTCAAGTCTTGTTAATGTAGTCATCCATACAACAATATTACATATTGTTCAATGCATTCTAAGAATCCACTCTTAAAGGCCGTGTGACATGAAAATAACATATTTGGATATTTGATGTAAAAAGCAGAAAATCCAGAAAATAGCCACAATTCCCATTAAAAATCCATCAAATATTGACCATTTTACAGGTAAATTCTATTTCACACTTGTATCATGAATAAACATGAGCTAAATATGCAAATATGTGCAATCTTAGTTTCAACGACACTCATAGCATTGTTATTCCCGAGGGGTTTATTATAAAAGTTAAAATTTTTTCCTTGAAAAATATTGATATCACTCACCAAACTGTAATCTGTATGATCAGTAATTAAGAGATAATTTATATAGGGTTAACAAAAGAAATCTTCACACTCTGCAACACTCCACATCATTCTTTTTGCATAGGCAATTAGTTTCTTCAGAAACCATCAAACTTTGAAGATTCATATTTTGAGAACAGTAAAAGATATTGAAATAATTCCAATGGATCTTTGATTGGAGGACTTACTTCTTTAAATGACAAGTGAAACAGCTCTTTTTGGAGGCATGTCACACGACCTTTAAGTGAATAAACACATAACAGAGTAGCTTTGATGTAGTGACATTCTCACCTATGAATAATCCTTGCTGACATATTTAAACAATTAGCAACGATGAATCCCACACTACCGATGGTTTTTGTTAAGTACCAGGAAGAACACAGGAAAAGGACAGAGAAAAGGAACATTTTGTGATTATATCTGGAAAAGAAACAAAATATAACACAAGATACCATGGGTGTTAGAGTAAGCATCATGCATTCACATTAGACAAATGCAAAAAGTGTGAATTCTAATCTGTAAAGACTGTAGACGAGAACTTAGTACACCTTGTAGTATGAGCCTAGTGTTACAAAACAATGAAACCCAGGCCTTTGGTTGAATGTTCCAAAGGGATCTTTTATCATCTACTATATAGAGTACATGAAGGTACGGTGACAAGGCAGCTATGCACAAATGCTTGATGTACCAAGGCAGATGGTGTATTGTGTCAGCATTTATGGAAATGGGCTACAGTCATTTAGTAAGTTCCCTGTTAATTCTTTCAAAATGGACAACTGTACTATCATCTAAAATTTCCAATCTGTAGGAAAGTCTTTTATCTAGAATTTCAAAATCAAAGAAAGTTTTAATTCTGCTCTTTTTTATCGCTCTTTTTCTCGCTCTTTTTTATTGGGAATGCAAACTTTAATATGACACAGGACCCATGTAACATCTGATCTGCCATGATGCTTAGCATATCATATTCAGTACAATCCTAATAGGCTGCACTGAGTACTTGAAATCTACTTTTGGCACATATGGAATCCCATTCAGTACAAACCTAATACACTGCAGTGAGAGCTTGAAATCAAGTTTTGGCACACATGGAATCCCATTCAGTACAATCCTAATAGGCTGCACTGAGTACTTGAAATCAAGTTTGGCACATATGGAATCCCATTCAGTACAAACCTAATACACTGCAGTGAGAGCTTGAAATCAAGTTTTGGCACACATGGAATCCCATTCAGTACAATCCTAATAGGCTGCACTGAGTACTTGAAATCAAGTTTTGGCACATATGGAATCCCATTCAGTACAAAAATAATACACTGCAGTGAGTGCTTGAAATCAAGTTTTGGCACAAATGGGATCTCATTCAGTACAATCCTAATAGGCTGCACTGAGTACTTGAAATCAAGTTTTGGCACATATGGAATCCCATTCAGTACAAACCTAATACACTGCAGTGTGTGCTTAAGATCAAGGTTGGCCACATACCCATGTATGAATGAATTACCTCAACCCATGCATACTTTTATGTGGGGGTCCCAGTCTAAGAATGGGTGCCCCTTGCAGGGTCCTCCCGTCTAATATTCAATCATTTCGGTGGCAGTATCATTGCTGATTACTTATATTACCTTTGTATATCAACAGAACTGGGTTACACTATGTATTTTGCTTTTGGAGTAAAACACAGTAAAAGTGAACAAAGCACAGCAGATTTATTAATATTGTCCATGGCAGTCAGTCTTTTGAGAGTTCAGAAACATTGTGATCACATTAACTGTCACTGAGGCCCCAATGAGAATATTCCCCATGATCCATGATAGGCTGGAAAATTGGGAGATTGTGACCATAAATTCCAAAGGACATTTCAAAGTTTGTTTTCCAATTTTCAAGGTTTTGGCAGACTCCTGAAAAAAGTGATAATGACTATCACAACAATCAAGGATTTGGAGAAGTCTTAGATGGATGAATGACATTTTTTCTTTCTTACTGGTTGTAATCATCATAACCAATGTTCCTATTAGGTAGAAGCAACTACCTACAGGCTGAGTTTGCAATAATGCAGCTTGGCAGGGCAATTGGGATGTTTGTCAATTTTTGAGAAATAAATTAATAATAGCACTGAAATGGCCAGCAAAAATTAGAAATATTCAACCAGTGAAAATTCTTTCACAATCGTACATACATGTGCAAATTTTTTACTTCAAAATTGAGGAGATATTAGTTCTGAAATTCCAGAATAATCTCACAAGAAAGCTGTACTCTGCAAACACATTTCATGGCAAAAGCACCCCTCACTCCCAGATGAAGGGTCGATTGATAACAGACCCCAAAGTAATTCAATTGGTCAAGAACTTAACATCTAACATTGTGACACCTGCAAAAATACCTCATTCCACAAATCCCAACATTCATGCTGGTTTTAGTAAAAGAATTTTCTGTTACGATGCTTTTTCACTTGGGAGCTTCTAGACTCTTAGCAGTATCCTAAAGTTTACAAAATATGTACACTCAAAACCTACACCACAAAAGTCTGAATATCTGTTGATGGATGCAAGCTGCCTTTAGTGTCTGCATTCTGCACACAGCTGTGATTGGGCTATTTTGCCAAACATACCACAACATGCACAAACCACTTACTGCACTGCTGTATCATCAGCTTGTGTCCTTCAACTTTGTACGGTCATCATACCGTTTGCAGAAACTGGGTGTGTACATCGCTTGCTTCTGAGTGCAGTTATGACAACTGTGTGCAAGGATTATTTGCCTAATCTAGGGATCGTTTCCAACACTGACCTAGCACTATTTTTAATGCCAAACAAACTCTTTGTCGTTTTTCTGGTACTGTCAGAGCAGTTTCTGGCACTGTTATGCCAAAACCCCAGACTTTTCAAGTACTGCCAGACTTGAGATTTCAAAAAGCCATGCTTCCCCTAATCCCATTAGCCTCCTTACTGTGTGTTCTGCATCACTTTTGTGCATATTTCACCCAAGGCCCCTGAAAATCAACAGGACAGTTACCTAAAGACATGTGGGGTAATACAAGTGGAAGTCACCCCCCTTTACTTGTCCCACATATGATGAAGAGGTGTGGGATACAGGTGAAAACACCATACTCAGAGTTTGTTCTCATACTCACAACACTGTGATCATACTACAAGACTCCAACTAGTAAACCAGTACACTTCTTGTTCCTGATTCATTACAAAAAAAATTTTGACAGGAATCAGTGTTGTCTGTTTCCATGTACTTTGCTACACATTACTGAGGTCACAGCTTGAAAGGAGTAAATCAGGTGCTAGGCTCTCTGATACCCAAAAAGGTGATTGACCTACAGTATCATCAAAGCATGTGTCCACACTGTACAGTTCAGCACCTGTGCAATACATATGTAGAACATAACACTGCACATTTTGTTTCAAACTTTTGGATAATGATATCACAGCAAAGCTTCAGTAAAATTTTTAATATCTAATAAGTTACTTAGTCTTCCTTGCATATATAGTATACATGTTACATACACAGCAATGCTAATAGTACTGTTTTCAACTATGCATTTACCTGTCAACATCTTCTTGACTCATAGCAGCAAATACAAAACACTCTGTGGTTCCATTAATAGCTATCAGCAGTACATAAAAAGAAAACCATTTCAGTAATGTAGGACCTGTGAAGGAAACAAAAAATACTGATGGATAAGAACAGTCACAAACTTACGAGAAACATTAACTGTCATCACACTAGTATTCAACCATCAAAGGAAAAACCTGTAGCCATGCTGATGCATTTTGAAAAAGTTCTGTCCATAAAATGACATATCCCACACCTAAGGTCTTATTTTAAACAGTCATTTACTTTCCTGGGATGACCAAAATTAGTGAACGACAACCAAAACCAACAGGATCGTTCTTGGAAGAAAACCAAATTTCGTGTAAGAAGAAAACAGATGGTATCCAGGACAACTTCAAAGTTTCCTTTCAACAATTTAATTCTCTTTTGGACAACCAAAAAAGCTGACAGGTTGTCCAAATCTTTCCAATGGACAACCATAAAATCTTCTTAAATATTAAAGCCTGCACATCTGTAGCTGTAACATTCATTATGAAAAGTGGATTAAAAGGACTTGCCCTTTCAATCATGTGTCAGTCTCTCCCACCTCCTGATGATTTTTTTTTTTTGTATTGTTTACAAATAACTCTGTTCTGGGTTGGTAAATCTCTTTCCTTGAAAGTTACAAGTCTCGAGCACTGCTGGAGGTTATCTGAAAAGGAGCTACAACAACCTGAGTTCATGGGTGTTCAGAGTTTCTACACATTTTCTGAAGAAAACTGGGAACTTTTCAAGGACTAAAAAGTTGTCTTTGGTATTGCAAACTGGCATGATACCCTCTAAACTCGCTATGCCAATTCTTATACATGAAAACCCTGTCAGTTAATCAAGCCTTCACTGTCTTTAAAATGTTAAAGGCCTATCAGAAACTGTCACTGGAGGCTTCAATCACTAACATCTGGTTTAAGCCTCAATCAATGCTAGAGTTTCATGCACATTATCTTAAAATGAATAAAATCTTCATCAAATATTTACCACATTCATACAAAATTCTTTTCCAGCATGAAAGCCAGAATCTTTGCAATGATATCTTCCAGAAAACTATTTTCAAATCACTTACCAGGTTCTGTGCTTAATAATGATCCAGCATAGATATCTAATAGGAGGAAACTGTAGGCATCACCAAACACCCATATAGTGGTTCCAATCAGAACAACAATCTTCAGAAGATATTTCAACACAGATGAAGCTAAATGGATGGACTCCTATGTACAAGAACATACAATACACAGAAAACAATATTATCAGTTGAGAATAAAGAATCTGATTGGATAATGATCCTAATCAACAATAAAAACTTTAGGATATATGTGGAAAGACAAATGTGATAAATCTGGTGCTATTTATGGACCCTCATGTTTAACACTGCACATCATATGGTATTTACACAATTATGAAGCCTGGAATGTGAACATTCTTATCTTACCTTTGGTTGCTTACTAACTTCCACATCGCGGATCAATGTTTGAGCGAAAAACAAATATCCGCCTTCTTCAATTGGTTGAAATATAAATCTTGCTGCCAACGATCCCAGGTTGCTGATGACATCATAGATTCCTTGATTTGCAAAACTAAGAACATTGAAGAGAGTCATGACATACCGTTCACCTGGAGTGGAATGAAAAGAAATTAAAACACACTCTTTGACAATTGGAGTCTCATGATAATGAAATAATACTTGAATAAACTCTCTAAGCTACCAATATAGCACCACATACCATACATCTAGTCAGTCACTATCTCAATATAAGCAACCCTACAGCAAGTCACTGCACCCAAACTTTGCCTAATTGACAAATTCCCTCTGTTCTGCACATGGGTGGAGAGAAGCGATTAAATCATTGTCATCTTCTTTGCCGTCATTGTCGCAGCTGCTGCAGCAACAGCGGCGATGATGATAATAAAATAGATTTACACAGGGCCTTACATAGACCAATCACAAAGTGCTTAAAAAACTATGTAAGTTTTAAGACTCTTTTTCAAATATTTCACCAAATTTGCAGTTTGAATATGATTGAGCAGGTTATTCAATACAGTTGGTTCTGCTACAGAAAATGACCAGTCACCATTGTAGGAGGTGGGTATTGAAAAAAGCACTGAGAAGGTGAGTGAAGAGAGAGAGAAGGCTGGTATTCTGACAGAAGAACAGCAATGTATGACAGTGCTATGCCATGTAGAGCAGAGTGGACTTAAAATGAGAAGGAAAAATCTCAGTGAAAACAGTATTTGTTTTATTAACACTGCATAACCAAGTCAAATAAAACTCCTCTCACCGACCCGTCAATTTGAGGGCCGCTAAGATTACGGAGAAGAAAGTTGGGGCCACCAAGCAAAAAAGTTTGCAGACCCCTGATGTACAGCACTGTTAAGCCAGGAAATTTTATAAACATGCTCTCATACCAGTAGACTAGAGCACCAATGGTGCTGAAGCTCATACCTTCAACCAATTAAGGGTCCCTGGCTTCTAGTCTTTGTTAGTACAAGCATCATATGACTTTAAATGATGTCAAATGGCTTATGACCCCAAATCTCACATACCCTGATGGCACCTTCCTGAAAGTCACAAAAAAAATTGTCGTGCTATCTTTGCTTTGTAAGTTGTTTCATGAATACAATTTAAGAAAGCAAAAGCCCCTAGGGCCCATCTTCAGCCTTGGACCCCAAATTTCAAGTATCATTATGACAAACCATCAACATTGTACAAGAGAATCTGCAGTTGAAGATGCACTTTTGCACACTTCATAAAAGAGCCATAAGGGTCCACATGGGCTTTTGGACCAAAATTCCACAAAACCAGAAACAGATCACTAGCCAAGCATCATTATAACAGACCGTCAACTCTGTTAAACATTAACTGGAGGAAAAGTTAATCACTTGCAATACTACACAAAATGGACCCTATGGTCCATCTTGTGCCTTGGACCCCAACTTGTTAAACACCCTGAAGGTACCACTACCGAATATAATTATGACAAACCATCAACATTGTTCAAGAGAATCTGCAGGTGTAAGCAATTTGCAAAATGTCATAAAAAGGGCCATAGGGCCCATATGGGACCTTAGACCCAAACTTCCAGAACACCATAAACAGATCACTAACCAAGCATCATTATGACAGGCCTTCAACTCTGTTTAACATTAACTGGAGGAACTAGTGACAATTGCAATATTTCACAAAATGGACCCTAGGGTACAATGGGCCTTGGACCCAAAATTTCTGTACACCCTAAAAGAACCATTAACAGAGGATCACTATGACAAACACACCCACGTGCTCTGACAATGCATACACAATGGAAATCCCATTAAGTAGCTCCCTTTAAACTAACCTAAACAACTGCACAGGACTGACCTCTTCTACACAGACAGTTTTAAAAGAGGTTGCAGTACAAAGAAAAATAGGTAGTAAAGTGATTTTGTGAGACTGGTAAAATAGAGGGGTGGCACAAAATTGGTTAGAAAGGTATCGAAAATATTCTTCATCCCAAATTGGAGAAGTAATTTGTAAGGATGATCAACAGAGCTTCATTATGACAAATCATCAACACTGTATAACACAATTTGTAGGAGAAAAAGTATTTTGTAAAATTTCATAAAATGAGCCATTGGGGCTCACATGGACCTTAGACCAAAATTCAAGAACACGATAATGAGATCACTAACCAAGCATTATAATGAGAGGCTGTTACCTCTCTTTAAACATTAAATAGAGAAGAATTTAATTACTTTGCAATATTTCACAAAATTGACCGAACGGTCCATCTTGGGCCTTGGACCCAAAATTCCTGAACACCCTGAAGGGACCAATAACAGAGTAACATTATGGCAAACCATCAACATTGTACAAGAGAATCTGTAGGAGGAGAAGCATTTTGTAGAATTTCATAAAATGGGCCCTAGGGTCCACACTGGACCTTGGACCAAAAATTCCTGAACACCCCAAATGGCCCACTACCCAAGGAACATTGTGCCCAAGTTTCAAACAAATCCATGAAAGCATGTGGGAGGAGAAGCATTTGAACAAGTGTGGACAGAGAGACAGAGAGACAGACAGACAGAGAGACAGACAGACAGAGAGACAGACAGACAGACAGACAGACAGAGAGACAGACAGACAGAGAGACAGGCAGACAGACAGACAGATAGATAGAGTGACGCCGCATGATCACAATAGCTCACACCAGCATGCTGGTATGAGCTAACAATGGATTTCATGAAAGGTTGGTTTGATATGATCATATTCCTCTTTTCAGTTACCAGCCTGGCAGTTGAGTTTTGTAACTACTGTATCTTCTTGATTTCATTTGAAGGAAGCCCATAGAGGAGGCTATGACAATCCAGGCATGATGACATGAAACCATGAACAAGGGGCCCTGTGGATGTGCTGTCAAGAAACTTATGCAGATGACAAATTTTGCAGATAGCAAAAACAGATACTTGGATAAAGCATCTTGATTCACAACATTGTGTCCTGGTCAACAATTACACCAGCAAGTCTTGCATCACAGTAGGGTACATTGAATTTTTAAGCCTCTTGTCCAATTAGGCAAGTAGAATTAACTTGCCCTGACAAGTTTTTGCTTACCCTGAAATGAAAGGTAATAATGTCACAATGATTATTTCTGAGACTTACACATTATGGAAGATTCTGCTGTGTGCTGAATACATATAATGGAGTCAGTATCAGAGACACATGTGTAAACATATTTTATCATTAACTATTGTAGTTCTATCACTCTTAGGAATATAACTGTTTCTGCTTATAATTTCTAGATAAGTTGGGATAAGAGGCAGCTTATTCTTCTTAATCATATCATTCAGCCGTACACAAGTCTAGTTCCTAACCACTCACTGCACTGTCTTGAATAGACTTGGTTTCACCAGCCCATCTGTTTCATTTTACTCTTATTTACACTAAACTTGACTAGAGTCAAAAGAAGACATGTTGGGTTGGACAGGTCACTGCAACCAGTTTATATTGACCTATGGCCTATATTCCTTGACAGTGTTAAACATAATGAGATGTCACTAGTTGGTTTTACAACACATACACAGACAAAACAGCCAGCAGTAGCTATTCCAGTCTTGAAACTCTCCATCCAACCTTTCGTGGGTGCTATAGCACTTTGGGAGGAGAAAACTCTCTAGCACCAAACTGTCTCCTTCATACACAATCTTCATATTTCCATAATGTTAAATTGAAGATAAGATTTTAATGTTTACTTAAACTATGTTTTTCATTGTTGGTTTTATTTCATTTTGCCTATTAAAGGGGAAATTTTCTCATCCCAGGCAGTTCCAGTTCTCCCAACTAAGTTACTTCTAGCTCCTCCCAAGAGTGTCTTAAGATCTTTCTTGTTCACAAACAAACCCACTTTACTGCTCAAGGACATGTCCTGGTAAGCATACCATGCCCTAATGTGTAATAGGACTTCTCTCTACGTGTCACGAAATGTGACAGACTCTGCATCTTTTGAATTTTCTGACTGTGATGTTAATCAAAGAGTAGTCACCAATTGAGAATTTTGATTACCCCTAACCAAAAGTGGTTTTTTTTTTTTTGTAATGAGTATCTACCTTTAAAGACTTTGCATTAAAAAATAAAGAAAGAAAGTCAGTTGAACATATCAATCCTTACCTTCTGTTAAAAGCTGCTTTAAGAAACCTTGTTTAAAGAAACTCCATGTTAGGAGGGCTGATTCATTACTAATCCATGGCTGTTGAAAGAGGAAAATGTATCATGTAATGAATGAAGCAATGATAGCTATTCACAAAACTAAGTAATTAGTTTAATTAACAAACACATTCACTACATATATTGCTGGTCCTTCATCTTGTCTTATCAACTAGCCTTAAACCATAATGTTGACAAATTGTTATCATGAAGGCATTATAGAAGATCTGCACATACTAAAATAACCAATACAAAAACAAACCAAATCAAAAAACAAATAATAGTTACACTAATTGCAAAGAATTGACTCTGTTTCGTAAAGAGTTACACTTGATCATAGCTTTAAGGGTCAAGCATAACTCTTTGGGTTTATTGACCTTTGCAAACTGTAGGTGCACTGTATAGTATTGCCAGGGGTTATACTGTAACAAGCAAGTCCTGCATTGTGCACAATATGACAACCAAGTATAAAATGAAATCAAGACACTCCACCCACAAAAAATTGCTCGGTGTTTTTCTCACATTTAAGCAATCGTTCAGTTAACTATGCACATAATTGTTGCATAATATGTATTTAATATCATTGGAGAATTATCTATGCAGTTGGATATTAAGAGCAAAAGAAAACATAAAATACTTTTGATTAATGCTGCATAAAATTCAACATGTTGTTCTTTCTTTGTATAAAGGCACACTACCTCTTCATCTATGCACTCCTTGTATGACTTTGATCAAATGTCAGTTGTTTTTAAGGCTTAGAAGGAATGGCATCCAAATGACCATGTGACCATTAACAGGCATTTCCTATGGTAAATTATTAAGTGACAGAAACATAGTACCCTGGAGGTAAAATCCTTAATACAAACTTAGAAAATGACTAACATTTACCTTATTGGGAATGTATCTTGGGAAGAAATCTCGAAAACACTTGAGAGGGAAATCATCATCCTTCTTGACTGATGAATTAATGTAATTCAGGAAATACATGTAATACATGACAACAACCAGTGTAGTGAAACATAGCTGAAAGAGAAAAAGGCATAACAAATAAAGGACTGTGGCACATACTGCTACTGCATAGGGAGGTATAAGGACCCACTGGTAACAAGAATTGTGTTTGATGCAAAAAAGGAAGACAAAAAGGAAGATTCTAAAACTGTGTTGCTTTGTTTTTTCTCAAATCAAGGTTGGACGGGGGTCAAGAGATTGGTGGAACCTCTCCTACATCCCCCTATTCTTCACAATGGCCAGTGTACATAGAAAATATTAAGTTCACAATGTGTTTGCTGATGGTCTTTGTTATCTTGGATTTACAGGTGGGCTTTGAAGCAGCACTTCTTCAGGGTGATTTATTTCACATAAAAGAGTTTTTGAATTATTCTTTTCTCTGATTTCTTAGGATTTCTATCATTGTACTCAGAAACTAAAATTTTGATCATTGACATTGTGTTTTGTCATAATACATTGAACTAGTAAATTATTAAACAAAAAAAAAATTGGCACATGCTTCCTGAAAACAAACATCCCAACTACTAGCAGAATTTTAATTTTAACCTAATAATCATAATAAATGTTGGCCTTTAGACAATAAACACAGAGAGTGGAGGTAATACTTAATATATAAACCTCAGACAAACAGTATGATTGGAATTTGTACAGTATTACACTGTTTTGTTGTAAAAGACATCAATTGAAAAAATCAAAAGAAGATTTTTTTCCTTTGTGTACTGAGCTACATTCAAAATCGGAATAAAGTTTGATATGGTTCAGAAGTATTCTAAATACTTATGAAAGGAAACAATAAAATGAGAGAATAAACATAACTGAATATTCATAACTTTGACAGATATAAGCAATTTATATTCAATATTGGGAGAAACAGTTTTAAAAGCACTAAATGTAGCCTAAAATATGTAAAAAGGAAATCTTACCTCAGCAAAACAAAATGACAGGATACCAAGGTTAGGGAAGAACACAACCAGCAGTAAGGTCAAGATACATTTGATTGTTATTGCAAACCCCCTTATAAGAACCTGTCCCAAGCAAAAAATATGAAATATGAAAGAGTGATTGCACATGCACATCAGCTTCTAGAGATGCTTCAAAATTCATGGTAATACACAAGGATACGAAGGTAGGAAACCCATAATCCCCGCCCCACCCCATACCCCACTGAAAAGTTTTGCTGGGTTCATATAACTTACTTGAAATCAGGGGTGCCTAAGTGGAATACTGGAATTGACAAGTTGACTGTAAACTAATTCCTTGTCAATATGGATTACCTCCTGCTTATTGTGTGCATATTAAACATGTATGTAGGCCATCCATAATACAGCCCTCTTTTTGGAATGACAGATCTCTGCAAACTGGCAACTGTTAAAGTGAATCTTGGTTCAAGAAATGGTGGTGGGGGGGGGGGGGGCTGTTTCAGATGGACACCCTATATATTAATCAAGAAAATAACACAAGTTGACAATAGTTTCATGCTTAATACTTAAATTTTTACTTCGACAATGATATCTGTGAGTTTGATTGCATAAAGAGACAAATATGATATCTGTGAAATAAATTGTGTGCATACCTGAAGCTTGACAAAGAGTAAAGCTTGTCCTAGCACCCAGAGTGGCTCTGCCAACAGTTCTATGACAGAGGCAAGCGCAAACAAAAGCACTGCTACATGGTAGTGGGGTATAACTGATGGGTCAGGAACCTCTAGCTGAGTGGACCAAATAAAGCTCAATGCTCCAGCACAAATGATGCCCAATGGAAAACTGGTAAAACAAATAAAAAATACGTAATGCACTTTACAGGGCTTTTGTTTTGTTACCTACACGTAGTTCATGTAAGGTTTGTCAAATAACTGTAACCCTTCTCTAACTCTTTCAGTGTCATACTGATTCAGTATATTTTCAAAATTCACTGACATCCACCAAATATTTAAAATGAGACAAAATACACGAAAAGGCTCATTTCCTTAACTGGAATAACTTTTATCACTTCAGCCATGACTTTGCAAAAAACTCCTAGAATCTTTGTAGGTGTTGTCTATCTAGTAAACACATGTTAACCCTAGCAAATTGTTGATTTATTAAGGATATTTTTTGTATAAAGGTAATGCAGAATAAGCTTTGTAGGTGAGTGCTCTCATACAGGTATTTAGGTCAAAGGTAACTAGTGACAACTACAATGATGAAAAAAACAAAAAAAAACAAATTAATAAATTTTTAATGATGGAATGTCACCCCTGCCCTTGCCAATACAAGATCACACTTACTTGCACCATATTAAATTAATGGTTTGCTGCCATTGGTGACTCCCTTTCTGACTGAGACAGGCTCTTCTGAAGGCTTCTCTTGCCAAAAACAGGATTGTGGAGTATAGCAAGGTTAATCTACCAGGAACAACCATAGAGAGAAGAAAAAAGAACACTAAAATAGGAAATATGCTTGGCAATGGCATGTTTTAACAGTCACTGTCACATGAAGCATCTTAACTCCCACCCCAACCCCCAACTAAGGCTAAGCCATAAACATCTGAGTATAACATACTTGTAAAAGGGAGCTTGAAATTTTAACCTTTCGGGTCCAAACAGGGAGGAATGAAGAAATCAGAGTGAACAAAATGGACACTTACCAGTCTAAAATGTGTGCATTACAAAATACCAATAAAATTATAGGAGACTAATTATATGGGAAATATGACTACAAAAGGGACCCCTAAAAGGTGCTAATGTTAAGATTCCCCCTTCCCCCTCTGATTTCTGTAATCAACTTGAATTTCTATGAGTGATAAAGCTATTTCATTAAATAATGTAAACAGAAGAGATCTCACGATCACTAATTCCTTGACTTACCTGACATTGACAACACCTAACATATCCTTGCTGACATATCTGTTCCTCAAGATGAATGCATTCAGGAGGAATGTCATGACACGGAACATCACCTGCACGAAATAGGTAAGTTAGATGAGATTTAACGACAAACCAACACCAATGTGTTATATAGTGTCAACTAGATAAAAAAGGTTAAGTTTAAATACAGTTCAAGTTTGGTTTCAAATACAGCTCAAATGCGGTGCAAATCCTTCCCTTTAGTCGCCTCTTATGACAGGCGGGAAATACCGTGGGCATATTCTACAACCCCAGTCCACAGGGGGTGAAATAGGTGTGAGCACTAAATACAATCTAATCAAAAATGTTGAGAATTTAGTACTGTACTGTACTGTATCTACAGTCTTTTCTTATTCTGTGTACAATGTTACACATGCAAAAATTCCTGTGACTAATTTGTAACATCGATCTGCACTCCTGAACTCCTGTATTGGTCATGTCAGCATATATAAAACTCCAGTAACAACTTAAGAAAGTGTCTTGTTTTAGAAGAGAAATCATGTGGTCAATTTTGTATTTTAATATGCCACATGTTAGACATCCTCACCCTCACCCTCAAAATTTTTTTGGGTAAGTCTCACTAACTTTCATGCAATCTCTGTCAGTCTGTCTCTGAAACTTGACAAAGCTCTCCAGAATTTTCAAAATCTTGGACAATCAAGGTGAGGTTAACAAACCTGTAGTTTGGGGCAAAAGAGCATTAAAAATACTCTTAAAACATGCAAAGTCAATTCAAATACCAAATATTCATAACCCACTGGATAATTTTACCTTTGGCAATCAGGGAAATAAAAATTCTCTCATCATTTCAGCCCAATAGGTGTGTACATTATACTGCTATATTGCATTCATGTACAAACCTTACACCTGCATTATGGACGACATAATACAGTGCTACACTTACCTGTAAAACCATGTTGTAGGATGCTGACAGAGCCGAGCTAGCCAGTACATTCTTAGAATCACCCATGTCACCTCTTGATGAAAATGTTGATGAGAAGGATGTCTAAAAGCTTCCATACACCTGAAGGCAAAGGCAAGAAAATAAGTCCTTCAGCTTTCAGATCCTGACATTTAATTAGGCTGTACAAGTACATCAAACAAACAATATTGACAAAAGTTGGTTTCAAATTGACTAAAAATTATATTTTCCTGAAAGTAAATTGTTCAGAAACACGAAATGTAAAAAAATCATATTTTTGCCCAAAAATGTCCCTAAACGACCCAAAAATTGATTTCAAAAGTGTCAGCACCCTAAACTTAATCATGTGTAGATTGGATCTGCCATGGCTGACTGCTTGTACTGAAAAATACCCACATAACTTTCTTTTTAATGCTTTTTCTGCCAATGGCTGGCCCTCTAATCGGGATGATGCGAAATACACATAAAATTTAGGATTTTCTAGCTGGTAAATTATCAAAATGATGCTTTTGGGATATGCTCCTACAGGTCTACACTCACTAGAAGTCAATGTATAGAGCACCAAATGCTATTTGATCAGTCTCATTGACATTCCATTATCCTGCCTAGCACACCTGAAGAGACTGTTTTTTAAACAGTTCAGTGAATTCTAGAAACTAAACCAATCACTGCGCAGCTTAAACTTGTCCAGAGCATATCATTTTTCAAATGCATCACTGAGTTTTCTGACAGTCAGCCACTTACCTAGCCCCTTCTAACCCTCCTACCCCCACCCATTATGACACTCTACATCATAACTAATTGAATACTATCACTAGTAACATAATTTTTCTGCAATAAAACCAGAAAGCCAAGAGGCTCAGTGGATCCTTACCTCTTGGATACAATTTTTGTGCTATGGTTTCAAGTTAACTTATCATATTAGACATATCCATATCATGAGAATATGGTCATATCATACATCAGGTACTTGCTTTTAAGTTTGGGGAGTAACATACCAGATAATGACCCACACCATACTTGCCAAATCATGTTAACAAGGTTTACACAGCCTGACTTCTGATTACCTCAAATGACCTTTGACTTCCACTACAAACAGTACAGATCATGCAATCAATATGGGTCACCTACATGCCAAGTATGGGATACTGCTTTTTTCTGACGATGTCATATTTACATGGCTTGCACAGTTTCACCTCCAGTGACCTCAAATTGCCTTTTGACCTTCACCAAATATTACAGAGATTATGCACTTAAAATTATCATGCTGTATTGACTGCACTAAAAAGTTGTTCTTTTACACCCCACCATTCTATTGTCTAAGTGCATGGGGTATATAATGTAACCAATCCTGTAGCCTAAGGCTGTTGCAAATGCAGGGAGCTCTCGAATGCGTCTTTGTGGAAGATGCTTGTGGCAATAAACTGTGGCTTCACAATGACATCTTCACCTGAACTGTACAGTAGTTAGTAACTCTAGGAAAGTGACAGTTGATCATTTATGAGAGGCCGATTCATCATGATGTACAGCACACACATGGCAAGCATCAGCTTCATACATGTTTTTCTTATTGAGATACCATGTTCACAGTGCTTTTACAGTTTGACCTATAGTGACCTTAGAAGATATTTGGCCTCTACCTAAAACAATAACAATCATCTACTCAATCAAGAGTATCAACATGACAAATATGCGATTTCACAAGGTTAAGTACCTTAAGATATCATGTTTCACAAGCAGTTTCCAAGTTTATACTGCATGACCACTGGTGACCCCAAATGACCTTTGACCTCCACCAAACTTGATACAGTACTTCTACAATATTGAGCACCCACATTCTAAGTACAGGATTCATCACAGTTTTGCTTCTTGAGATATTGTATTTACAAGGCTTTCACAGTTTGACCTCTGGTGAACCCCAAACTACCTTTGCTCTCAACCATTCATTTATTTCTTTCTTTGACCTCCAGCAAATTTAATAGAAGTTTGCTTTCTTGAGATATTGTGTAGACAAGGTGGCCACAATGTGATCTCTGGTGATCCCAAATGACCTTTGATCTCTACCATTTATTCAGTTTTTCATTTTTTACTGTTTGAGGTGAGATTTGTTGCCCTTTTAGTGCATTGTGAAGGATTCCTAGCTTGCTCCATCAAACCTTATGTTCCCTACAGCTGACAGGACCAACTTTTTTATGGGGGAGGGGACAACCTTTCCATTAGACCGGTAGACCCCTCCCCCAGGACGGCAGTCCGAAACAACCTTTAGCCCCCCCCCCCCCCCGGACATGCATACAAGATTGCATAGGTGTAGGAATCTGTTCTCGACTGGGGCTTATGAGAGATCCTGCCAGGAGCCTAATAAATTTCAAACAACTTGTGACTAATTTTGTTTAGTAGAAATCAATCCACTTAGATACCTGTACCTGTGGGTAAAAATCACAAGAAAGCCTCATGCTGGCATACACTTTTCTTTCTAAACATAGAGGTCTTAGAACATAGGCCCAGAGGTGTATGTCAGAACATTGAGAAGACTGAACACAGATTGGACAGAAGTGTCACCATTTGTACAAGCAATGGCAACATTAACCCTCAATCAGGCCCTTAACACTACAATCAATTTGCTCTGTGGAGCGTAGAATATTGTAGGTAATCATTAGTACATCAGTATCATGACTCCATGAGGCAATCACTGCTTTCATAGCACTAATACAGCATGTAGGTGCAATGTGAATTTCCAACTTCAGCACAACCTGCATGTTGTTGAAACAACATCAATAACAAGCATTTACCTTAAATCATTTTCAATGTTCGAAGCAAAAATATTACCTACAGTCAAATTTTCAAGTTTCTGCATTTGAATGAACTAGTAATTTGCAAATGCTACCATAAATGGTGACCAAAATATCCTTGATGAATCTTTCATCGAAAATTTTGATAGAAAAGACAATATTCAGTTTTTCATTAACATTATTATTCTTAAAGGTTGTGTGACATGAAAATAACACAGTTGGATATTCGATGTAAAAAGCATTAAAAATCCAGAAAATAGCCACAATTTCCATTAAAATCCATCAAATATTGACCATTTTACAGGGAAATTTCAGGGAAATAAACATGCGCTAAATATGCAAACATGTGGGGACATACCATATATGGCACAACCAGGCACATTTGTTTTTTTCAACCTTAATTTCAAGGACACTGGTAGCAATGGTATTCCCCTACTTAATTCTTTATCTGACAAGTGAAACAGGTCTTTTGGTTGCATGTCACACGACCTTTAAATGTGGTAATTAATAGTGTTTCATTTCTGCAGTGACTGGCACAAGATTCCTTCATTAAACTTTGTTACCTTCATAGCAGGTGTCGAATAAGTACTCCTCTTTGTCGTACATACTCTAACACCTGCAAACAATGGCAGAGATCATCCAATTTTGTTATATTAATGAGCCCAATATGGTTTTACTCTCTCAACTGTTGATTGGTTTCAATATATGAATATTCATATTGCTGAAAAGGCCAGCTGCAACGTTCACTTTTACACAGTAAGTCAATGGGACTTCATTGTGTGAGCTTGAAGCGGGCAAAATCACACACTAAAACTGCATTGACATTTGTCGTTCGAAAAAGCATGATAATCAAGACTTGCTTTAGTTGTTTTTCCGTTGGATATTTATAATTCTGTTTGTTGTGATCGTATATGAGAATAGTTTATAGCGTACAGTTTTTACGCAGTTTGACGAAGAATTCTTGCCAAAGTTCGCGGACGTTGGCATTACGAGTGCAGTCAATATAGGTGTAGGAGTAATGCACGTCTGCTGGGCGGGCAATAAACTTTGTTGTGTACTGCCAACTACAACTCAAAATCTATTTTCTATGGATCATTCAATCCAGACATCACCAAAATAAAGCACAATGAAGAAAACATATAAGAAAATATTGCTCGAAGTTTCATTCATTTTTTTAACTTGTCTCATATATTTTTATGGTCATCATGTTTGTTCCAGTATCATATGGAAAGGTACAAAGATTCAGGTTCATTACTCTTTGCCAATCACAGCGCACGTTACGGGTGAATGGTAGCAAATAGTGAAAATATGCCTTAATCTGCATGGCGAACTTTCATTCTTTTGCTTCATTTCACCTTCTGTTACATGTTTCTATGAGAAATCATGGATAGCTACGCAGGCTACTATCTCTGCATCGCAGGCAGTGAAGTGCGACCCAGACCGAACAAGTCCCAAATTTTATGTTCTCACATTTTTTCACTGTTTGGAATTCAGGGCTCCAAAATAGACTGGCGCTCTGGCACATAAGCGCTAGCGATAGGGTGGCCATTCATCTGGTTTTTTGCCAGACAATCCGGCTTTTGAGCACGTTGTCCTCCATTTGGGTTAACACTGTGCTGGACGTTTAATGTTCCTCTCTTCTATTTTCAGAGATGATTCCAATTTCAGACACAGTATCCCAATTTCTTGAAACTAATCTTGCAGCTTAAAACACCAGAAAGGGCCATTTCCGGCCATCTGAGGGGGTTTGTGAAGCCAAAATTATTCTGGTACACTATGCGCTAACTCATGGTGGCGCTCCGCACAGATAGTATCTGGAGACCGTATAGTGGGATCCCATCAGGGAATGGCCACCCTAGCCAGAGACCGCCACAACTGCGCCAGAAAAATGGGTGTCTGTCTGGCACTAAAAATAGCACCAGATGCATGAGGCAATAGAATATGAACTCTTGTGCCCACCCCCACCTTCTCCACATTCAAGGTGCCATTGAGGTCAATCTAAAACTTCTGTAAGCTACTGTATACAGCCCCTCCGGCCCCTTCCAAGTTTTTCAGAGATGTAGTGACCACCTCATGCTTTAACTGCCTGGTGTCACACCAAAAAAATGCTCTTTGTCTTATTTCCTGTCTTTGTTATTTTGAATTTCTTTTACTAGCCTTAATGCACAAGTAACATTCGGGAGACCATCTGAGAATGTTACATGCAGGGAACAGTGGTTTCTTTGAAAATTTAAAACAGCTCCAGACAACAGGAAAACAGCTCAGGAAAAACTTCAAAATGAAGGTTGTGAAAAGCTGTTTTTAGCTCTTGAGAGAAAAAGCTCATTTTCAAGCACTGAAATAGGTTACTACACCTAGCTACACACTTTCAAATCAACATATATGACAACATATTCAAGCCCAGGAATTACTCTTATGCACAAAATTGTATCCAAAGAGGTGCTAGGTGTTCTGCTGGAACAGATGACATGATTAACAGTCTTTTGAGGATCTCGGTAAGAGTAAGAGTGTAAGAATTGGGCAAGATTCGTGCTTCCTCTTGAGAAATGCCCTACCTTGTTAGTACATATAGCCTAGGGCTAGGAGTTAGGAGACACTAACGGCCTGTTTGAATGGATGCTGTAGGAATATGCAGCCACGGACCTTGTCTCTTGCCAGTTTGAAGTGTGTAGTATAGGCTAGCCTATGTAGGCCTAGGCCTACATAGTAATTCGAATGCCTGTGCTGTAGCATAGGCTAGGCCTAGGTCTGTGCTACGAGTTAGGAGACAGTAACGGCCTGTTTGAATGGATGCTGTAGGAATATGCAGCCATGGACCTTGTCCCATATCTTGCCGGTTTACGTTTGTACAAATTGGCTCCAAATATTATATCAGTAGGGGTGGTTATTTTAATTATGATTATTTTCATTGTGAATGATGTGTCGTTCTCAAAATAATTCTTTTAGATTTATCAGCTGTGTCAAGATTCTGTCTGTAGTGTGATCAAACTGAGCCTCTCTTTTCTGAAATCCTGTAAAACGTTACTCTGTTTGTCGCCCTCACTAAATGTTGTTTGTTTGCGCACTCAGTATACAATTGGTGTGGACGGATGCATAATGTACGTATCACAATGTGCCAGGATGGATGAAATATCGCATATTTGGCTCTAACGTTAGGCCTTGCTACAGCCTAAACTAACGTTACAGTACAACGGTTGGTTTTTATTACTCTGACACAGAATCCCCTATAACGTTCAACGATCCTCTCGATACTGCAACAGGATCTTCAAAATGTTCATCATGCAGAGGTCACAATGTGAATGCAGTGATCAAAACACTTCTCACTCGGAGCCTCAGTCTTTTAGTTTTTCTTGGTTTTAACCCATTCTGCTCTGTTCCTGTCTTTAGGCCTACATAAATATTAACTTAGTTCTGTGCGTACCATGAGTTTCCTTTGATATCATTGCGTAATACACAAACTGGATGTCGTCTGCGATCACTACATAGCTGAAGCGCTAGCGATGCATTACACACGCTGTTTTTGTACCACATTGCCATAAATACATGTGCCTAAAATACATGTGCCTAATGGTAGTTAACTGCGTACGCACCTTCCTTCCCTCAGCCATGCAATTCAATATGCTGCCCACAGTACCCGGCCAATAGTTGATTGTCCGATCAACGTCTACCCTGCCTTGTCCGGACCCGGAGGCTATTCAGAAGAGTGACAAGTGGTAGGCTAGCTTAGTTTTGATGCTGAATCCTTTCAGTCACTCCACAAAGAGGCCTAGGGCCTAGCCTATGCTTTTCTGTTTCGTTACCGTGCCATTTAGAGTAGCCTAGGCTAATCGTATTAGGCCTAGGCCCTACTTACAATTACAAACTTAGGCCTAGTGTTACACATTTAGTGTGAGCCGAAGGCTACCGCCAATTTCAGTTTTCATCATAGGTTCTCGCCTAGGCCTAATATTACTGGTTAGCCCTTGGACAGTGTTGTACCTACATTACCCAACTCACAAACTTCTTATAGGCCTAGGCCTATTAGGCTATAGGCCTAGCCTTATATGAAAAGACTGGTTTTCAGTCAGAATCACCCATGCCTTAATGCTGCGTTCCATTCAGGTCAAAAAGTGGTGAATTCACTGCATTTTTTTCTGTAGTACGAAGTAGCAGACAAAATGTTGAGCTATCTGTGTTGCAGAACTTACAAATCCAAATTAAAATTTCAGTGACAAGTCAAGTTACAAAAGAGCGAGGGAAAAGAAGCATAAGAAGTGTGGAGAGGAAGGATGGTTAGTGGGATTCGAACGCGGTATAGGCCTACTGCAAGAATACGAACGTGATGCACTGTAACAATATAGCGAGTATGCCAATTGCACTAGGAGCCGAGCTGGCGGCCAACAATTTAAATATTATAAGTACAGACTAATTTTACATACAGACTAACTATATTGCGTATATACATGTCTATACGTATATTATATAGCATATATAATATACATATATATATATATATATACATATATATATATTTTGCTAATTTGGGATTTAGGCGAAAAACCGTATGAAAAAACGCGACTGTTGGGAGAACTCGACCCTTAGGCGAAAAAATCGTTTCGCCTTAACGTTTTACACACTGTTTTATATAGTGATGCGTAACTCTATACGCAAGTCCGATTTACCACATAATGTTAATGCAATTACTTAGTTCCACACCAACTTACGTGCATGTATCCGTTAACACTTAGGACTTACGGGCCATTGAAATAAAGTGCATATATATCTATAATCTTATGTATTTTATTGTTTTTTTCTTCGCCGGTTGTATTGGCGGTATACCGATTTTGCCTAACAGGTCGATCTAGCGTTATATATATATATATATATATATATAATATATATATATATATATATATATATATTTATATATATATATACATATATATATAATATATATATATATATATATATATGCAGGGTTGGGAAGTAACGAGTTACAAGTAACGCCGTTACTGTAACGAGTTACATTTTGTGTAACGGAACCCTGTAACGAGTTACATTTGCATTTCAGTAATGGAGCAAGTAACTAGTTACAATTCTGTGTAAAAGTAACTGTAACGGCGTTACATTTGGGTCCCGTTACTTTCCCGTTACAAATAGTCAAAATGACCACAAATTGCATTTTCTTTGAGCTAATAACAGAATAACAGAAAATTTTCAAATTGATGACACTTTGGTAGTAAAATGTAAAATTATTTTCGATATAGGCTATTTATCATTCATCGCTATTATCGACGTCGCCCTCACCGACATCAAATTTTATTCACGATTAGAATCAGAAGTTGATATTAGATGCACACGCTGCAGGCTTACAGGCCGGGCCACTTGATTGTCTATTGAACCAGGGAGTTGTCAAATAGCAACTCCCTGATTGAAATAAGTTTAAAATTGATCTGTATGTCAAAATACTTATTAGACAGATCAATGCTTATTATCCATGAGACCGATTTGTGCGATTATTTGAAAAATACTGAACAGTCCTCTAAGGCTCAGCTGACTTTATGTATTCTAAGTAAAGTCAGCTGGGCCTTGGTTTACTCATATTGTCCTTTAGAGGACACAGTGGAGACAGTGTACCGTGAGAAACGGGTTCAAGTGGCCCATGGGCATTCAAATACCAGCTTACTTTGAAAGTTTAATCATTGCCTCTTGAGACGTTAGGGCTGGACCCGTGTTCACCCTATCCGAGTCGGAGCTAACTGCGATTCTAGATTCCCGAATCTTTCCGAGCATGGTACTACTCAGGATCCTCAAATTTCTGCCAGTTTTGATTCCAATGGCACCAATTCCGAGACCAGTCTTTTTGCCAATGTATATCATATCACACATACAGATGTTTTAATTCTATCGTACATGTCCACCATAAATTAACAAAGTCATCGTTTGTACTCACTTCCATAGCCTGGCCTCCTGAGTAATTTAGTTGATTGTATGTGACAATACCTTAGATCTGTACATTGTGCACAAATGGAACTTTAAACACTTTTAATGTAACTTTCATATTTGAGATCTCGGCTGGAATGAACTCCGAGTCCGAGTCCAGTTACATCACATTCCGTAAAAATTTCGATTCCGGAACCTTCTATCCCGGGCAAATTCCTAATCTAGAAAAACGCTCTTGAGACCGGCATTAAGCTAACCGAATCCGGACTCTTGCGTTGGAGCCCAGTAAATCTATACGGTGCCAAGCGTTGGTAAACACCGTGCATCCATTTATGCATCTAATTTAACATGTATGGTATCTTTATTTGATGAATCAAACGTATGAATTTAGGCTATATCATATTCTTTTCAATGTCCGTAACTCCTTACACTGGAATAATAGTACGGTTAATATAAAAAAACAGCAGAATATTGAAATGGTCAATGGCGTTAAAAGTATCCTAACAAAGCTAATTGGAAAGAGAAGTGTCCGACTTAAAGCTTTACCTATTGTAAAGGGAAAGTGAATTATGTGCACATGATCTGCATGTATAAACTGCATAGTATCACCATTTCTATGCACTGTTTTATATCGACACAATGTGAAACTTGAAATTTATGGGGAAATATCACTTAGCCCAACCTTAGTGGTGAGGTTTTAAAATTTTACTGCTAACAAATGTATTCATCCTCTTATTATACCATATTTATGCCCTTGAGGGGTGAAGACTTTAATTACTGCTGAAACAACGCTCTTCCCCTTTCCGGCATAGCCGCTAACCTCTCTAAATTAGCCGACTGTGTGATGGGAGTATAAAGATTTCAACCCTCAAAGAAGTACTTTGGTAACTGGAAAAGTTTTGGTTATAACCATATTCCTCTAACAAATAGTTTGCGTAAGCTCCGACACAGTATCATGATTCGCTGCTTCATGTTGAGCATTAGGAGCCTCTGCGACAATGCCCATTGAAGATCAGCTAGCTTCATTGACTTTCTTTGGGGAACACCTAAGGATAACCGGCACAAATGAGGTGTCGGTCGTCTCATGTGCCCCCGTCTTACTATCTAATTATGCCCCCCCCCCTCCATTTCAGGTACCGAGGTACCGTATATTCACCTTGAAGTAACGAGTTACTTTTGAAATGTAGCTAGTTACTTTTTAGTCAAAAGTAACTGTAACTAGTTACTTTTTCAACATTGTAACTAGTAACTGTAACGAGTTACAATTTTACGGAATTAACTGTAACTATAACGAGTTACTTTCAAAGCGTAACGGGAACAACCCTGTATATATATATATATATATATATATATATATATATATATATATATATATATATATATATATATATATATATATATATATATATATATATATATATATATATATATATATATATATATATATATATATATATATATAACGCTAAAACCCACGGTTGGGGGAAAATTTTAGAGGGCGCTAGACGCCCTTTCGAAAAGGCGAAAAAAAAAACAATAAAATACATAAGATTATATTTCGCCATTTGGTAGAATTTGAAAAACAGATATACATCAACGTTATTTCAATGGCCCACCAATTGTACGTGTTAACAGATACGTGTACGTAAATTGGTCAACATTGAAGTAATGGCATATAGATTATGTAGTGAAAAGGCCATTACCATCCGTTTACGTATTCCTATAGAAAAAGCGTGTAGTTTCGTTAAGTCGACCTGATTTTTTCCCCTTATAGACGATTTCCCCTTATAGGCGGGTTTTTTCATACGATATTTCCCCTTAATCCCAAATTATCAAAATATATATATATATATATATATATATATATATATATATATATATATATATATATATATATATATATGCATATATATATACATATATATATACATATATATATAGAAAACTACAGACGGGGTGTTCCTCCGCCACAAACTGTGCTCAATACTATAACAGTAGAGCAAAATACAATACGAATCAGTACAATTAGATATCAAGCCACTACCAGTGGTTTCGTGCTAACGCACTCTTCAGATGGCTGTGAATAAATGAACCTTTCTACAGAGAGCTTACGATGTTATGGCCCACCGGGTTTGATTTCATTGTGACCGGATTTGATTTTATTGTGCAACTTGCTCATCTCCAGTTCAGAGTTAATCTCCGCTTGTAGGCACAATAAAATGTGTGGCTTGATATCCAATTGTACTGATTCGTATTGTATATATTTATATATTTAATTCCTCACAGAGACTCCAATGAAACCCAACAGTTCTGTAAAATGCAGGAACAGAAAAAGAAATATAATCTAGTTCAACCTCCCTTTTAGCAAAGCCATAAACACCAACGTCGCCAGACGCTTTCTCCACCTCATTGCACAACATGTCCCATGCAACCATCCCTTCTACAAAATATTCAACAAAAAAATCAAAGTTAGTTGTAGCTGCATGCAGAACCTGAAATCTATCATACAATGACATAACAAATGTATCCTCAGCAAAAGTTAAAGATTTGAGGACGGCAGATACCAGGAACCTGTGCAACCTGTGTAAATGCTTGCTTGCCTTTCCATGATTGCATTGATGATGCTCTGCCAGTACATCAGGATGTGTACGCTGATCCTAGTATAGTACCCACAGATTACATGAATTCTTCTACTGACCCGCTAGGCATTGACTGTTTACTACCCACCACTGATAATTCATCGCCTTGTAATGTCTATACGATCGACTCTTATAATGAATTACCTTGCAATGAAAATTTTTCCTTGTTTCACCTTAACAGCCGAAGTTTGAGCAAGAATTTTAATTCTATTCATGACTTCTTATCTGTTCTGAATACTGAATTTTCTATAATTGGATTTACAGAAACCTGGTTCAGTGATAATGTGTCTCCACATATCTATATTAATAATTATAGTTTTGTCGAGAAACATAGAGCTAAGAGAGGGGGTGGAGTATGTATGTTTGTTAAGGATGGTATTATTTTCCACCAACGTCATGATCTCTCCCTTTTTAATGCTTCTATTGAAAGTTTATTCATTGAGGTCGAAATGAGCAACGCAAAAAATCACATCATGATAGGAATCATTTATAGACCTCCAAATGGTTCTATTGTAACTTTTAATGAAAATCTCAATAACATTCTTAGCAAAATTACAGCTGAAAGTAAACAGTGTTTCATAATGGGTGACTTTAATATTGATATTTTAAAAGAGCCGTCTTCTAATTTTATGAACACTATTTATTCAAGTGGTTTTCATCCCCTCATCACAAAACCCACTAGAGTGAGTGCCACGTCAGCTACACTGATTGATAACATTTTCACCAATGTTCTTCAATATGATGCATGCTTACCAGGTATTATAGCAACTGATTTAACTGATCATTTTCCAGTATTCTGTAAGAGTTTCGTACACCATATTAGGGCAAAGAAAGGTCACAAGGCTAGAAATTATTCTCAAAAAAATATTGATAACTTCATCAGGCGAGTTACCGGGGTGGACTGGAGCTTTGTACAAAATGAACTTGATGTAAATAATGCATATGATGCTTTCTGTGACAATTTATCAACTTTATATCATGAATGTTTTCCCTTCTTTGAAGTAAAAAGTAACAAACGTAAAAGACACCCTTGGATTACTAATGGAATTCTTAAATCGATTAAAACAAAAAATAAGCTTTTCAGGGCGTCACTGAAGATTCCGTCTGACTACAACAAGTCAAATTATCGTTTGTTTAGAAACAAATTAAACCATGTTATTCGTGTAGCAAAGAAAAATCACTTTTCTAATAAATTTAAGGACTTACAGCATGACATTAAAGGTACGTGGTCAGTAATAAATAATTTATTAAATCGAGGAAAAGATCATGAATCTATTGTACCTGATTCATTTACTCATGATAATAATATTTTACGTGATCCTTTAACAGTAGCTAACGGCTTTAATGAGTACTTTGTAAATATTGGTCCTTTACTTGCAGAAAATATCCAGTGTAATTCCTGTGCAAACGATTTTCTTGGTATTTCAAACCCATATTCTCTATTTTTGTTCCCAGTTACACCAGATGAAATTGTTGAAGTTGCTTCTCATTGTCTAAAATCAAATAAAGCTGCTGGCTTTGACAATTTCAAACCATCTGTTATGAGAAATGTGATACATGTACTTGCAGTTCCATTAACACATATCTTTAATATATCTCTATCACATGGTGTGTTTCCCAACAGAATGAAAGTTGCAAAAGTTGCTCCAGTTTTTAAGAAAGGTGATCCAAAGATGTTTTCTAATTATCGCCCAATTTCAGTATTACCGAGTTTATCTAAGATACTAGAACGCATTGTATACAATAGGCTGTTAGCTTTCTTAAATAAGCACAATATTTTATTTGATGGTCAATATGGTTTTCGTGCAGGTATTTCAACGGAAATGGCCCTTATCGATGCTGTAGATAAAGTCTATGATGCTTTGGGTAAAAAACTTACAACCGTTGGTGTTTTCCTAGATCTATCGAAAGCATTCGATACTATAGATCATGAAATTCTTATAGCAAAACTCTCTCATTACGGAATAAGGGGCACAAGTCTTTCCTGGTTTAAAAGCTATATTCACAATAGAAAACAATTCTCTCTTTTCAATGGCGAAAGCTCTGATCTCTTAGATATAAAATGTGGAGTACCTCAGGGTTCAATCCTTGGTCCGTTGTTGTTTATTTTATATGTAAATGACATTTGTAATGTGCCAACGGCTTCTTCCCTTGTACTATTCGCAGATGATACAAATATTTTTTTCTCCGGGGACAATCCCAAAAGTTTGGAAAACAGTATAATTAATGAACTTGATAAATTTTATGATTGGTTTAAAGCTAACAAGTTATCACTCAATATTGATAAGACAAACTACATGGTATTCGGTAAGCCCCAGCAGAAGTTTAATTTTCGCATTTGTCTAGATGGTAAACTTATCAATCGAACTGACAAAACTAAGTTCCTTGGTGTTTGGATAGACTCCAAACTATCATGGCGTGACCATATCAATTCCATTTCTCTATCTGTATCTCGAAGTGTGGGAATACTCTGTAAGCTTAAGCACTTCTTGCCTAAAAATGCCTTGCGTTGTATTTACTTAAGTTTAATCATACCCCACCTTACATATTGCTTGGTTGTTTGGTCAGGAACTGCTAAATCTAATTTAAACAAATTGGTATTATTACAGAAAAAGGCCATTCGCCACATTTCAGAGTCTAAATGGCGTGATCACACCAGTCCTTTATTCGCTTCTCTTAAGTTACTGAAATTACCTGACATTGTCAACCTGAGCATTGCCTGTTTTATTTTTAGATGTGAAAATAGCAACGTACCCCGAAAGTTCAAGAATCTGTATAATCACAATACCCAAATTCATGACTACAACACCCGTCAAAGCTCAGAACTTCACCGGTTTCCTTGCCAAAACAATGCCCAAAAGAGCCTTAGATATCGCTCAGTAATTGTGTGGAATTCTCTGCCACTAAAATCTCGAAGGTTTTCAACAATAAACGGTTTCAAAAATCATCTTAAGAAGTACTTCCTCAGCAAATATTAGCCTAGAATCTATACTTATATCGTAGGGGAGGGCAGGTTTTGTTGTTTGGGGGGTTAGGGGGTGGGGAGGGGAGTGGACTAGTAATTATGTGTAGTAAATGTAATGCGATTAGGTGATACTGTTTTCTATAGGGGAGTTATCGCCCAGTTAAGCTCTGAAGAGTTTTTGCGATCACTCCCCTTCCCAACTTGCAGTTGTTAACAAGTATGTAGCTATTATGTTTTGGTAATATTTCTAAGTAAAAGCTGTCTTCATGTGAATAGAATGTCTATAATCTGTAATTTAGAGTAGATTCAGACAAGCTTTCATGTAATTTTCAGTAATGTGTATGTGTGTAAATAAATCTATTGAAAGTCAAGTTGTGGAAGAATCAAATAAATGAAATGAAAATGAAATGAAAGGAAGACTGCCGTCTGAGTGGAAAGTGCCTAACCCATTCAGTTGTGTATGCAGCCAATACCTCAACCAGCACAAGCAATATGACATACATTGGCATGACCAGCGGGGAATTCAAAACCTGTTTCAACAACCTCAAAAAAGCATTCACCAACAGAAAATATGCCAAAGACACAGAGCTTTCAAAATATATCTGGAGCCTTAAAGATAACGATGTGAACAATTCAACATCAAATGGAGGATCCTTCATCATGCACCAGCTAACACAGACCGAACCAAGAGCTGCTGCAACCTGTGCCTGGAAGAAAAGCTAGCCATCGTTAATGCTGACAAATAGGGGTCAACCGATAATCAGATCAGATATCGGATCGGGCTGATGTTTAGGACTCTCTGTAAAACATCGCATCGGCGAAATATAGCAAATTGCACTTGCCGATGTTTGCCGATGTTCTGTGAGTCGAAATTTCATTTAAGTACATCGAGGGACGTATAGTGATAGTGGTTTCTTACAACAACTAAAAGAACAGATAAATAGAATTAATCATTTTATTGGTTCCTTGCGTTAGCAAAAGGAACCTATGTAGTCAGCTTGGCGTGTGTGTGTGTGTGTGTATGGGTGTGTGTGCGTGTGTGTGTGTGTGACACTTGCTTCGGTACGCTGTAACTCAACAAGGGAAAGTTGGACTAAACTGAAACTTGGTATATGGATCTGTCATAGTGAGAAGGTGTGCCCTATTGTTTTTGGTGGAGGTCAAAGGTCATGTGGGGTCACCAGGGGTCAAAGACCGAAAACCTTGTTTGCACAATATCTCAAGGTAGGAAGCTTGGATAAATTTCATACTTGGTATGTAGATGCATTAAGGAGAGAAGATGAATGCTGTAGCTTTTGGTGGAGGTCAAAGGTCATCTGGGGTCACCAGCAGTCAAACACTGAAAACTTGTTGTTAAAACAATATCTCAAGGTAGGAAGCTTGGATAGATTTCATACTTGGTATGTGGATGACTTATGGTGAGAAGATGAATCCTGTCCTTTTTGGTGGAGGTCAAAGGTCATTTGGGGTCACTGAGAGTCAAATACTGAAAACCTTGTTAACGCAATATCTCAAGGAAAAAATCTTGGATAGATTTCATACTTGGTATATAGATCCACCATAGTGAGAAGCTGTGCCATACAGTTTTGGGTGGAGGTCAAAGGTCATCTGGGGTCACCAAGGGTCAAAAACTGATAACCTTGTTGTTAGCACAATATCTCAAGGTAGGAAGCTTGGATAAATTTCATACTTAGTGGATGCCTTATGGTGGGGAAAAAATTTTGGTGGAGACCAAAGGTCATCTGGGGTCACTGGAGGTCAAACTCTGCAAACCTTTTCAACTCTATATCTCAGTGTAGGAGGCTTGAATAGATTTTTGCTTTGAGGTGTTGCATTAAATCTAGCAGAAAACCCATATGAGATTTGTTGGATGTCAGAGTTGAAATCACCAGATGCCAAAAAGCAAATTCCCAAGAATTCCTAAAGTCAAAAAATACAAGCACAAAACTGTATCATTGACTGAAAGATGTGGGACATCTTTCAGAGATGCCAAGTATCTCAATTTTAATTGAAATTATAGTATTATGATTTTAATCCATAATCCTGCCATTATGTAAACGTGCATCAAGTACTACTTTTTAATATTGCAGAAGATTCTCTGCCCACAAAGCAGGGGACTGTTGTGAAAGTTCACTAGACAGACAACATTTGTCCTTAGATTAGGACATGTGAGCTTGCAGGAATTGGAAATTAGAATTGATTAATTAAATGCTACTATGGGTTGTTAGTTTTATAAAGAGAACCAAGTTACTGATCATTTGGATCAGATACCATTGAACGTGCATGAATTGTGATTGCTTTAATTGAACAAAACAAATTGTAACTGTATACTGTCTGTGTTGATATCCCCTGAAGTGCCTGTAGGCTGTATTTCTTCAGAACAATTTATTTATGCTTGAATGTGTTAACACAAGATGTGCATTGTCTACAGAGCAGATTTTGTGAATCAACAGAAATACTGGTTCATTCAGTAGTTGGCTCAGTTTCATTACATTCAGCAAGGAACCACAGTGCCCATTGGGCTCTTGTTATGACCAGCAGTAGACCTTGTGATCGACTAGGGCTGTCAATTTCCATTTAATCTACTAAATTCCGTATCAACAGTGTATTGCATAAACGGGCTCTACTGACAAGCACTATGATATTCGCATTATGATTATGGACAAGCTTTTAAAATCTGTATGTAGAGTCTAGCGATCATGTCATGCACTTTTTCAATTCACCGAAATTTATCAATGAACGAAACAAACTGGAATTCACAGTCATTAATTGTATGTTTGACATAGGGCAGAAATGTACGCAAACACGGATACCTTAGGCATGTCCATGTTCTGTACAGAGAAGTTCAAGTGAAATGCACCATGAAAGCACAGTAAAGCCAGTGCAAGTGTAGGTCCGTAATTGTATGCAAACATCCATACATTAGGCTATGCACCTGCTCTGTAATGACGTTGACGTACATAGCAAGAACATAGGGCGTGGTCCGGGAAATAAGGATGTTTTTCGATCGCTGCTTGTACGACTAAATTTCCAGTTGTTACATCATAGTATGCAGTAGTTATGGCAGATGCTTTTCAGCATCACCCCGATACCCAAAACTCGTACTAGCTGCGTAACTTTGCGCACAGCAAGCTCTCCAGCTAGCATGCATGGAACAAATATTTATGTATGGATATATAGTACATGCATGCATGCATTCCATACTGCTATATGAAACACTCAAAACAAATTTACATGTGCAAGCCTACACAATCTGTTTACGTGTAGGTAAAGCATGGTAGGATGGTACAAAATGGGCAAGTACATGCACTGAAATATCGCAGGCTATTTCTGCTTTAACGTTCATTAGTGTGAGCGACTTGGGCTACGAACAGAGAACGTGTGAATCAATTTGTTAAGCCCTATTGTGTATTTGCAGATTTGGGCTACTGCATATGAACAGGATAACAAAGGTATTGCATTTTGTTGTGAGTAGGTGAAAGTCAGTTCAAACTATCACAGAATTATGTGCTATGAATGAAGAGTCACCGATAGTCCGCCGATTGCTTATTTTAGAAGCTTTATTTGGACATTGAATTGTCATATAAACATGGTTTTGTGAATGAAAGGTGTCAAAGCAAAATATGGAGGGGAAAAATACTAAACTTCCGTTTTTTTAAAGGGAAATTCGTTTAAGCCGATGTGCATGCATAGGCATGGCTCATGAGGAATAAGGAATGTTTGATCTTGCTGTGAAACAATGTAAAAGCATTGATAGTGAAAATATCGGTTGGATCGGATATCGGCCGATGTTGTGATAAAAACATCGGACATCGGATTGGCAGCAAAAAACCACATCGGCTGAGCCCTACTGACAAATCCTGCCTACTCAACAAAAGATCAGAGCTCATCTCAAAGTGTACGCATTTTAAGCTACTATATATCCTCGACAGAAATGAACAGTACTTCAGTTACCTGACGATCGCAGTTGCGAGAAACCCATAGTAACCAAATTTCTATCGTGTTCAGAATTTATGTGTGCTCTTACTGTGTGTAATTGAGCACTGTAGGCTACCTCTAGCTCTGATGAAGGCGTCCCTTCTATATGTGTGTGTGTATATATATATATATATATATATATATATATATATATATATATATATATATATATATATATATATATATATATATATTTATTAGCTCATACCAGCATGCTGGTGTGAGCTATTGTGATCACGCGGCGTCACTCTATCTATCTATCTATCTGTCCACACTTGTTCAAAATGCTTCTCCTCCCACATGCTTTCGTGGATTTTTTTGAAACTTGGGCACAATGTTCCTTGGGTGGTGGGCCATTTGGGGTGTTCAGGAATTTTTGGTCCAAGGTCCAATGTGGACCCTAGGGCCCATTTTATGAAATTCTACAAAATGCTTCTCCTCCTACAGATTCTCTTGTACAATGTTGATGGTTTGCCATAATGTTACTCTCTTATTGGTCCCTTCGGGGTGTTCAGGAATTTTGGGTCCAAGGCCCAAGATGGACCGTTGGGTCCATTTTGTGAAATATTGCAAAGTAATTAACTTCTTCTCTATTTAATGTTCAAAGAGAGGTAACAGCCTCTCATTATAATGCTTGGTTAGTGATCTCATTATGGTGTTCTTGAATTTTGGCCTAAGGTCCCATGTGGGCCCCAATGGCTCATTTTATGAAATTTTACAAAATACTTTTTCTCCTACAAATTGTGTTGTACAGTGTTGATGATTTGTCATAATGAAGCTCTGTTAATGGTCCTTACAAATTACTTCTCCAATTTGGGATGAAGAATACTTTTGATACCTTTCTAACCAATTTTGTGCCACCCCTCTATTTTACCAGTCTCACAAAATCACATTACTACCTATTTTTCTCTGTACTGCACCCTCTTTAAAACTATCTGTGTAGAAGAGGTCAATCCTGTGCAGTTGTTTAGGTTAGTTTAAAGGGAGCTGCTTAATGGGATTTCCATTGGGTATTTCCATTGTGTGTGCATTGTCAGAGCACGTGGGTGTGTTTGTCATAGTGACGGTGAGTGACCCTCTGTTAATGGTTCTTTTAGGGTGTACAGAAATTTTGGGTCCAAGGCCCAATGTACCTTAGGGTCCATTTTGTGAAATATTGCAAAATGGTCAATTCCTCCTCCAGTTAATGTTAAACAGAGTTGAAGGCCTGTCATAATGGTGCTTGGTTAGTGATCTGTTTAATGTTTATGGTGTTCTGGAAGTTTGGGTCTAAGGTCCCATATGGGCCCTAAGGCCCTTTTTATGACATTTTGCAAATTGCTTACTCTTGCAGATTCTCTTGTACAATGTTGATGGTTTGTCATAATTATATTCGGGTAGTTGTACCTTCAGGGTGTTTAACAAGTTGGGGTCCAAGGCACAAGGTGGACCATAGGGTCCATTTTGTTTAGTATTGCAAGTGATTAACTTTTCCTCCAGTTAATGTTTAACAGAGTTGACGGTCTGTTATAATGATCCTTGGCTAGTGATCTGTTTCTGGTTTTGTGGAAATTTGGTCCAAAAGCCCATGTGGACCCTATGGCTCTTTTATGAAGTGTGCAAAAGTGCATCTTCAACTACAGATTCTCTTGTACAGTGTTGATGGTTTGTCATAATGATACCTGAAATGTGGGGTCCAAGGCCGAAGATGGGCCCTAGGGGCTTTGCTTTCTTAAATTGTATTCATGAAACAACTTACAAAGCAAAGATACAGTAGCATGACAAATTTTTTGTGACATTTAGGAAGGTGCCATCAGGGTATGTGAGATTTGGGGTCATAAGCCATTTGACGTCATTTAAAGTCATATGATGCTTGCACTAACAAAGACTAGAAGCCAGGGACCCTTAATTGGATGAAGGTATGAGCTTCAGCACCATTGGTGCTCTAGTATATTATATGTATATACATTGACAAGGTAGACCATTTCTCAGGACGAAGCACGAATCTTAGCCTATTTTTACACTCTTACCCTGAACCTCAAAAGATTTCGTCAATCACGTCATCTGTTCCAGCAGAACATCCAACACGTCTTTGGATACAACTTTGATTAATTCTAAACAGTAAAAAATGTGACAAAGTGAAAATTGGGGCTGATTCAGCCCAGTCGCACTTCACTGTCAACGATATAGATGACAGTAGCCTGCACAGCTATCCATGCCATCTATCTCACAGAAACACGTAACAGAAGGTGAAGCGAAGCAAAAGAACAAAAGTTCGCCATGCAGATGAAGGCATATTTTCACTCTTTGCTACCATCACACGTAACATGCACTGTGATTGGCTAAGAGTAATGAACCTGAGTCTTTGTACCTTTCCGTGTTATACTTGATGGAGTTTTTCAGCAGTAAATGAGGCATGGCCCAAACCTAACACGACATTAGCAAGTTGAAAATTTTCACATTATCTCCTACTGTACATCTAACAGACTTTCCAACATGAGAGAAATTTTAGGTTTGTGAACACCACCCTGGGGAAGGGGTTTAAGGAGAGGGGGTGTCCCCCTGTGAAAAATTTTTGAGATAGTAAATGCAATAAGATGCTAATTGGTGCAATATTTTGCAACCACCTCATCTGTCGTTTGGTGCAATTGTGTGTTGTCATTCGACCGTATTCACCTTACAGCATTGCAAATTTAGCTGTGAAAATTCTTTGCTGTGATCGTTGTTGTGTCGGAGATCTAAAGTTTGGCCTTTTTTAGTAAGCAACTTCAGTTGAGGCTGTTATGCCTGTGATAAATAGTGAATGGCATGTGAGCATATTAGAAGCATGAAATGCATGTGACACACGCAAAATGCATGTGTATTAGTGCGTCTGATCTAAGTATTAGCCTTGTTCAAAGAGCAAAAAACCAAACAGAACTACCATGAGAATTAGCACTTATGTGGTGATACAGTGTAGGTTTACTATGATACCAGTTTGCTGTGTTCCGTTGGCAGATACATATGAGAGATGTAAATAGTAGAAGTGGTATGATAGAGATCTGACAGCTGTTTTGAAAAAGTTGCTGCCAACTACATAATGTTTTCTTGATGTTTACTCTTTGTTTTTTGTATCCTTATGTAGCTCTTCATCTCAGAGATCAGGAGCCAGATTCACAAAGACTACTTACGCACAAATATTTGCGTAAGTCAGACTTACGAAGCATATCTTGCTTAGTCGGTATTCACGAAGAGAAAAGTTCGTAAATATTTTGCGTAACTTTACTCAAGCTTCAGAGTTGTTAGTACAAAATAGCCAGAGTAACACAATACAGAAGCAAGCGTTGTGCATAGTTGTGTAAGAGTGTAGGACCGCACGTGTAACCACAGAGGAATCTACATTTCGTTTTAACAATAACAGTCAATGTAATTGGCTTAAAATGTGACAAAATAAGATGCAACCGCACACACACGATTGGTTCAAGTGCATTTATTGCAGTTACACTGCGTATTTTTATAAACTGCGTAAGTTATTTTCGTGAATACAACTTAAGGAAGTTCTTACTCAGTGCGTAAGTATTTTGACTTACGCAAGAATGCAAATTTTAGTGAATCCTGCCCAGAAAAAGGTGTCTTAAATACATACATTTCCTCTTATGAAAATTACAATCTCTTTGTGAGTGGGCATCGCCATTTTGTAACCATACTACATTCTGATTTTTGTAGGAATCACTCCTCTTGAGGACTTCTGAGGATGCTCCCTATTTGTTGTTCACCTTGACTGAAAGATGTCTAAGGCAACAAAGAGGTTGTTTATTGGTGGTCTTGTAAGCAGCATAACAGAAGATGAGATTGAAAGCCGTTTCGAGAAATTTGGTAAAGTTTCAGGAGTCAACCTTGTGAAAAAAGACTCTGTGAATGGTAAATTTGCATAATGTTGTTTTTGGTTTTGATAGCAAAAGAGATGTATGCGTGATGTGCTTATCTGTTTGTTTGTGATACTTCTAAGTTTGTAGAATATATCTGTTAACTCTGATAGGTGCCACATACTTGTTTTTTGGATTCTCCATGCTGTTAAGAAGAGAGCTATCATTTTTCGTTCAAAAGTCATGTGAGGTCACTGAAGATGACTTCAGTGACCTTGCAACATTGTTGAAAAGGTGACCTTTTAAAACCTTTTAAAAACATATGCCTCAATATATAAGAGGCATGGAGACTTAATATACTGTTTCTGGTATGTGGAGGTATTGTACTGTATGTTTATATCATTCAGTTATATCATACTTATGTAATAAACATCTCAGGCTTTGTGAAGTTTCTTGAAAGCTTACATGTTGCACAGAAATGCTCACCTTTTCTTCTTGATGCACAGAGGCTTACTTACAAAATTGCATGGATGTAGTCTTTTACTGTAGGTTTGACCACTTGAGAAGCTAAATACAATTTATATTGTCTTGCAGGCACACAAGAACATTGTTTTGCACATTTCAATTATGAAGGAGATGAAAAACAGCTAAAGAAATGTAAGTGACACCCATGTATTGAACAGATACAACTTGCTTTCTCCTATAAAAAAAGTCAGAAATTTCAAATGGAAGTTTTGAAGGAAGAGCTTCTACAAAGTGACCAAGGTTAGGATCCATTATCTACCCCAGAATTATAATGCTGGATAAGACCTGGTATAATAGGCAAATCCCAGTGGGGATAAAGATTACTCAACCTTTGTATATTCCACTTTGTGGGATTTTATGGTTTTTTACTGTACTTCAAGCATGGAGTTATCTTTCAAGGCACAAAAAGAAGGAAAAATAAAAGATTGAGATAAGAAAATATAAATAGGTATAGAAATGAAGCATTTTCCCTTTATTATTTAGCCACAGCATTAACAATTACAGTATATTTTGCACTTGGAAATGAAATGGGTTTCTCCCCCTTGTGTTTTGAATAGGTAGGACCAAGTACCTTTCCCCTCAGTGATAGTCTATTGGTTATAATGATGTATGATGTAATGGCATGGTTAAGTCACTGTAGATGCTGGTTGCATAGAGCAGGGGTGGGGAACCTTTTTTCTCTGACGGGCAATTTTGAAGGTCATAATCCACTCGCGGGCTGCACAAAGAAAGGGTGCAATAAGCTTTACCCATAGAGCACAGGCCAAGGGGCCTGGTGGGATCTAGGAGACTTGAGAGTCTAGGCAAGAACTGGGGCAAAGTCCCTGGAAGCTCTGCAATTTGTACTAATTTGTAGGCAATAGAATTTTCATCCACTACCTTTAAAGGGGCCATGACACGTAAATTGGAGTAACGGGAGACTAATTTAGGCTAAAGTACACAAAAAGCTCTTTCTAAAACTGTTTTCATCACCCTTACAGCCTTGAGCATAAAAAGAAATTAATGTTTCAAAAAATTGCACCAAAAAATAGACTGTTGAAAATGAGATTTCAAGCCAACACAATAATGACGTCATTTTAGGAACACCATCCTCCGCATACCGAACCTGGCGTACAGCATAGCCTATACATACGGAAGAGATGGTAATGATTGTAATTCGTGGCATGTCTTGAATTTGAACTTTATTCTGTCTGTTTGGAGAGTGGTGTCGGTCTGTTATATTTTGGGGCTGCAATAGGCTATTACTAATAATTACAAAAACTCTTGATTCATAACCGAAAAACGAAAAAACTCGGCAGTATACTGTTCGGTTCGGTCTGCGTACAGTGAGTGGACTGGCAGCAGCCAGCGAATAATACTGTGCACACGCAATCATAGCCTAGGCTACTAGTTCCACGATTTCCACTGACACTTGCACGAAAGTAACCTAAGGTTCATATTTTGACTGCCTACATAAAACTTTCCAAGCTAAAGTCCCTTTCAGTTGCTCCAAATGCTTCTAGTGCTCGAATTGTTGTGGTGTTGTACTTTTACCTCACCTAACACTGTCACAAATCGATATGGTCCTGTGCGCCGTAACGGATTACTCACCCCATCTGCACCACTGACGTCTTGTTCAGTATCGCCTTCGCCTTTCTGATTTCAAATCCAAGAAAACTCACTTTACCGACAGTCCACTGACAATTCCTGTCCGATCAGGGAGTTGCCATTAGAGGACAACTCCCTGGCTCAGATCCACCATTCCAAAGAAAGTATTAAATTTGATTTCACATGGTACCTACTACGAAACAGTGCTGGTGATACATTGTGTAGTAACAGGTATGTTGTGTACGGTACCCATGGAAGTAGTACTTCCATGCTGTACCTATGCTGTTGTGTTGTGAATGTTTGTACATGCAGCTACTTATCATGACACCAAGACGAAAAACCTGCGTGAAATGCATTTAATTGACTGAAACAAGTGGTAAGCACGAGAAAAGGGATAACAATTCCAAAATGTACAACCTTTCACGCAGGTTTTACATTGTATTGACCTTGGTAACCGGTACAATGGAATGCAAACACTGTATCAAATGTCCGAAGGATACCACGCCAAACAACGATCAGTTCCTAAAGTGACGTTACATGACGTAACGAGATTTTGAGAATTTTTGGAAAGACTAACTTTTCAGGGCTGGAAGAGGGTGTATTTTTTCTCAATTTTCGAGCGGAAAAACAAGTTGTAAATAAACAGAATGGTTGATTTTCGTTGTAGGAAACGTATTCCTAAGGATACAGAAGGGTTTAAACCGTTAATTTACACGTGGCATAGCCACTTTAAGTGACATATAATGTGCAAGGCCACACGGACCAGAAGCATCACAATATGACCATTTGTCCTTTTACTTATGTATGAAGTAACAATGAATGAACACATAAGAAAAGCGTGCGCGAAACGTGCCAAAAAAACAGCATATTTTTAAACCAACTTTAGTTTTTCCTTATTTTACATTGCAAAATTACCCACTTTCTAACATTCTATTTACTCTTCCATCGGAGGGACAGTTCTAACCCCCATCCTGCTTCCGGAATCTACAGGAATAGATACAATGCCCACTGAGTTTCCTACTGTGATAGATAGACTACACATGAGATAGTGTAATTCTGTACAATGTTATGTAGCCTGTCTGCCATGTAAAGCTTCTGTTACTTCCAGATTTAAAAGGATTCTACACCTGATTTATGTCTAACCAAACAGTTGGCATGTTATATTGTGCATACAGGGGCTTTAGTAATATATACTGTTAGTGTTTTGCAGCAGATTTACGTGAAATACCCGGAAAGTGGTAGTGCATAACCAGGATAAACGGTGGGTACCGTGGGCAAAAAGATTATTGTCAATTACTTTTCAAGTGATTTTGACTTTATATTTATGAATAACCTCGCGTGCCGGATGAAATGGCCCCATGGGCCGCATCCAGCCCGCGGGCTGAAGGTTCCCCACCCCTGGCATAGAGCATGCACAAGGGTATTTGTCATGCAAGGTTTTACATGTGTACATGGTGGCACCATTGCATGCAGAAAGAAGACATATAAATATAATATTTCATCATTCTGGTGACAGGGTATTAAAGTGCCCCTTATCAAATCTTTTGCCAACCAGCCGAGATGTCATTTGTTTGTAAACATGAATGACAATGTGACATACTATGGCAAAAACATCTTTCATGTTGTATAAAACAAATGTATTCATAGTTAAAAGAAGGGTCTAGGCTCACATCAAGTTTTATGTTAGAGGGGTGCTTATTCTTAGCATTCTGGTGAAATTTGCATTGAAATCTGATGTGTGGTTTTCAAGATATTAGCAGTTAAAGTTGTCACATTTTCAACACAAAGTAAACTTGAAGCATGCACATATGACATCATAGTGTCACATTAATGAGCAGTCTTTTCTTTTTTCTTAAACTTAACAATTTTCTCCTCCACAATCCCATGTTATTGGAATGTGATTGCATGAGAGGCATGGGAGGAATTTTACAAACTTCACATTCCCTATGGGGAGGCCCTATCCCTATTAACTTCAAGGTCAACACAGCAGACTGAAAAAACAAAGGAAACAAAGGATTTCTCATTAATGTGAGGGAGTGATATAACCCCTGCTTACCTCAAGCTAACTGTGGGTCACAAATGTAGTAACTTAACTTGCTGATATCTTGAGTACTACCTGTAGATGTCTGATTTGAATGAAAGTTTCACCAAATTGCATAGATTTAGTTCCTCTTTCACAAGTGAAAATTAATTTTTTGCTTAATAAACCCTTCCTTTAAGGTAAACAAAAAGAAAAAATAACATATTGTGCATGAATTTAAGAATTAAGTAACACAAAATTATATTTGCTGCACCCAAAATTAAAAGAAGCTGTTCTGGAATTAACTAATATTCTGGGGCTTAGTTATTCATGTTGGGGTAACTGCATTTGCCCCAAAAGGACCAAACAGCAGTTTTAATGGAATGATGTACATTGCATAATATGTATGTTACATATGATTTTCGGAGCAATATATTTCCATACAATATGAATGCATGAGACCTGAATGGACTGACACATGAAATATCTGTTATAGCAGAAATTGCGAAGATTCAAGCTTGTCTTCTGCTTTCCACAACTCTAAGTACAACGTCTGAAGCAAGGTTCATAGTCTGGAAACTTCACAAAAACCCCTAACATCAAGTAACAACCCTACTGTAGTCCAAACCCACTTTTCAATCCCCCTTGCAATTTTCACTTTGTATTTTCCATTCCAACTTCCTTTCGTGGTCACCCAAAAATTATCTGTGGCCCTTAGATTCCTGTCCATTTATGAAGGCTGCTGCAAATGAAATTTGAATTTGGCTTGTACTACAATACAGCCTGTCTTCCAGTCTATGGAAAGTATAGGTTCACAATCTTTAAATATCTGCTGTTTAAAATATAGAAACTATTGCTAATTACTGATCAGAGAGTTTACAGTTTGGTAAGTGATATCAATATTTTTCACGCACACAATTTTAACTTCCATAATAATCCCCTAGGGGATAACAATGCTACAAGTGTCCTTGAAATGAAGGTTGAAAAAACAGTCGTTAACATTAACCATATTTGGTATGTCCACTTTTCGACATGACAGATTTACATATTTAGCTCATGTTTATTCATGATACCAGTGTGAAATAGAATTTACCCTGTAAAATGGTCAGTATGTGATGGATTTTGATGGGATTTGTGGATATTTTCAGTATTTTTAATGCTTTGTGCATCACATACCCAACTATGTAATTTTAATATCACCAGACCTTTAAGTACATGTAATGTATAGATGTTTGCTTCTCCTGTAAATAAAGCTTTGCCTCACCTTCTTGACTGCAGTGATATCGACATTCAACAACACTAGATGGAAGGGTAGGACTGTCAGAATTGAACCTGCCAAAGAAGATTTCTTGGATAGGTTGGTAAACTTAACACATTTTGTGACACAGAGTTTCCCTCCAACTCAGAGTAAATGTATTTTCATTTTGCTAGTCTCATTGAAATAAACAGCTCAAATCAAAGAAAGTTTGGGAAATCGCAGAAAAGCCTGCAAAAGAGGGAAAACTCTTTTCTAGGATGGCCCAGCAGGGGAAGTTTTTTTGCCACTTTGGAGTACATGCATCCTGTGTAACATGTCCAAGTTGTTTATTGGTTCACTGGCTGTATTTGCTCGAGAAGGAAATACTCTCATGAATGTTTGGAAATTTTGTTGGAAAATGTGTTTTTGTGAAATGGAGAATTGCCAGTCTTGCTGTAAACTATGAGTGACTGACCAGCACTGAGTTGTTAGAAATTTGGAGGGGACTATTTCCTAGGTGAAGGATACATTTATCAGAACCTACCTCTGCATTATGTTGAATTTGGTTTGTCAGAAGTTTTAATCACATAAAAAAGTTCAATTAAAAGACCTCTTGTGTTGCTTGAGTTTTATCCTTAGTAAAAGGTGTTGTTATTTTTAAAATGTCAGTTGATGTTTTATCAATCTACATCTTACCTCCTTTTTACACTTGTAATTTGCACTTGTAACCCTTACACTTGTATGTAGGAATATGGTGTACTTATCACATACGTACATAGTGATTATCATCTGTGTTGTCAAAAATTCAGGAGACACTTTTAATTTGATGTATTCCATACAAACCTTGACAAACCGGATACCCCTACTAATGGACTCTTGCCATTTTGTAGACACATATGTAACACAAGTATTCAGTCATGTCCAGGATGATTTGTATTTTTTTTCCAGTCAGTATTCAACAGCTCTACTCACTATTGATCTTGATACTGTCAGTTCCATAAGCCTGTAATTATAGTAAGGAATTTACTCTTTGAAGTCATTACTTTGTCAATTCAAAATTGAATTTTTTTTTGAAACTTCCAAGGTAAAAATGCAAAATATTACCACATTTGTATTGAAATAAAAGTGAGCAGGTAATGTAGAGATGAGGAAGGGGGGGGGGAGTTAAAGCCTTAGCAACCCCCATGCACACTTTCCTGTAATTTATGGGATAAAATTAACAGTATTAGTGGAGTAGGAAGTATGAAAATAGGAATCTTCAGGTAAGGTAAAAGCTTGACAAATGATTATATGATGCACCTCCCCTTGGTGCAGTCAATTATTGCGTTGTCCACGTTTTGTCCCAACACTTTGTGTATCACCTCATGGTCCATGCCAAGCAGAATAATCTCAACTAAGCATCATCGAATCTTAAAGCTGATCGGTTTTTACTTTATAGCAAACTTTGTGTCAGATTTGTTTTTGTAGCATGTGAAGTTGTCTAAAATTATTTTCCTTATGGGTGTTTGGTCTTTTCATTTTTTTTCCCCTAACATTAAGGCTGGCACAGGAGAAAAAAATTAAGATCAAAGTGAATGAGAGCGTAAAACCTTCAAAAAGACAAGATACTTTGTTGGAAAACTTCAAGAAAGCTGGAGTAGAAGACTTTGTCAAGAAGAAGGCTGTACCAGGAACAGCTATAGAAGGTGAAAAGGTTAGTACTTAATACTGTCAGTTGCTTTGATTTCTTGCATGCTTTTTGTAGAACTTTCTCAATTGAGGCCATACAATGTCACCCTAAGTACGTTTTGAAAACCAGCTAGGCTTGTTAAAATCTTTTGTTTAATCTGTAACTACCTGCTACAGTACCTGGGATGATAGACAAGGAAGTGAGGTATATGAAACTTAAAGTCATGGAGAGATTTGTTTAGGGAGATGAAGAATATTTCTCTTATTCAATGGAACCATGTTATGAATTTCAACTTGAAGAGACTGCAAAACAGCAAAACAAATTCAGTTTTAATCTGTATGTTAAAGTTCTTAAGTTATTATCTGAAAAGTAATTGTATTTTCTCCCTGAAAATGATTTTGTGATGTTTTGTCTGATCACCTGCTGATTCCTTATTATTCCTATTTACTTAGGTAATCTGTTACTATGTAGTGGTAAAAGCAACCTTTTTTTTCTTTGCTGTTTTATTTCAGAACTGGGTGGTTGGTAAATATGGGAGAGTATTACCAGTGGTGTACCTAAGGAGGAAAGATAAAAGAAAAGTAACAAAATTTGACCCTTCAAAATACTCTCATCACCTGAAGCAAATCAAAGAAGAAGATGGCATCCAGGGTTCAAATATTTCATCCTTTACTTGGGACATGGAAGGTAATTGTGGCCTTCTGCAGAAGAGGCTGGTGCTTTCTAAAGGAATGAAAGAATTGGAAAAGAATAAAAATACTAAGCATAAAAGAAGCCATAAAAACAGTGGTTATATGTTCAATTTTTTTGGAAATGATGATGGTGATAATGACCAGGAAGAGGATACCTCATCTGAGGCAGGGATAAACTCACCTGTGGTGGGGACAGTAAATCAGGAGGATTCAGAAAGTGACTCAGATACTACTGAAGATTCTGGGCCATCTGTTCCCAACCTGAAAAAGAGGAAGATATTTGATAGAATTAGGGAAGACTCTGTAAATGCCTACAGTCATGATAGAAACATTACCACTTTGCAGGATACATGTCAACCAGGCTCAAGTGAGAAGAGACGAACAGATTCTAGTAGTGACTCTGCTGACACAGATGAGATCTGTGCTTCAGAGCAAAGGCAGTGTAAAGAAGGCAAAATATCTTGCAAAGAAGGGAAGCACAAAGTTCAACAAGAAGAGAAATATTCTTCTTTGCAAGACAATTTAAGTGAAAGAATCAAACCAGCTGTGATCCAAGAAAAATCTGTCAGTTCTGGGGAATTGCAAGTGAAAGGTATGGAAAAAGTAAGAAGTCTAGAAAACATGTTGATTGAGTTTAATGGTAAGGAGTCTTCTAGGGATGGCAGCAGACATGATGCAGGATCTAAATGTAATGGAAGGGGAAATAGTAAAGAAGATTGTGTTAGTGATAGTAGTGCTAATGATAGTGATGATGGTACTAGTGGAACTGATGATGGTAGCAGTGTGGGTGAATCAGCTGACGCAGATGAGATCTGTAGCATGACACAAAAGCAGAGTCAAATCAAATTCAAAACAGAAAATTCTCTTAATATTATGAAACTGGAAAATAAAAATGTTGAAAAGAAACAAGAAAATACCTCAACTGGTGATGGCTTTAATAATCAGGAAAGTTCTGGAAGTGGCAGCCACTGCAATGGAAAAGCTGAGATTAGTCATGTAAATAAAACTGTTGAAGATAATGTTGATGCTGGTAGTATGAGAAGTGATGATACTTGTGAATGTGATGATAATAGTAATGAGGAGGAGACAGAATCTGATGATGACTTGCTTGATGAGGTTGAGATAAGCAGTGGGAAACAGAGGCAGAGGCAAGCAGATGCAAAAGCAAAACCTTTGAGTAATAAGGATGACATTGATGGGTCATTTGTCCATTCAATAAAAACTCATACAGGTATGATGGTAAATGAGGAGACTACTAACTCAGTAAAAAATGAAAAGGGAAACCATTTATCAGTGTGCAAGAGAGAAAGTGGAAGTGATGATTCAAGTCCTGATACTGATGGTAGTACTTTAAATAGTGCACCTAGTTTGAAGAGGAAAAGAGAATCCGATGAAGGACTGAGTGATACTGGTAGGGTAGGTAGCTCAAAGAAAGATAGAATGGAGGGAGAAGCTGTGGAACAGCATTCACCTAAGAAAGTTAGACAAGAAGAGCAGGAGAACAAGGGCAAAATTGGACCTTTGTCTCCTCAGGGTAACCTGACAGGAGCCAAGTTTGAGCTGTTGGTGCTTGATAGGAATATTTTAGCACAGCAGGGATATAATACTACTGGTGCTGAAGGAGAAGAAAGTAGCTTGGAAGATATGTTGGAACTCTCAGAAAGTGATGAAGATTCAGATAGTGGGAAGGAAAATACCAAGGGAAAGAAAAAGAATAAGTTGGTCATGCCAGAATTTAAAGGGATGAATTTCTACAGGAAACATTTCAGGGATGGAGAGGGCAATGAATGGAAAGAAAACCAGACATCAAGAGGACAAGATGTTAGCACAGATGAAATGAATGCTAGGAGTAAAGAGGAATTCATTGCAGTGAAAGCAGGAGAGTTGCCAGGTCATAAAGGTAGTAAATCTCTGAAAAAGAGAAAGAGAAAAAAGGATAATGACCTAGAGTCAGGAGATGATGCTTACACATTAGATGTAGGTAGGTCTACACAGTTAAAGATGAAAATGGAGAGGGTTTCTAAGGATACAAGTGATGAGTATATAAAAGAGCAATTGGAAGAAGAGGAAAATAAAACTGAAATGTCTGGCATTGAGAGGCAGGATGATAAGGGCTGTGAAGTAGATGACAGTCGAGTGGTGGTGACATCGGAGAGTAAAAGGTCACAGAAACTGGTGGAAGATTCAGGGAGAGGAAGGGATGCAGATGATGAAAGCTCCGACTTAGAAAATTTGGTAAATGGAGACAATGGAAGTAGCAGCAGGAAAAGAAAGAAGAAGAAAAAACATAAAGAAAAAGAGAAAGAAGAGAAAAATGAAAACATAACTCAGAAAGGAAAAAATTCAGCAGCATTTACAGATTCCTTGTCTTTGATAAATGCCGTACAGAACAAATACTCAAAGGAAAGTGGACATCCTCACAGCACAAATGCAACGAATAAAGAAGAGAGTGTTAAAGTAACCAAGGAAGGGTTGCAAGGGAATGAGTTGCAAAGTGTTAGAGGTGTGAAAGGTGAAAGTTCTGTTATCAGTAGTGGTGGGGAAAGTATGGAGGATGCCACTAAAAGCTTTACAGACAGGATGGCAGAGTTTGGTAAAAAATTTATAAAGAAAAAAGTATCAGATGGTGGAAGGAGTAACAAAGAATACAAAGTTAAACAGAAGAGACAGGCTTTACCTGAAAAGCAACCCGCTGGTATAGTTGAGAATAAGAATGAGAAAACAAAAATGGATATTTCAAATCAAGATACTGCTGAGATTTCAAATCAGAAAAGATTACAAGCAATAAAAGAGAGACAAGAGCAGGTGAAGAACAAGCAGAAAGCAATTCAAGCAGCTCTAGCAAAAGTGGTAAGTGAGGAGCTCAGCCTCCAAATGTAATATATGATAAACTTTATTAGTTCAATGGGTGATTAAGTTTGTTGATGATTTTACATAGTTCTAAAGCAAGGTTAATAAGTATTGCCTCAGTTGCATTGATAAAGATTGTTTGGTTCACAGAAATGTTGAGAAGTAATTTTGGGTAGAGATGCGTGGGGGTGGAGTTTTTCTTGTTCATATACAGTCCTGTATTTTCATCAGTTCTAACTTTTGTGTATGCCCACATGAAAGAGAATGCTATCATTGTAACTTTGACTTTGTTGTGTTTTATTATTCCTTTTTAAGGATGAAAGAAAACAGCCAGATGCCAAGAAGCATTTGAGATTTGACTCAGAAAGTGAGGAGGAACCAGAGTTTTCTGAAGAGGTTGAGGAAAAAAAGAAGGATACCTCTAAAGTAAGTGTTTTCTTACTTCATCACTGTACAGCCACAATGCATCAGTAGTTTATATGGCTATTAGATCAAATATATTTGAGTTTGCCTTTCCTCATACTTGTAGTTGAACCTTACAAATCACTGGCTAATTTTAATTTTGTATGTCTAATGATTTATGAGAGCAAGGCTTGAACTAGACAATGATAGTTGCAAGTTGAAATCAAACATTTACATTTTTCTGGAAGTAGAGATTACATTTGTTTGTATTTTTGTTGTTTTCCTCAGAAGTTGCTATTGTCAATTAGTTTAAGGAAACACACTTTCAAGGAAAAGCATGCTTCAGCTTGTAGCAAAAGTTAGCAAAAATGTCGTTGAGCTCTTCCCGAAGCTTGTACCATGGAACCTTTGAACATTTATGTTGGAATTGTCAGGTGGTCTCTTAACTTTAGTAGTTGCAACTTTACTGTAAAAGGTAGTTTGCTTAGACTCTGGAAGGAGATGTTTATTTTAGTTATTCTCTATAAAACAGTCATACATGTAATTTTCTTATGATCTTTGTAAAACATATGTTCTATATGTACCAAATGAGAATCTTTCTTACCCTGAATTGATTTCTGTTATAGTGGTAAGATCGTGATATAAGAAGAGAATGTATGTATTTTAAGAAGTAAATGCAGTACATGGAAATCCATGTAACATGTCAGGAATTGAAGGAGACCTTCAAAGTTACCTGATTTTAATTTTGTGTATGTGTGTGTCTCATCTAAAATGGTTTGTTTTCTGTGTTAGAAAATTAATTTAAGATCTTTAATTTTTGTGTTAAAGTTATTTCAGTGAAGTGGAAGCAAAATGTCAAGTCTAGTGATGAAGCTAGCATTAAGAAATGTTTTACCTATTCTTAGGTGCCATCATTAGCTTTATTTGCTGATGAAAACAATGAGGAGTCTGGTTCTGATGAGGACTGGTTTCAGGTTAAACCTCAGTTTGAAGGAGAGAAGGGTCTAGAAGTAAGTTATTAAATGTCTTGTCATTGGAATCAGGATAGACACATGTGTACCAAGTACATGTGTGAAGATGTCTTAGTTAAGGACAATTTGAGGTAATTAACAGAGATTTAATCATCATGGGAAATGAGGGAGATATTAAAAATGATAGTTTAGAGAAGGCACTGCATTATTTATGTGTTCCAGTGTTCTAAAGTTGCTTGACTGGAAAGGAAAGATGTTATCATATATCTCCAATTCTATTTTAGCAAATTTCCATGTGTATGCATTTATTAAATGTACTTAATATACCTTGAGATAGTTGGTTTCAATATTACATTGCTGATAATATGAAAACTTGGCAGTGCAGATAAAGTGCTTCATGTATGTGAGTTAATGCAGTATAAAAAATTAATTACTAAAATGACATTTCATAACTGGTCTTAAACTTTGATTCCAAGAAAAAAGTATTATACCTGGATAGTAATTATTATCAAGTCCTTGTTAGTATGTATTCATCATTTCTTAAGTAAGCATTTTTCATGTCCAAAATGTTAAAATTTACAAGAATGGAGCTTTCAAAATGTTTTCCTTTCAGTTGCTCAAGCTACAACGAAAGTTTGGAGATGATGAGAGGTTTAGGCTGGATGAAAGATTTGCAGAGGAAGATGATGATGATACTGAGGACAAACATGAGGAGGATGGAGATGATGGTGATCTTGAAACAGAGAAAACAAAGGCTCTTTCCATCCTTGAAAATGTTTTGGGGAATATGTTACCATCAAAGAAGAGCACAGAGGATAAGAAAACTAAATTCAGGTAAGCAATACCTTAGTGAACAAATTAACAGTTTGTTTCATTTGGTGTGCTGCTTTGAACATGTAACATTTTCTTTTAATAGATGTTTGATTTTGACAACGCTGTGAATGATAAAGGTGTAAGCTTGTACTTTTTAGTAAAAATTCTCCAGTGTTTCACAACATTTCCTCAAGGCCTAAATTCTCAACAAACCCAAATGGTCAGCTTCCGAATTTCTTTGAGTGAATACCAGTATTGTACAATGGTGTGCCGTTATGTTGTCTTCCTTGACAATGGAAGTTTCAACTGATGATAAAATTTGCCAAAGTTTTTCATCTGCTGCACTGCACCAAGCTTTTGGGAAACAATTTCATGCATTGATTTTCATATAAAAATACTAAAAAAATATTTAAAGTAAAAACAGATGGAAGCTTTTTGATGGAGTGGTTATATTTTGCAGGGTTTCCCCTGGCATTCTTTTTGTGAGGTGGCCACCGCACAGTTTTTGGTCACCACTGCAGAGAAATTAAATATCCCCCACCTGTACTGTACTAGCTATAGAAATATTGATAGTTCTCACTCACTGATGATACCAAAGCTGGCACAATATGACACCACATGGACTGATACCACCTCACACTCTCTACAACGGAGGGGAAACCCTGTTTTGTATGATGTGTACCATTTTGTCAATTAAGTATTAGAAATTGTGGGTAGGACGGGTAAACAGTTTTCCAGGTATTGTTAATAGCTTAATGTAACATATTTTCATCTTTCCATGCTCTCAAACAAGATTTCCAGTCCATGATGTAAATACTGAAATTTTTGATATATCTCAGAATTAGGTGGTAATGAGTGTTTGATCTTTTGACAGGGACATGGGACAAGTTCGTTTTGATCCAAGCCGTGAGGACCATGAAAAATTTTTGCTGCCACGACAGGAAGTCAGGTATGATATAGATACAGGGTGTCTAGTGATCCTCCTTTTCTCTTTTTGAGACCCTGTCTTAAGTATTCATATGTTTTCTTCAGAATTTCCTAGTTTTGCATTTGAAATGTTGTTTTCACATTTTGGTGTATTTTAAATGTGCAGCTCAAAATGCAGCAATAAGGAGTGGGTATGCTTTACCATATGCTGTCCCCAAATTTGTAAACAGAGGAAATTAATCAAGCCTGCCTGGTTAAAAACTTTGCTTGGGAAAACTGTTCATCAGTTTCAAATAACTGTGAAGTGTTATTGATGAATAATTTATACAAGTCACGTTCTTGTGTGGATAGAAGAAGGAAAGCCTTGAAGATATCAACTGATTATCACAAGTAGGTATTCTCTCAACATCATTCAGATTAGTTTTATCTTGTGTTAAGCATAAACTTAGGCAGTATTACAGGGTAGATAGGTTTGTAAAGGAGACTTACCGATTTCAGAAAACTTGAAATGTTTTGAGCATAGGAGTTGCAATGATTTTACCTTGACAAAGCTATCAAAGTGGATAAGTTTGGCAGTTTTTGCATGCCCTCTTTGCCAAACATATGCTGATTGTCAAGATTGTGACAGTCATCACATTAAGAACTACTTAAACATATGTACCTCACTCCTTTTTACCCAAAGCCTACGTCAGAGTCCCATTCAACTGTCCAAAAGATTATCTATTAAAAGATTCTAATTAAGATTGTTAGATCATTGGGAAGCAATTATCTGTCTTGGTCCTATCCAAGGATCAGTTTCAGAACATACACTAGTATAGAGCAATGGGTGGCATTACAATGATGTTCATCAACTCTGAGCTGGCTATTTGATTAACATTGCATCTTAAGCAAAGCAGAATGTCACTACTAGACTGTCACATTTGGCATAATAATAATTAATCTTTCAGATAAATGCAAATAGAGGAATCTTTCAGTTCTGCTACATGAGTTTTGAATCCAGGCAGTTTTTGAAGATTTACTTAAGTGAACAACCAAGTTAGGTACTGCAATTAAATCAATTCATAGAATAGAAGATGGGAGCTGAAATTGATGAAGGACTTTGATGGCAAAAAAGATTTACTTTAGATGAAATATTAGACAAATATCAGATGTGTAGTAGTAACATCTGGAATTCATTCACAAAAAATGTGTAATATCTGCTAAGATTTGATACTGTCCCTTAACAAATGTAGTTTTGAAAGAAACTGTGCTTTTTGTCAGAAAATTATGTTTGCCTTACTCCGTACTTGTAGTGCGAGTACAATGTCACGATTACATGGGCAGTGTCTGTGTTGCAAGTACCAGTACGAGTACGTTCTTTTTTTTGAGTACGAGTACAAAATTTTGCATTAGCCCATATGCAGAGCTTTCAAAATCTGTGAGTACAGGTATGAGTAAAAAATAATTTTCATGAGTACGAGTACAGGCAATTGGGTAAACCCATGAGTATGAGTACGTACTCACTACAAATCTGCCTTACTCCACTGATAATATGAAGTACTCCTTCCCATACAATAAATCTGAACTGAGAGACCAGTGCACTTTTGATTTAGGTTGTAACCAAATGAAGGAGTTGAGTAGGGGATTTGTTATGGATCCAGTCTATATTATCTATGGTATTTTGAACCATTTTACTCGTACATGATTTGAAAATTCAAAACTTTTCTCCAAAAGAAAAGAAACCCCTGCCATGGACATTGGCCACCCTCTGCAGATTTCAGGGAACTTTCTTGTCCAGTATTCTAACTTAAAAGTTTGCTTATGGCCTCCAATATCCACCACTTTCTGTCTGCTATTCCTTAAAGTACAACTTGTCAGCTGGTGTGATTTTGTGTGATGAGTAGGACGAGAAGTATTGTAAGGCAGTTGATACCTTCATTGTAGAGTCACTGGTTTCAGGATTTGTGCAGACCTTCCAGCGACTTTTCCCCTAGGCCTACAGTTACTGCTCATGGACCCTACCAGAGATCCCTCTGATAGTCACATGAACCCCATGCTATGAAGCCAAGCAGATTGTCACTCCACACTTGGACTGATGATCTCCGACTTTTATTGCATGCCAACCCCTTGAATTTGAGAAGTACCACTGCAAATGGAAGTTGTACTTTTCTCACCTGTTTTCATACCCTTGTTCATCTTTTACAAAATTTTAGCCCTAAAGTTGAACTCCTTTTTAATAAGGGTGTGCTAGACAGCCTGGATTTAAGACATATTTACTATTTGCTTGGGAGTATAGACATGATTTCTGAAACTTTAAATTTAATGATTTAGAATTCAGAGTACTTTTTTTTAAATATGAAGCTACATCATTTAGTCTTGTGATAGCTTTATGTAGTATGTTGCCGAACCCTTCTGAACTGGGTCACTGACCTTTTATGGAACATTCAGATAACACATTGCTTTATGCCCAAATGAGTGAATTCTGGATCCCTTTGTCTCCATGACATTTTATCTTATCCAAAGAGTATAATTATTCTATACATTGGGAATTCAGATGTGCACCTCAAATTGTAAGAATATCTCAAGTAAATTTCTGTTCTCTGCTGATTGGCCATGTTAGTAAAATAATTAATATCCCTTTGATATATGACTGCTTCATACAAAGTCATTTATCAGAAGAAATCAGTGTGAATCCAGAACAATTTTGTGAATGATTAGTTTGTATTTAAGCATACCATGGAGTTTTAAAGGCTACAGTTTCCATGGATGTAGAAGTGACGGTACATTGATCATTTTATTGTAAAAGTTGCAAAGTCATGGCATTCAACTCATCCATATACTGGAAAGAGATACCCCAGTAAAAGAAACTTTAAACAATCTACTGTTTCAAGTTCATTGTAGACTCAAAAGTCGTTGACTAATCATTACATATAATCATGTAATGGGGAAGTTCTGTTACATTTCTCCTAACAACATAGCGAAACTAATTCAAAACCAAAAAAGAAGAGGAAAAAGAAAAAACAGACAGAAGGAGCACAAGGAATTGTGGAAGCACCATTACCTGAAGTATCAAAAGAAGTTTTCTTCGACGTGAAGAGTGATCTGACATCAGCCCTCAATCAGTCTGAACAAGTCACATTTGGTTTCTTTAATGACAGTGAAGATAAGGAGGAAACTCAGGAAAACAAAGGTATACTAACAACCATTTTGTGCATTTAGAGCAGTGTTTGCATTAGTCAGTGGGGTTGCACAATTCCAACACTTTTTTCAAGAGTCCTTCAAATTTTAAAATCATATGTAGGAATTTAGGCACCTGCCAGGAAACCTTTTGGGAAAAAGTCGACTTTTTATGATGCAATTGAGATGCACCCCCCCCCCCTTGAACCTCCCGAGAATACTTTTAGGGAAAATTTTCCCCCAAGTTCCCAAGACCTAGTGCCAACACTGATCTAGAAAAAATTAATGTTCAGTGTACTTTCTGAAATTTTTTTGATACTGTCATTCACCCTTGTATGCACCTGAAAATGTCAAATGAACAAGAAACCCCAGAGTTTGAGTTTGGTATATCTAACTGGGAGATATCAAAAGTATTATACTTACAAAGTTCCAAGTTATGTGTGATAATTGTTTTATTGTTTGCTGCTTTCTTCCACTTTGCAAATTGTTTGACACACACAGTGTTCTCCACGAGGGGTTTTAGGGGGGCGGCCCGCCCCCCGAGGGAAAATTGCCGCCCCCCTGAAATAGTGACCGCCCCCCTAAAAAAAGCCCCGCCCCCTACAAAATCTGCGCTTGGCCTAAGAAAAAACTTGGCAATTGGCTATGGCTATTTCAAATATAGGCTAGGCCAAATGTAATATTCGATAAAAAAATGTCTCAAAAGATACCGCCGAAAAATAATTGCACAGAAAGGCTACTTCACACAAAGCAAAGTTCCATGATATCATAGCCACATCACTAAAACGAAATTTATGTCAAAATTTTACCAGTATACGCCAACCACAAAAATAGGAGTTTGGGCCGAGAAGGTTCTTGATTCGCACATTGATTTGCTTCTTTTCGTTATTGCACACTGACTCGTACGTCTTGATCGTAACTAGGCCGGCAATACGTACCTCACTCTTAACAGCCGTATGCACAGTTCAAGCCATCATGGATTCCACATACGTAATAGCCCTGCTATACACACAGATATAACATGTAATGCAGGTAACTTAGCCCATACGTACACGTATAAATGTAACAGAAATTGTCTAGTCTTGTAGGCCAAATGCCCGGATGAGGCTCTCGTTCAGTTGGCTTTAAATTTGCGCAGTGTGTTGAAACTCTTAATATAATACACCTCATGCGTCTCGACGTGGGGAAGATTTTGTCGCGGGAAATCGGACTTGCTTTAGTCGGTCTAGGGCAAAGTGCTCGGGTATTGGTGGAATGTTTATAAGCGAAGAGAAAAGAATCACCCCCACCATACATAGTGAAGGAATTGCGATTGCGTTGTTCACCATGAAATGGCGTATGAAGGATACCGTGACTCTGGACTTTCCCTGATGTGCGCAATTAAATCTGCATTACGACAGAGTTGCATGTTGATTACAAGTAAAATAGCAGTGCCGTAAAAGTTCCGCAAACAGTTTTGGATATTTTTTTTACACTGATCTTAAAAAGATGCCTCACCCTTTGCAGTTTTATTCTGATTGTATATTAAATTTGGTTACTGCGAATCAAATCAATAGGCTACCCGAAACTAGACTAGTCTTTTTTGGTTAGTTGTCTTTGGAAGAGTGGCTGTACTTTGAATCGGCAACCTTCTCACAAGAACTACGTAGCCTAAATAATACATTTCACATATTTCATGCACATTGTACTGTCGTCAATTGTGGTCCAGGTTTTATTATCAGTAAGTCATGTAGATTCAATTAATCATTTTCGCAGTCCTATGTGGTAGAGGGTAAATCTTTTTGATCCCTTCACAATTTGCCGAATTTTCCTGCCAAAATCACACATAGTTTAGACCAGGAAAGTCCCGCCAATAACAGTGGTACCACAGTCTTGTTAGAGAGTTTTGTACATGCTATTGCGAAATGTACGAACTTAAGCTTGTTCGTAAAATGGCCTTTGCAAAAAAGCGTGAATTTTGTGTGTTACTGCTCATAAAAAAAAAAAAAAGAAGACAAAAACGTAGCAACCACGCCTAATGATAAATTATGGGCCGACGGCGATGGCTATGCGATGGCATTGATGCATCAGCATCGGTTATGATAGTCGTTTATATTGTCGGCCCATTTTAGCGAAAAACCTTGCGAGAACGTTGAGCAAGAAATCCTTTCTAAGTGGCACCATTTTGCATCATTCAGCATCTCAATTACCAAAAATTTCTGGAGGTGAGGGGAGGGGGACACCCCCTCCCCTCAACCCCTCCCCCGGCGATCGCTCCGTGATCGCGCACGCGCTTCGCGCGTGGCCGCCCCCCTCTCTTGGAAGTCTGTGGAGAACACTGACACACTTTGCTAAAGTACCACAAATACCTCAAATATCCTGGTTATACAATGCCAGTTTCCCAGTTTCTTATATCTCAAAGTAACCTTAACTTCAATCATTTTCATTGTTTTAGATTCAGGTGATTCTATGCCTGACTTTCCTGCCCTGCATTTTACAAGCCAGGAAACCTTAGGTTGATATATTTTGAAAGTATGGTATTATTGCAACTTCAGTAACATAGTTTTGCATGAAAGTCTCTCTGAGAAAGAATTTGGGAATCTCATTTACAGTTTTTGAGCAAATGTCATCAACATTTTGTTTTTTTTTTTAATTTTAATGTTTTCAAAGCATAGCATTGATAAAGTATTTTACTCTTTTTACTTTACATTAATAAGAAGAGGAGTATTTTCTTCCTCCTGCCGAGTTTGTTTGGTCAAAGCAGAAACTGCCGTATGACAGTAGTGAGAGTGAAGGGGAAGCAGAAGAACCAGAAACAACCAAACAGTCAGAAACAACCAAACAGTAAGAACTAATGACAGTTAAGGGATAATAAGGGATAAGTGCATGCTAAAAGCTAAGAAAGCTTATCTGGCAGAGTTTGAAAAATGAAATCGCCGTAGACCTAGGCCTATTTGTATTTGTTAGTTTTCAGTTTGCTTGTGGAGCTTTCTGTTTTGGTCAAGAACTGTAAAATAGATGGTGCTACATGTAAAAATTTCTTCAACAGTGTTCAGAACCTATATTATACATTTACAAACCATTCTTATATATGAAGGTTTATTTAAAACAAGCAGGTACCAAGGGAGTAGACTGCCACACCATGCTTAAATCAGTAGTTAAATAGGGGAGTGCAGTGCAGCCCCATGTAGGAAAAGGGTTAAAAGGTAGTTACACACCTGCATAAAAGATGACAAAGGAAGAATGTACAGAAACAAGTGAAAAAAACACTTGCTAGACAAATTTGTTGGTGTTTCCTCTATATTTTCAACTGTTTCATTTCAAATATTTAAGTGTGAAATATTTACCTCTTGTTCTGTGATAGCATTTAGGGATTACTCAACTACCCACTGTTACTTCATTATTTTGTCAAAGTGAAAAGCTTACCTTCAAATATGATTGATCTGCAGGAAAGTCTGATGTGTTATGTTAGTGTTTATTACAAAACTATCACAGTATCAGTCACTGGTCATCATTGTGAACAATACTCTCTCTTAGTCCCAATAACCAAAAGCAAAGGGTAAAAATCAAACACTTAATTCAACAAAGGAGTAATAACATCCCCTATAGGGATTGCAAACCTTAACTGACCAAACTGTAGTGAGGTTAGAAATGACTTATGTATGATCTAGGGATATGATGTAAGAGAAGGAGTTTTACAGATGAGTTTATTTTACTTTGTGCAGTATTACATACATTCTTTGATCTTGAACCATCAATTACCCTTTAATTCAAGAAAAACACTCCTCATCACCCCCAAAAGACACTTGAAGTAACATGCTATACACACCAAGTACCATGCTGTATGCTTCCAGTTGCGTGCTAAAATTGTGACTGATCGCTTTCAGCTGGCACATTTATGCCAGTAAAGATTAAATGGTCATTTTCACAAAATGTTAGTAGTCTGTCTTGTGGGATGGGACTAGTGTATTTCCATCTTTTTCGTACAGCAGGGAGACTCTCTCTCTGGGAAATCCAATTGAGATGGAACATCAGTCATCAAGAAGCTTCTTCTTTGGAAGAAATGATCATCGGCTGAAAGGTTTGTGCATTATTCGAAGCGTCAGATTAGCTCGAGTTTCATCTTTAGAAAAACGTTGAACCTTGTGAGCATGAAACATTGGTAAAGAGAGGAAAGTACATGTAATTGAGTAACTCATTTCATAAGCAACAGTCAGCAGTACAACAAAATATTCAGTCAAGTTGCCTAGGGAACAAAGTTTTCATCATGCCTCTACAATTTGTGACAATGATATTGTTCTACTCAAACATTCTCTGAATGCAGGAAAAGTGAGGTGTAGTTTTAATCAGTATGCTAACAACTTTTTCCTGTGTGTTGTATTCTTCACATATGAAATATTTGGGGGGTTATGGCTAAAAGTGTTAGATTTGTGATCCAAGAATTTCTGGTTTGATTCCCGGCTAGTTCATTACATAGTTGGACAAGATGCTTTACTTCCGTGACCTGTCTCCACCTACTGCTTAAGTGGGTACTATTGAAGCATCTTGTCATTTAGTACCGTTTGTAGCTGTGTCTGTCCAATGATTTCCTCTTGGACATGATTTTTGCTAACCAGGGGTAATATTTGTGAAGTGCTTTGGTGTCTTAGCTGTAAGGTCCTACATAAAAATTCAAATATACTCGCTGTGACCTGCTTACGTCGGTCATAAGGACCTGTCTTTTGTCACATGATGCTATTCTCTGTAGACAGTGAAGATATACAAGCTTGATATAATCATTGGACAAATTGTTCACTTATGTTTATCTTTCCCTCGATCTGCTAACTTTCCTTAACAATAGTTGACCATAAAGTGAGGATATAGTATTTAATTTGTTTGACCTAACAACCTTTGGTTGTTCTATTTCTTGCTATACAAGCAGGAAGTTGATTCTTTGCCAAACAAGCTTGAGGCAATTCTGCCAAACTTGTGCTCTTGAGGAAGAGTAGGTGTACGATTATTTTGAAATTTCCTGGAAAAACACCCTTTTGTATTGTAGTTGATGTTTGATCATATACATGAGGAAAGTATTTTTTTTTTTTATTTTTACCTGTAAAGATGGAGCATCCCAGTTTTGCCGACCAAAGGACTCACCCCTCAAAGATAACTGGGAAGAGAAAAGAATGCAGTTGTGGGCAGTGAGTTGATTCTTTCCATTTCTTTGCATTTTTGTCGTGTTTTATCAGTTCTTGTTATTTTTTATGAACTTTAAAAGCAGAAAGGGAAGGAAGGACAAGTGTTTCATGATATTAAGGGAAATTAAAATTAGTTTAAGCTTATAAGACTAGAATACAGCTAGGACAGTAGCACTGGCATGGGCCATAGGGCCCGTGGTGCCGGCACTGGCCAAGGAGGATGCATACCCCCTAATCGATTTCGGAAAACTTTTCAGTTTTTATTTTGGAAATGAACCCAAACTGCATGTAAGGTATCAATTTCTTCAGGGGTGAAATGTGTTTTTTTAGAGTGATGGATCTGTTTTTATCTTTTTCTATCACAAATAGTTTGCAGCTAATCAAAAGCTCCGTAAATTCTTTGCAAACTATCAAAATTGTTGCGTGCATAACCTCCAGTTGTATTCTTTTCTTTAACACAATCCCAAATGTATTTGGTCAAAGATAGGGGCATGGGTTTAATAAAAGTTCTAATGCAAAATTCCCGCACGCTTGGCATGCATTTGACGTGGGATTTTACTCCACACCTGATGACCATTATTAGGACAATAATGCGTAGAATAATTCTGGCGAGAACTATTTTCCGAAAACTAGAGGTATAAGTCCAACCTCAGGCTTGCATCAGGAGGTGACTATGTAGCAATCTTTAATGGACAACATTTGTAGTGTGATATACATGATTTGAAGTAAATTTTTCAGTCTATTTCACTTCTCCTTACCTCCTGTTTACATATGTATACCATTATTGCCTGCAATAACTGTCTGGCAAAAAATACATATGTAAATAGGAGGTAAGTATCAGAGCTCATAGACTCTCAAACCAGGGAGTTTGAGGGATTACACAAGCTTATTTAAAGGTCATTAAGTGCATTTACAGAAAATATGCATTATGAACATGCTTATTAATCTGCTACCCCTTTTTTATAACCTTGACTCCCCTCTCTGTCATTCCCTACTGGAAGCTGTTCACTTGGATTCTTGTTAAAAATGATTAAAAGTTCAATTTTTGTGAAATGCTTGGTGTGCTTTCCTGGTGTCATTTGGATGTCAGTTAAAAGCATCATACTAACTTGAACTTGCGTATTTTGTGAATTACCTCAGAGCTTCCAGGAAGCCTTATTGAGGTCTTGTTGCACCAGCTTTGAAGGGATGCCATGCCACAGCCAAAACATATCACTAAACAATGGTACTTCCTTAACATGTAATCAGTTCAAAGCTTTACCAAAGATAGCACCATTTAGCATCCAAGCTACATTACAAAACTCCTCCACTTAGACACACACCCTCCCCTTACACCCAACAGAATTAACAAAAACCAGCTTAAGTTTGAGAATTTTTCAACATATGATCAGTTGGAAACTTTGCCAATGATAGCACCATTTTGTATCCAAGCCACCTTAAACAAACAAAAATTTTCCAAAGGTGAGGGAGAAACTCCTCTCCAGGACAGCACCTCCACACTATGGGTGATAAAAGAAGGGTCTACTAGGGGAGTAACATATTGCAGATATGCATATGTACATTTCACTCTTTCTGGGTCCATCTGGGGTGGGATTATGATGACATTTTCTGTGGTGGCCTCCCCTGGTGGTGCCACTGAGCTAGGATGTACCATTGTGGGATATGTTACATCATCTGTTGGACTCCTGCAAAGAAAATTTTGTTTGGACATAGTGTCTCACTTCTGTTGAACTCATACACTAACATCATTCCATTCTTCAGGGGTATGGTAATAGGAAAAGAAAAATGCATGTATCTGCTCCTAACTTTATGAAGATTATTTGCTCCAGAACTTCTCTGAAGGGAGAAATCTACTGTGGCTCACCAAAAATATGCTTCAGTGTGTTGCTGCCTTTCCATTTACTTAGTTTAGTGATTTTGAAGTTTCTGCAAATATTTTTTGTAATTATGTTACAGTTTACACACATTGGCACAGTTCACATTTCCAATAGCACTTCCGTTTCATAGCAACTAACAGAATGCCTTTGGTTTGCTTCTGCTTCTTAGCTGACTTTCAAGTGTGATCTTTGAAATTTGTTTGCCTGCAGTATAAAGCCAGTGTCAAAGTTACAAGATGTGTAAGTTACACTGAGTATACTGTAAATTCTGGCTGTGTGGATGGACCTGGATCACAAAAGGCCAAAGTTAGATCTTAAACCCTTCAAAAAACCTTACTTTGAACTGACCTATTAGGAGACAAGTTCCTGTCTCGGAGGACATACAATAAAACCCTGTTTATCCGACACATCAGGACCGAAGGTTGTGCAGATAATGAAAAAGTTTGGATAAATTTGTTTTCATGTTTTGGTTTAAGTATTATACTTGGGGTCCCAAGAAAGTGTGCCAAAACATTTTGCACATTATTTTGTTACAGCTAGCAAAATTTGAACGAAAATGCTAAAAAAAGTATTCTTTTATTACCGGTGATATGGCAAAAGGATTTGTAGACTTCTTAAATCCAGAGATTTTATTGTCACTCTAACGAGGCCTTATGCTTTCCTTAAATGTACAATGTCCAGGATGTCGAACCTATACTGACTTGTGTTTCCTAGCAGGAATTTCAAGACAAGTTAGGAGATTTGTCTTTCCAAATTTGATAAGGAGTTAAAAAGTGTTTTTTCTGCTCAGATGCTTGCTGACTCAATAGAAAGTTTGACATTTTACCGTGACTCAATAAGAGAGGAAAAATTAATAATTTCTGTTGAAATTTTGTTGAGTTTTTGCCCTTTTCATGCTCTGAGAGCTTGTGTGATACTGAGTTGTGATACTTAGTTGTGTTGAATACTAGCCTGGTAAAATCACGACGCCAGTTCGGTAAAATGGTTGAGATAAATGGGATTTTATTGTAGTTTCTAATTTGATTGATAATTTTTCAGATATAAAGGCAGGTCTCCTCAGATTTCAGCTGGCTTCATAGGTGCGATACTTTTGTGTATCCATAAAGTCCAGCCAATTAACCCATTGAAAGACTGTTGTTTTGGCCACAAAATTTAGTGAAGACTATTGAAAATTTATTGTGGCATTGTTATTCTTTTTATTTGACAAGGCTACATATAAAAGGCATCAAAAGGCCCTTCGTGACAACAAGCAGAACAGAAAACAACGCAGGCCTTTCAAACATCCCTGAAGAACACTGGATTAAACATTTACTTGCTATTTTTATGATATTATGACAATAACTAAATACTGTTTACCTGTGGACATCTTACTTGCTTGTAAGGATCAAAATTGATTTTCTGATGACTCTGACAAGGAAGTGAAGTATAGAAGTATAGGTGTTGGTATCTTTTATACTTATACCTGAAACTGTGACTCAGGGGAACTTAAGTTTCTGGAAGGAGTATTTTGTGCAATCTCATGAGAAGTGTTGGAATAAACTGTTAAACTCTTGGGAATATTTGTGCCATGGATCTTAAAGATGAAGTCATGAAAGAATTAACGAAGTGTGAAACAAATTGTCTTCCATCTGTTTGAATTACATTCACATTTATTTGGAAAAAATTGAAGTATTTAAAGAGCAGTTTGTTTCATTTTACATTTAATGTTAGAATTGAACTAACACCTTATGCTAAACTTGATGATTGTATTTATCACCATCAACAGGGATGCTAAGTGCCCTTGATCAGAAGCAACAGTTTTTCAACTCAGACTTATGCCACTTTTTGTTGTTAAGTCAAGGAGCCTTTTTTCTTCTTTTTTTTTTTTCGGGGTTGAGGGTGGGTTTAGTTAATATTTTTTTGTTTTGTTAATTTTAATGTGTGGTGGCTTATTTGTTACCAGTCTTTTAAGTGATGTTTTTCCTGACAACCTAGCATTACTGCATAAACAATATATTGCAAACTTTTATTATAATAGTTCCTATTTTTTGTAAACATTCACTTAAAATCAAGCAATTTCATTTGCGTAAATTCTTGTGTGACAAGTTATTTAAGAGTGTTGTTTAATATGTTTCATTTTTTTTTAAATTACATGGCATTGGTACAAAGAAATTTGGAACCAAAGAGGGTCAAAGTAAAAAATAGCTGTGTGTGTCTACACAGGGATGGTAGTAATCTTTGCTCAAGTACTGTAAAAAGCTTAAGAACACACAGTGTGAACATTCAGTATTATTCTATGCAGAAGCCTCACAGGACTGGCAGTCAAATCACAATTTGTGTAATTAATCAGCTGAGATAGTGTTAGTGACTATCGTTTGTTGCTATCAATGAAAAATAAGAGTAAGAATCACTGAATTTCATCCATAAGAGAAGATTGCAGTGCTTGCATTGCAAGAGTACAGAAAGAAACTAAAAGTTGTAAAATAAAGAGTAAAGTAAGAAGACAAGCATAACAGCACATAAAGAACCAAACAAAATAAATGGAACTATGTAAAATGATCTGTAAATGGATTAACAAAAAGAAAGGCATAAAACAAAAAATAATTAACAAGTCAACATGAATGGAGAAATATTAAAATTAGGGTTAAAAACAACATAGAAAACAATAAAATATGAAAAGAATTATCCAAAAGGTAAGTAAACAACTGCCTAACATTTGAAATTACTATTATGCATTGTAATTGCTTGGGGTAAAATAACAAGGGGTATCAAGATTTAGTTGGGTAAGGTTGTTGTCTCAGTCTGCCACTGTGTGGAATCACTTTCTTTGTGAGCTGAACATGGAGAGGGTGATCACTGTCAGCCCAGAGAGACTCCATCTTGCTACTAATCAGGCAATGGTAAACCCAGTCTACTTCCTCCTGGACCTCACAGATTACCCATCCAGCCCTTCTAACACACTTATTCACATGTTCCTTTTCAGTGTTGGTTGCATTACCTTCCCAGCAAATAAGGCAATAATGCCAAATCCCACCCACTACAGAATTATAAAAAAAAAAGTATTGCAACAATTTGTTGTCTACATTAAAAGGTTTACTTTCCTCATACAATACAATCTAGAATTATCTAAACTGGTCCAAACATTGCACTGCATTCATAACTGCACTTAGTGGAATGTCGCGCTATGAGTTTATTATGTGACACTCAGATTTATTTGCTGTTGATAAGGAAAACATCTTACTAGTTTCTTGAGTTAGCTTGGTTCTTTCTTGACACATCCTGAAAGGCTTTATGCAGCATTAGTAAGGAATGTGCCTCATCGTCATGTGGGAAGGAGTATGGTGGAAGTGAAGTTCCTTAAAACTGTTATTTTGGCAGTTTTAGAGCACCCTACATTAGAACTGAGGTGACAGATCACGGAGTCCAGTGGGAGTTAAAAAACTCATTGCAAACATCATCAAATTTATACTGCACAAAAAAAAGTAACTCTCATTATGTAGAAATAAAAATTGTAGGATGATAATGTTTTTTGGTTATGAGCTGGAAGTGACAGGTAGGGTATGTGGTAAGAATTAGAGAAGTTTTGGGATGAATCAAGTTTTCTATCTTCCTTCATTTTTTTTTTTTCGGTCTCACAACATGTCCTCTTTCTGTATGTTTGGTTTTGAATGGACCTATATGCCAAGTTTTAGTGATATCTGATTGTTTTTGTCTTCTCATCTACACCCTTATCAACTGCCTGGTCATGGAAACTTCTGTAGGCCACTTGATTCACACATTCAGTGTCAAAAATGTCACAGTTGTGTATTTGAAATCATATTTGTGAGAATATTTTAATACCTTTTGCTGAAGAGAGGAGAAAGGGCAACAGAAAAGTGAATAAACAATTATATAATATATCAACAAGTTTGTTACACACTATACTATCTTATTTTGCAACTGAGAATGTGACTTTCAGTTACTAATTGTGTGGTTCAGTCTCAGATTAGGAGGGCTTCCTGACTGACAGTATCAAATTAATGTCTCATTCATTAAATGAGTAGTAGGTCTGAAAGCCTGTCTTACTAGGCATTAATCAAGACCTCCCGCTGCAAATTTTTCTGCAGGAGAGGTTTCTTGGCCAAGAAGTTTGATTATCAGTATGCTTTAATTTGACACACACCTTCAAGGAAATGACTCAGATGTGGCCTCCAAAGTGGACTCTTTGGGCAATAGCCATGTCTGGGTGCTTGAAATGTTTGTAAATACAGGGCTCGAAAATAGACTGGAGCTCTGGAGCTCCAGAGGCCGCTACAACTGCTACAGAAAAACGAAAAGGTGGGTGTCTGTGTGGAGCTAAAAATAGTGCCAGGTGCATGAGGCAAGCAATCTCAAAATCATGGAAAAATTCCCTGCACAGAAGTGTCCAGTTACACCAGAAAAGTAGAGGTGGAGCCTTGCACCATCTCAATCAAAGATGAGTCCATAGCCATAGGGCAGGGATCAAATTTATGAACTTTTTTCTTATTTTCCTGTCTCTTATATTTTGAAATTCTTTTACTAAATGTGCGAGTAACATTAGGAGACAATTAGAGGCTGTTACATGCAGGGAACAGTGGTTTCTTTGAAAAATTGGAAACGATGCCAGACAATGGTAAAACAGCTCCAGCAAAGCTTCAAAATGAAGGTTGTCAGAAGCTGTTTTTAGCTCCAGAGAGGAAAAGCTTACTTTCAAGCCCTGAAATAGGTCACTACACCTAGCTACACACTTTCAAATCAACATATATGGCACAAATGAAGATGCATAATTCTACATAGTTTAAGTTAAACTGAGAAAACACAACATGATGATGTTCATAGTATTTTAGCGTAAAGGATACTTCCATTTTTTATACATTTTTGTGCGTTCAATTTACTGTACTTTGGAGTTGAGTATGTTACTGTGGAGATACGGAAGTCAACAAAATACCATGACAATGTATTATCAAGCAAGTTGTGTCTTATTCTTTTACTGTGGCTATGTACTCATATAATTTTCTGTGGTATGAGGAAACACTTTGTTTAGAGTACTTGTACAAATTTCTGACTTCACTCATTAATAAAACTTTGAAGGAAACAGGCTGTTTTCAAAAGAAAAAAATCTTGCAAGCATGAAATTGTCCCAGTAATTTTGCCTAACATTGTATGTTACCCTCAACACTAATATAGAGTGTGGTGGATCCATGTTCCTTTTATTTTGAATGTCTTTAGTCCCAGTCCATGACATAAAGCTTTGAATGTGTGCTCAGTATGTGCTAATTTGTCATATGTGTTATGTCCATTCTTAGCGTAAAGCAGACACATGCTAAGAAATTTGAGTGGATAGGTCTGAAGTGTCTGACATCTGAGAAGTTGAACATCTAAAGATTAAGTATTAAGATACAAGTAAGACAAGGTTTGGGGGTTCAATTCTTTGGGCAGGGTTCAGTAGATCAAAGGTTCACTATCGGTCGCTAGACCGAAGATCCATACTCTTACTTAATCCTAACCATATCCATAATTCTTACCCACACTCTTATCCTACCCGAGGATAATCCTAAGCCTAATTCTAATCCCTAGTCCATATTTAACCAGAATCCTAACCCTATTTCTAACCCTAAATAGCTTTTCACCCTAGGGAATGTTCGGTAGTGAACCTTTGATCTCGTGAACCTTCAGTCTAGTGGGCAGTCCCCATTTTCTTGGTCGGCGGTACCATCTCAGGGAGTGGTTAACAGCATAGTACATGAACTCTAAAACTCAAATTCAGTAATCTAAAACCACATTTTACAGGAAGATTGCAGGGGGTTAGATGTGCAACAGGGAGAGGGGTAGCGAGGGAGGATTTTGGATAGCTACCTGAGCTTGGGAATGGAAAAAAAATGCTGGAAGTAAGAGCCACTTTGTGAAAAGTCAAGGAACCTTCAGCATCAAACATGGCATTAAAGGAAGGGTATAAGCAAAAAATTAATTTTCATATGTGAAAGAGGAACTAAATCTATGCAGCTTGGTGAAACTTCCATTCAAATTGGACATAGTATTCAAGATAGCAGCAAATGAAGTTACTACATTTGTAACCCAAAATGAGCATGAGGCAAGCAGGGATTAGATCACTTCCTCACATTGATGAGAAATGCTTTGTTTCCTGTTTTTTCAGTCTGTTTTGCTGACCTTGAAGTTAATAGGGATTGGACCTCCCCATGTGGAATGTGAAGTTTGTAAAGTTCTTTATGCCTCTCATGCAATCACATTCCAATATCATGTGATTGTGGAGGAGAAAATTGGTTCTAAAGTTTAAAGAAAAACAAAAGACTTATGACATCATATGTGCTTGCATCAAGTTCACTTTGTGTTGAAAATGTGACAACTTTAACTGCTAATATCTTGAGAACCACACATCGGATTTCAATGCAAATTTCACTTTAGAGTAAGTACCTCTCTAACACATCAAAATGTGATTTGAACTTTAATAGACCCTTCTTTTAAACTGTGAAGAGCATGCAGTATTTTACATGGTTTGCTAGAACATACCATTCTTTTTAAGCTGGTATCAGGGAGGATTCTAATGCCTCCAGCCCCAACATCCCACCCCTGATCCCCCTCCCCTCAGTCTCTCCTCTCTCTTGTATAAAACATTACCTCAGTTGTGAGTGTAAGAGCTCTTTAACTGACACACACATTTGATGTGGATACCATAGATGTTAATGTTATTGTCAAAATAGTTTTGAATGAGTCATGAGATTTATTGCTTGGAGTTTGTTTTTAACCCTGGAAAATGTTGACTTCATGACATGGCCCCTTTGTACTAACATAGAAAATCACAGCCCAAGAGCAACAGACATATTTTGTAACTGATGAAACCTAGGGTTAAATGTACCATGATTGTGTACTTTTAAGGGAACATGAGTTCTCTCACCAAACAATCATGGCAAAGTTTCTATAACATATGTAATGCTTACCACAGGAGAATAGTGATATACCATCATGCAGATAACAATGCCTTCGCTGGTTACCACACCAGCTGTAGGATCATCTTGTCCAGTCGACAAAAAGTTTTGATGTGCAGGGTTACCATAAGCAGGATCAGCAAGTTTTTAACATAGGTGGGGTAGGGGGCTCATCATTGCATTAGAAGGAGAGCACAGTCATTTGAAGGGCAAAATTTTGAAGGGATAGGCTAGTTGGGTACAGATCTTCATCCTCCCTTGTTTGATGTTACATAGAGGCAGGCATTTTGCCATGGGGGGAACACAAATATTTCAATAAAAGGTCTTTCACTGAAGGAGGAAAAATTTATTATGAGACCAGTCTAGTCTAGTGCAAAGCACACAGCTCAATACAGTATTAAATGTGTGGATATAGCCTTTAGCTATTAATACTCAATACAGGCTACTGTAGCTCAGTGGCGTAGCTAGGGGGGGAATGAGGGGCACGTGCCCCCCCCCCACTATAAAGCTGTGCCACCCCAGGTGCCCTCCCTGTGGAAAATTTTTGAATGCCCAGTTCCGTTTATAAGCCCTATAGAGAGGGAGAGAATTCAGAAATTGTGCCCCCCCTAGGAAAGGTTCGTGACCCCCAGTGACCCTGCTCAAAAAATCCTGGCTATGCCACTGCTGTAGCTTTGTTGGGGGATACATGTAGACAGATTTTGTTTTTATTTTTGTTTTATTGGAGGAAGGCAAGTAAGTAAACTAAGTTGGAAGAATAGTTACTGTCTGGGGTGAGATAATTTGTTCTTTACATAGTATCCAACCTTACTTTCAAGCAGTCATTTGAAGCTATCACTTCAAAGTAACAGTTTTGTGCAGCATGGAAATTTTTGGTGTCTGGTAGAACAAAGTAGCTTCCTTGAATGACTTAATTTCTGCAAGCCCCCTCCTTCCAACCGTCATTTGATGATAGGTAAGATCAAAACACCTTTCACTGACTTGTGAACTAGTGTGTTCCTTCTTGTAATCGTTCCCTTTCACTTCTCAATTAGCCATTTAAAAGTCTGTTTGTCAGTTGATAGTTCAAAACACGCACAGAATTGATCTGCATGTTGGTGAATAATACAATTTAGGATACAAAGTAGGGAAGCAATTTAGTATATCACTTCCTACAGTACCTTTCTTAAGCCCACAATCATGTTTTTGTGTCAGTGGTATCTAACTATACTATAGATGAACTCCTTAAGTGAAAAATATAGATTAATCTCATGACAAAGACTGCAGTTTATTTCTTTGTAGAGACAGATTAGACAAGGGGTTCCTGAAACACATTTCATTCCTCCCAATTTTTCCCAAAGTCTACCTATGGAAAATTTATTTAGTTCATTCACTTCAGAACTGATACCAATTCTCTTGTATTTTAAGGTGTTTGGAGAATCAGGTAGTGGTGGTGGGTGGGGGTGGTTGGGGAGTAGGGGGAGGAGAGTTACAAACATTCACATTGTAACTTTGGAAGAGCACTCAAAAATACCCCTTTAAGAATCTTCTCTTGCAAGACTTGGATCCATCTCCAAAGGTGGATCTCATGTGAGACCAAGACATCCCACCCACTGGATGCTAAGGTCTGCAGTATAGGAATGTGTGCATTCCTATGGTAGCTTAAAGGTTTTAAAGGCCCCATATGACTTCATTTGTATTTCCAGATTGGCCAAGATGTCAAGCAAATTTCAGTGTAATCAATAGAAACATATCCCATCAATATTTCAAGTTTACTCAATATTCTGCATTTAAACCCTAGTTCACCTTAGTTAATTTTTAATTTTTTAAAGTGAGGGAGACTAAGTAGAGTTGTCCATTCCCTTCCAAAAATTGAGAACACAATGCCCCCTGTACATCCATTATCCACACCCACACCCTGACACCATTTCCCTTTCCACTTGATGCTCCCCCTCCCTCCACTGGGGAAATTTTCCCCGAAGTTTCAGTTCTAGGCATATTGCATTGTTGACTTGAATCATTGAAGATTACAGTATACACAACTTTCCTTCATTTCACTTTGTGCTGAATAACTGTAGTAGCCACATTTCACATACGTGACTATATAGTATGTAACCTCATCAGTTTAAATAACATTTGCTGTAAGAGTAATCATACCAAATTGATTTTAGTGATATAATTGCAGTTTACAAGCCCTCTACCATGTATATGTGCTTCGTGTAACTCACCAGCTGTTTGTGGTTTTGAATATTAATATTACAATTTTTCTCCCAGTCTGACCCCTGCAGCTTTACTTCCCCCCTTTTGACACCAGTGTCAAAACACCCTTATTAACTTTTGTTATTCAAACAAATTCCCAGACTTGATCCTCAGAACATTCTGCTAAAAGATTCAGTGAGTCACAACAGTTCAGATTTATGACAGCTCTGTAGCCATCAGTTCGTAATAATTGACAGAATAATTTGATAACAAGCATTGTGATCTATTTGACTGATAACATCTTGTGACAGCACCCTACATACTTGGGTGACGTGTCTTTTCTGTGTGCATGAAATTGTTGCATATGCCCACAGGCATGAAACTAGCGCCTATGCATACTTCACAAAATTAACCACTTCAATTTGTGCTTTGGGGCTTGCATTATGATAGTGTTGTTGTTTTGAAAGAAGAACCACCCAGTTTTAAAAGTTTGTCATCATGGCACTGTGTCATCCATAGCCTTATCTTTCAAAATGTGTTAGTATAGTTTGTCTGGTACCCCTATTGTGTATGAAGGAACCATCTAGATCTACTGGTATATGACCCATTAATAATTAATTCATTTAGTTATGTGTTATTCATAGCAGAACTTTTGGTAGGTAATTCATTCAATACTTATAAAGGAGAGTTCCTCTGGTCATTTCATCATGCACCCTTTGAAACAAATCATAGGATCATTTGTGCCATAATTTTCCCCATCATCATGTTGCCCTTCCACATTCATTTTTTCTCTTGACAAGGAGGATGTTTCAGGCTTTCAAATAAGCTCTATTTCTCTTACTTTCTCCTTTTTTTAAACCTTCCTCCTACTCTACTTTTTCCTCAAAATCCTACTTTATCCCTCTTTGTCCTACTTTTTTGAAGTAAAAGAATTAATGCATAAAATGGCAGTTAAAAAGTACTGAAAAAAGCTACCAGTCATTATGATGCTGTCAAATTTGATGAGTATTGAATAATAGGTGGCAGAAGTCCTTCTTTTGCCCTACTTATGGTCTCCAGAATCCTACTTTTCTCCTGTTTAAATGAGAATTTTATCCTACTCTTGTCCTACTTTTTCTTCTGTGTTCAATTAAAGCCTGCTGTCAACATTGGGGTGGTTACTGGAAATGAGATTTAAAGGGGATCTTGTCCCCTTCTCCCCAATGAAATCATTTGTGATTAAGAATGATTAGCTAAGTAGTAAATACGGCTCCTCCCATGGTAGGATATTTATGCTGCTTTGCATCTTTCTGTCTTCCTGTCCATAGGCCCCTTTGTCAGTCTCTGTACTGATCCTTCCATGTGTGAATACTTTATAATAATTTGCAGTTTGCATCAGTGCTCAGAACAAAGAGCTGCTGTGAGTGAAAATTAGGCCTGGGAGGCCGCAGGTACTTTCCCAGTTGATTTGTCCTTGAATAAAACAGATAGCCCAAAATCCTGGTAAAAGTAATAGCCATTAGGTGGGAGTTCTTTGTCCTTCACAACTTTCAACATTACAGTTGTGGGCAAGTTTTCATCATGAGTACGGATACTGTGCAAATTTGCTTTATAAACAGATAAACTTGTGCTGATTATTAAAGGGCAACAAAAAAATTCTCCCTGCTAAGTGTACATACTTCTAGGCCTGCCTGGCATTTAAAGAACAACCATACAGTTCACCTCCTGGACAGTTACATCAGCTCGGTGAGTTAAAATCGCTCAAGGCCAAATTGCCAGCTGACAACTCCCTGGCCATATCCTGGTACTCCTGTACATGAGAAGTCTGCCATTCTGAGTGATCTGCAAAGGCATCATGGACCAATCAGAGTGATGCTATTGTTTGAATTTATGTAAATCAAAGTGTAGTCTCCAATCATATTAAGAGATAAGGGGACATTTCTACATATGTATGGGGTGATATGTGCAGCCCCTTTAAGGCTACCTTACACTGTGAGGAGAAAATTCTATGCTTTCTTTGTGACATTTTAGTAGATGGTTTTGTGAGGGGAATCCCACATTGTCACAACTTTTATTTGGACGGTTTCCTTTATGAGGCACAGTTATGTAAGCTTGTCCCCCTAGATGTTTATTTTTTCACCCCTATTATGTTTATAGTACTTTATAGGAGACTGTTATACACCTCCATATGTCTGACATCATACAAGACAAAGAAATGAAGCAAAAGAAATGGTATTTAAATGCAGCATATAAGCATTGGAGTGTGTTGGGAGTGTGCCATTGGCGAGTTCCAAGGTTGAGATAATCTGCTGGGTGTTGGTAGAAAGCTAAAGAATATTTATGCACCTGCATTTGGGTTTTTTTTTTGTTTTTTTTGTTTTTTTGTGTTTTTTTTTCATTTTTTGATGACTGGAAAATGATTGTGGATGTTAGACTGGTACTAGCTTTGTACTACATTCAAAGTGTTATTACTGCAAGCATATATTGAACCAACCATAATTTTCACATTGTAACACCAGGCAATCCAAGTGTGAAAGTAAGGGAAAACTTGGGGCTGGACCTAAGTATACTCACAAAGGTTATGCTTGTTTGTACTGTAGCTTGGACTGAGCATAAACCAGGGGGAAGGGGGAGAAGGTGGAAGAGGAGAAAAGGTGGAAGAGGAGAAAGCAGGAGAAGTCATGGTAAGTTGGAGGTATTGAAAGTGAGTCCATGGATATTTTTATACAATTCCATTCTTTGCATTAGCAAGGAGCCAGCACATGGCCACAAGAATGGGATGGTGGGGGTGTTGGTGGGGGGGGGGGGCAAAGAGGGTAGACAGTGGAAGTTGGTGCAAGTCACAGCCATTGAAAGTGAGTTGATGGACATTTTAATACGTATTTCACAAGTCCTTTGTAGAAACAGCCTAACATTGGCTAAGTTTGGTCAGGTTTAAAACCACCATGTTTTAGCAAGTTCAAGAAATTTGTCTTAATTTGCCTGATGTATCTTCCAATTAATTTAGTTGCTGAATATTCAGCTCCCTTGAAGCTCCCATACCTTCCCTGAAGACCATAACATATAGTCTGCCTGACTCATCACTCAGCATTGTAAAAAAAAGGTTTGTTGCATTTTTCTCTAAACCACAAAGTTGCCTCAGAAAAACAACATACATCATGGTTCACAATGACTTCACCTTTAAGTAGGTTTGTGGTTTTGTGGTTTTCTTTTTTCTTTAGGAAAGAAGAAAGTGTCTCATGCTAGGTTTTTTTTATACAGGTCATAACAACAATGTTTGCGTGCCTACAGTTATAGGCCTTGAGGATTAAGAGGATGGACTTTTTCATCATTTACATGGCACCTTCCTTCATTCTGCTGAATTAGAATGTCACCCAAATTCCTCTTGGAAGTAGGAAAACACCTCTGCCTACAAACACATGCTTGCCAAACTCTCAATAGCACATAGTGTTTCGACTGTTTAAAGAAGTGTAATTTTTTTCAGAAACAAAGTGCATTATGGGAAATCTTGATGTCATTTTACACATTGATAAGAGGTGGCTTTGAATTGCTTTATGTTGCCGAATAAATTAATGACTTTGTTTGCTGTAACCTGATGTGTGTGGTATACTTTAGTGCTAGTTATACACAGAAAGATATACACTTAATCATTATCAAATTTAAAGCACAAACAGGGCATTTAATTATAAAGAATGAAAGGTTTCTTTAAAGGCAATATGTGCCCATTTTCAAGTTCTCTCTCATTCTGTGAACTCCAGGTTACATTCTAGACAAAGTCCTGTAATCTTTTGCCACATTCTTATTGCAGGCAAGTAAGGGTTTATGTAAATGTCAACTGGAGGCAAGTATATTTGGGCTGCAATGGTAGATTACTAAACTAGGAAGTTTTGTGAATTATTTAGCATACCCTATTAATGTTAAAGTGAGATGGGCATTTGCATTTTACATAGTCCTCACCCTTGCAGCTAGATTGCTCAGGTATGACATAAACTTACAGGCATGTTTCTAACCTATCAACAGAGTACTTTGCCAAAATATTTACCTGTAAAAACAAAAAGTGAATAAAGAACATGTAACCTGTATTAGCATATGTTTTGTTGGACAGTTGTAATAAATTGGCTTCAAAATAATATTTTAGACCAGTCTGTTGTCATGACAAAGTAGTATAGAGATGGCACGAACCTACCCCCCCATGCGGCCTATCGGCCGCATGAAATGCGGCCGGCCGCCTCGTTTTTCGAGAGCTCCCAGGGGCTGCCCGAAAGTGTTGGTAAATGGCGCAATGCTAAATAGTTTCTCTGTCACCGTCTAATTGTGGTACAGACAGGTCTTTTCGAGAGCTCCCAGGGGCTGCCCGAAAGTGTTGGTAAATGGCGCAATGCTAAATAGTTTCTCTGTCACCGTCTAATTGTGGTACAGACAGGTCTTAACTTGTAAAAAGTTATTGTTTCAAAAAAAAACTTGCAATAAACAGCACAGTATTTTTACTCACATTATATATGGAGAAGGAATATACACTGACCAGGAAGATGTTGTCCGCTATCTCCCTACACTGACTTCCTATGTAGCTACAGTATAAGCTGTTGAATAGCATACAAGCATCGTTATTACGTAATCGGATATTTGAAAAAATCGCAAAGGTCGGCATATAGCTACAGTACAAGCATACAAGCATCTTCATTACGTAACCGATCTCGGTTTTCAATAACCAGCAAAAGGTCAATTATTAGCAGACGGATTAAATCGAACCAGAGAAACAGCAAGTAAGTGTGTACAGACATAACATACCAGGAACAAAACAACACATTTTGTATTATGTTTTACCTTCGCCGTTGTGGGCTTAGACATCTTTTACTGTGTAGCATACTGGTGAGGTGTTTGAAAGCTATCTTACTCTCATAAACCAAGGGAAAAGAGCAATGTAAGAGCGTGTATCCTGTCTAGAAGAGAATGTAAACCAGATTTTGTTATAAAGTCTGAGTCTATGCAGAAAGTTAGCCCATATCGAGGTCTTAACGTCACGTCATTGTTTGGTATACGCCATAACAATGTGGTCATTCTCTCCCCGTCATGTGTGTGGGTGTATGTGTGTATCCAGAAGAGCTCCCTCGTAGGTCTGGGTTGGAAAAAAAGCCTAAGCGAAAGATTTAACAAATAAAGCTTGTTAGAACATAGGGAGAAAGAGCGGACTCTTGAAGATAACTTGCAGGGAAAAAACGCGTCTCTGCCTTAACGAAACATGCTCCCTAGCAGTACTCCGGTAAACGCCCCTCTGCTTCAGCACTCCATGCATTGCCCTCCTGCTCCGGAGCACACCACTAGGTATGTTCCTCTGCTCCGATTGTCCAATATATGTATGCTTATCGGCTCTAAGTGCCGCACCTCATCTGCCCTCCACCCCAATTGTTATCACACATACGTCCCGTGCTCCGAGTGCTCTCCTGTTCATGCTCCGCGTGCTCCTCGTGCTCCATTCCAACTGCTCATCGCCTACCCCAATTGTTATCACACATGCTCCCCGTGCTCCGAATGCTCTACTGCGCATGCTCCTCGTGCTCCATTCCAACTGCTCATCGTCTACCCCAATTGTTATCACACATGCTCCCCGTGCTCCGAATGCTCTACTGCGCATGCTCCTCGTGGTCCATGTGCCCCCAGTTTGTTCATCTGCTCCGAATGCGCTATGGCGCATGTTCATCTGCTCCGAGCGAGTGGGAGTACATTTAAGTCGATGAAGAATCTTGTTTCTTACATTTGATAGCAGATCTTTGTGATTGAAGCATTTTCAGCATGTCCCATGTTTGTCATATCTGCCACTTGCCTTTTACGCGAGGCTTCAATCTCCGTCGGCATATAGAGCGGTTTCACAAGCAAAATCATGGAGACCTCGAGATGAGAGGTGGAAACTCTAAGAAAGGCATAGCAAAGCGACCTCACGACTCTTCAGACGAGGGTTCATACGGCAATAACTCAGAGAGTGACACTAATGACGGTGCATCAGAAGCAAAGGAGGAGGACGCCATGACTGAGAGCAGTGAAACTGACGACAGTGATGCCGATAGTGACACCGAGGAAGCCGACAGCAGCGAAGAGGAGTCCTCAGAAGAGGACATTTTAACCGATAAAGATGGCGAGAAGGACGATGCTCCTGGAAATGTGTGTTGCCCGATCGACACTTGGAAAGATCTAGTTCAAATGAATAAAGCCATGGGAATCATTTTAAAACGGGAATTTAAGAAAACAACAGACTCTGCATCGTAAAACTAGGGATGGGGTGTACTCGTTCGAAACCCGTAAGTCGAAGATCTTTTACCGGAAACAGTCGTTCGTGTGCAGTCGATTAGAGATGTCCTTCAATGCTCAGACTCGACAGTCGTGACAGAAAAACACTGACAGGGGGTGCATGGCTACGAATTGGGGATTTGGGATGGTGAAGGTGTTGGTTTATGAATCAATAAAACAGTGGAAATAAAAACATAAACAAAGATAATTCCTGGTCAGTGTATATTCCTTCTCCATATATAATGTGAGTAAAAATACTGTGCTGTTTGTTGCAAGTTTTTTTGAAACAATAACTTTTTACAAGTTAAGACCTGTCTGTACCACAATTAGACGGTGACAGAGAAACTATTTAGCATTGCGCCATTTACCAACACTTTCGGGCAGCCCCTGGGAGCTCTCGAAAAACGAGGAGGCCGGCCGCATTTCATGCGGCCGATAGGCCGCATGGGGGGGTAGGTTCGTGCCATCTCTATACTACTTGACAATTTATAAACATATCATTTACACCTCTTTTTGTTTTTATTGTGTATGACAATACAACGTATTGTACATTCAATGATTTATCTCAGTCCCTCTTCTTGGTAAAATGGTGACACCATTGTGAATAGAAGCCTGGGCTAGGGTTGAGAGGGGATGGTGATTGGAGATCTATACCTGATACCTGCAAATTTTTGTTTCTGGTAATTGTTACAAAAGTGCCTGAGTTATAGAAAAGGAAACATCAGTTATGGTTAAAAAGCACCATCGTGGATGGACCACCTCTGTACACACTTTGCTACAACTTGCATAAGACTTTTGCAGACTTTCATTTAAATACACTGCACCTTTTGTCCAAATGTTGAGTTTATCTATAGTTTATGGGTGATCATTTATAAGTTGTCATATCTTTATGAGTTTTAAATTAAGTAAAAATAACCTTGCTTGTCACCTGTCTTCCCCTCAGGCTTTGATAGTATGTTCTGTTATGATATTAGTGGTGTTTATCTCTTAGTGGTGTTAGAAGATTGGGATTGATGAGTGATTTGTGTCCTGTAGGGCAAACTGATCAGAGGTAAATTAACTTCTGGGACTTGTTGAGTGGTAGTTCAGTCAGGGAAGGTGATAAGACCCCTGGTTCAGTGAATTGGTGAGGCTACATATTCCCTGAATTTTACCTGACAGAGAAGGTGAGGAGAAGGAGATGGGCCTTCTGACTTGGAGCCAGTGCCATCACCAGACTTTTCAAAGTGGGTGGCACTTGGGAGGGGGGGCTGGCAAGCGTTCCGCCGGAGGGGGACGCCACTCAAAAGTTGATGAAGGACTGAACATCACCTGAGGTGTTAATGTAGTGATGTGCGGCATTCCCCTGTAGGCACTGGCCCCAGGGGCCCACTGTAGGGCCCCTGGTGGGGTCCAGGAACTACACTCCATTGGGGGCCCAGGGGACAAAGCCCCTGCAGGCTCTGGGTATGTATGAATTGTGACTATTAGAATGAATCATTTGACTAATCTCCAAAATGGCATTGGATGCACACTAAACAGGCCACATAAATAGAAATCACAATTTGGCCATTCATCTGTTAGCCCTACTTGCACTCGCGATGTAATGATTGGGGTGAATGGGGATGATGGATCATGTTAAGGTTTGCATTGAGCTTTAAGAATAAAGCTGCTCATGCTGCCCAATAGGAATTAGTGTTGAGACAACTATTTTCCAGGCATGCCACTGAGGGGAAGCCTTCATATGAGAGCATTGAAGGTGCATCTGTGGCTCTGGATCTGGGGCTAGTGGGGAAAATTTGGAAAAAAAAGCCCTTGAATGCAGTGCAGTGGGTTTTAAAATTATAATTACAGCCGATATATTTCCTACATTTTCATCAGCAATGAATGGTAAAGTGTGCCTAGTGCCCACTGAGACCACCCCTGGTGCACACACGAAGTAAGCAGAAAATTCTGGTATTGATCATCTATGAAAATTTTGTGCAAGTTTTCATACTCCTTTCAGAGGTATTTAACACCACTTTATGCTCCCTGGTGTATGTTGTGCTGGGCTGCATTTCACTGAGGATTCAGGAGAGCCAGGTGCATATAACTACCAGGGAGCCTGGTGCCCAAGATGTTTGTTAGCCCCCCCCCCAAATTGTGTCCTAATGAAATGTGTAAGAATTAAAAAAAAACAAATATGTAAAAACACATTTTGTGCACATATGAGATCAATGAATAATTTTTGAACATAAATTCAGTTAAAACAATGAAAAATATAGCACCAGATTGCTTCCAAGGACACCTAACCATTCGAAATTTTCTCAAAGAGGAGGGGAATACCCCTCACCTTAGACCCCTTTCCCAGGATGACAATTATTGCAGTGACCCCAGTTTGATACATAGGCCCCCGAAAAATTTCTCCCTAGCTATTCCCCTGAGGAGGGCAAAGTTTTGCCTTGCAAATTTGAAGGCACCAGTATCAAAAATAATGGACATTAGCCCATGAGAATGAAGCTATTAAATAAACGTGTATTTATTAGGTACATATTGGAAAAGGCAATAAAAGTCACAATTTTTTACAGTTTTCCAAGATAAAATCTGACTAAAAGATAACTGATGTGGGAATTTGTTTTTAATTTAAAGGGAGAGGACTAACAGCTGCAGTAATCCCATAGATGTATAGTAAATAAATGTTGAAGCAATCAGCTGTGGATTAATTACATCTCCCAATAAGGCAGTCCTTCACGTAGTTCAGCAAATAGTTTTGCACAAAGGGTGCCATAAAATTGTGGTTTTGAGAACATTTTGTGCAAGTCTAGCTGCATGTTTGACAAATAAAGTGACAGTGGGTCCTAGTGTTCATATTGAGAATGATTGTGTTTGTGCATTTTTGCTGTACCCATAATCTCATTTGGGGGGCCCCACTTGGCATCACCACTGCCTGGAGCTAAACTAAATCATGGACTTTAACCCATTGTCAACTGAATTCAACAGTTCATGACATTTTTACAGGAGGTACATGTCCTATCACAATTTCAAAGCTTCTCTTTGTGTACATCCATTTTCTGTTTCTTTTTAAACTTTAATATCATCAACAGGAAATTTGTCTAAAATTGATACCCATGCAGCAGTGGTACCCCCTGCCATGCAGTTGACGTATGTGGGAATATTTGTGAAGTATGATATGTGTATTTCATACAATGAAAGAAGGGCTTTTGTTAGGTTACAGGATGGCAGATTTTGTCATTTTCACAAATTATATAATTGATGTCATGTACAGTAGAAAATTTGTAGTGTACTGAGATAGTGAAACTTTTCAGTAGTTCAGGAACATAGTGAAGGTATAGGCTGTTTTTTTTTTAAGAAAATTTTATGATGGTTGTCTGTCAGACGACATGTCTTGTCCTCTGTCCAGAACTTAAATTTAGTTGTTTTAAATTTCTCTGCCAGCTGTCCAAGACAGGTACAAAAATTTTGTATTTGCGAAGAACATAGGTGATACTCTTACTAGAAATAAACCAAAGTAGAATAAACAAATATTACTCTCCTAACATAGGCAGGCAAATTACACCCTCAACAGCTGTTTGTGCCATAGTGTTGGTAATTGATCATATTTATGATTGTTTGATTATATTTACAGCTGTCATGCTTTTAAGATTTTCTTGTATTAATGGGAAAATGTGCATTGTTGTCTTTTGGAACTTACATCATATTGATTTGCAGTGTATTACAGTATTACCATTTGATTTGTGAGAAATTTCTGGTTTCTTTCGGAGTTTCTTTTGAGGTTGATAATTGGATGGCGGGTAGACACCCCCGCACTCAGATTTGGTTGTCCATCACAAATTTCATTGTTCGTTACATCTGGACTGCAGTGCTATCTGAAGGTTCCCAAGATGGGGGGAGGGGGCTGAACTGTGTTGTGATGTTTTGTAATTGGTGTTTTAAGACAAAAAGTCTTCAAACTGAAAATAAGTTGGGGCCCAAGTTCCAGCGGCCTTGACTGGGCATAAGCTTGCATAACTATGTGAAGATATAATTGATAATTGATTGCAAATGAAAAAATGATTTGTATAATACTGAATGCAAAGTTGACTTGTATTTTATTTCTAATGATCAAATAATGACATTAATGTGACTGGCATTTTAAAGGTGAGGGTAGGGAAGCATGCTAATTCAGGGCCATAGGAAAGTTTTCTGTGATGGGAGGTATGTGAGGACAGAGGCCTTAATATATCTCCTGAATTTAGTGTCACTCTCTACCATGACTTTTGACGATTCTCAGGCACTTCTAAAAGTAACTTTTGGTAGAAAAACTTAAAACTGAAAATTATTTAAGGGACTGTATCCCCATCTCCACTCCCTCCAGTGCCTCCAAAGGTCCTGCAATTTAATTTGATAGCATAAAACATTCTCTTGTTTTCTCAGTCACATTTGAGAGGCAGGCTTATCATGCCATGCACCTATTATGCGAGTATTCGCTAACATGTTGAACTTGATCTTGTTAATAAATTAAGATTGGTGAGTCTGAGGGGAAGTTTCAGTTATGGGAGGAAGGGATTTTCAGCATTTATGTGATTAATTTGTTATTTTACATAGACTGATTATTACTTATCAACATGATTCATACATTTAGTACTGGAATATATCATTAAAGGTTAGCAGTGTAATAGACGCATACAAGTTTATTGAAAGTGATACCAGCACTGTTTTGTGGACAACTTGATATTCATAAGGTTTTGTATTCACAATGGTCACTGTTCGTAATAAGGTTCTGTATTTATAAGAGTCATTTATCATGAGATTGGTCATTCATTATAAAAGAAAGGGTTCACTATTGAAGGTTTGGAATTCATAATAGAAAAAAGGGGTTTGTTTTCCATAATAGAAACAATATCATTATTCATTATGGCAAAAAGATTTGGTATCCATAATGGGGAAGAGGGTTGGTTACTCATAATCAAAAGAGTTTGTTTTTCATTTATAAAAATGTATGGTTTATTATTAGTAACACATGGGCCGGGGGGAGGGGATCAATTGTTTTTGAGGTGGGGATTCCATAATAATTAAATTTGCCTTCCATTTTATAGGCTAAAGTAGGCTTTGTATTGCCATTGTGAATAGCGACCTCTTTTCTTATGAATATGGAATTCTTATGAAAAACAAACCTTTTCTCCTTATTGTTAATAGCCAGTCCTTTTACAGATTATGAAATGGAACCTTGTCTCCCACTATGAATAGGGAACCATTTTTTCCATTTTGAAAATGGAGCCTTTTCTCCTATTATGAATATTGAACCATTTGTGCTATTATGGATATCAAACCCTTTTTGCCATGGTGAATATTGAGCCCTCTTTGCCATTCTGAACATAGTGAACCTTAACTATGACTGATAGACTTCTTTTTTGAATAACAAACCTAATGAACAATGATCCTTATTTTTGTAGAAGTGCACATTATGAGTAATGACCCCTAGGAAAAAAGACCCTTATGACTAAAAAACCTTATGAATAGTGGATAGACCCCACTGTTTTTCAATACCATTTTATTTCTCTCAATTAAATTTCATTGGGGAAAGGGAATGGTGGGGACTGTTAGAAGGGAAGAGGTCGTGATCCAGGATTGTGACAAAAATTCAGCGATGGGGATACCGTCTGTCTAACCTTCCCTTGATGATGCTGTCTCATAGAATGACTGCAACTTCCATGTTATGCCAGGTGTACAGAAAAATGTACGTACATTCTCCATATTGGAGTCATGAATTTTCAAATCACAACAACTGTGACATGTTTATTAGTGAACTGATCAGATTGCAGGGAAAATTTCTTCCCAACCAACATTTAATTCAAAGTACGTCTCTCTCTCCCAAACTAAGACCACGTGTTTGGTCTAGCAGTAGAGAATCCGCCTCTCACGCGGAAGGCCCGGGTTCGATTCCCAGGTCGAGTCATACCAAAGACTCTAAAAATGGAACCTACTGCCGTTGTGCATGATGCTCCGCATAAACAATGGAGTAGGGAAAACAAGCCAGTGAGCCACAACTGGAAAAAAGGCCGTGGCCGGCTTGACTTGAACCAATAGGTTGGAAACTGGGACGTAAAACTCCATCTAACTAACTAACTCTCTCCCAAACTACCATACTTTGCAGCTTCCTGTATGTACTAGATCTCTCTTGTCTCATGATGTGCACCTGTTACATAAGGATTAGTTGAGCTCCCTGAAATCATAAATCAGAAGTAAAACAACTAATGAAAACAGAGGAATAACCTCTCACATGTGCAGCTAAGAAAGCTTTTGTTCAGCTTCTCACTATCGGCGGCAGACGGACCCTACTGGAGTAATAAAGCCACTTAGAGCCACTGCGTGGACTACAGTAGTAAAACGTGTCTGAGGAAAGTTTCATTATTGGCTTCAAGTCTAATTGTACAGCACATGAAATGCAGGAATCTGCAGTCATTTGCTGTATGTGTCAGCATCGCGTGATTACAAAGGTATTTTCTTCGGGAAATCCAAAGTCAGTTTGTAGCTAAGGAAGTTGCTATGATTTTGTTGATGTAAAATAACATGTAACTTCTGTAGGTGTTTAGGTAATTTTTGTATGACAGCTAAGGTAAGTTTTCCTCATCAAGAGTTACGTTAAAATGCTATAACCCTGTAATCCTAGTACTTTCAAGGACATGGTGACCTTTCTAGTGTGACATATTATTACAGTAATATTTAGTGAAACTTGTTTTTGATCATATCCTGCCCATCACTTTTGTGGTCAGGTACCTTGCTGCCAACTTGTATAAGTTGTACAAGCCTTTATTACTTCCTTACTCAAAAAACTGAGTGGAGTCCGGCCAAAAATGAACATTGGTTTTTTTTTTTATGTGTGTGTGTGTGTTTTCTTTTCATGATCATTGTCATCAAGTTCCATGACCTTGACCTATAGTGTAACATGAAAAATACTTTGAGTGCTTTCACACTTGATCTGGAGGAGGGAATCAGAACCGGATCTGATCTGCTGCTTGCGCAACTAAATTTTTTGTAGTGTGAAAGCTCTTGCACTCAAGATCACAAGATATCCATATTTTGATCCATCCATGGGGACGGATCAGATCCCGAGCAGGGGATCAAAAACCTGTGTGTGATAGCTCTGGGAATTATGTTGACTTAAGATCAAGATGATATGATGCAAAATCCTTTTTATTCCCATCAAATGCACAATTGGTGCAGTACAGGTAGCTGCAAACTTACAGAATGTACACCATACATTGGTACTGTTATAGCTAATGTCAGGCTCACCAGTACTACAGCAAATCAGGGAGTCTTCCAGCTCCCTGAGTAAATAGACTACATACTAATTCTCATGAAGCAAATCAACTGTTCCATTACAACTACTGTACAATTTGTTCCACAATTTGTTGCACCTCTGTTGAAATTATCGTGGTAGTTTTGCTTACTGCTAAATGACAACTTGCACAATGCAAGTTTGGTAACAGCCAAGAATGGTAAGTCATCATCTTCACTGCCAGCTTATGCAAAAAGTTCTGTTACCATCATGTATTATTTAGTTGTTGATCAATGCCGCATTCATTGATATTGCAGAAAAAAAAAACTCAACAGAATTGTCAGGAGGCTTCTTTGACAGAAGGAGGGGGCCTAGCTCTTGTATTTTGGCATTTTCTAAGGTAAATTTTCGTCATTTATTCTCGAGCACAGCTAATGATAATTTTTTATGAAATCCTTCAAACTGAAAATTACTGGGACCAAGGGGCCTGTGGTCCCCTAGTCCTCTGGCTGGATTCTCTTCAGAAACTTAAGAAAATGAACCCATGTCAACATCACAGATAGTACATTGGTATTGTTGTTGCCCCATTGCCCCATAACCTTTTGAGGGGACCATTTCATTGAATATTAGGAACTTCTGTGTACAGTACTTTAATGGTATAGCATTGAAGCAATTCCATTTTTCTTCTCTTTTATGTACAAGCAATTGATGAGGTAAGGAAAGGCTAAGTAGATCTGGGGGTATATCAGCTGGTGAGCCTTATTTGCAACTTTCTTTTTATCACAAATGTCTTACTCTGATTCACTGTGTGGGATCAAGTGTGAAAACAAAAGCCTTGATCTTGAGCACAGAATCTGATTCGGATCTGATCGCCCACTCGTGCTGCAGCTCTCTAGTGTGAAAGTGGTCTTTGTCAACTTCAAGTCTGGATTTTCTGGAAATAAACAAGATTCAAAAAGGTTGTTTGACATACTAGTTTTCTGACTCTGAATTACGTATTTAACTAAGTTGGTAACTGTGTGCATCTTTTGACCAATTTTACAACCAGCCTTTGCATTAAGGGTACACAGCCACCTTATTAACTGATATTTCTGAGTTCTCATTTCTTTTAGAAACTGTGTATTATTTTGACACTCATATCTGTTACTATGATTAAATGGGCAAGCTGTGCAGTCACCAACAACTTGAATGAGTGGACCTCTCATGCCAATTCATTTTTTAAGTATGTTAGAAGGCTACAAGCCCATTTTATTTAGGTCATTTTCTCAATTTAGATTATAGGAAAGGTTAAAGTACACCTGTATGAGCTAATAGTAACCATGAAAACATTTCCTCTCATTGTAAGCAATTTATCAAGTAAGAAAATGGATATTAGAGTAAGGAACACATAACGTTTCCAAGGATAGGGCATAACAAAAACACTATTTAGTTTGGCAAATATCCATTAAATAGACCTTGGAAAAAGAATGCATTGTTCACTTGTTTCAAGATTTTTCCAAATAAGGGCATGCAGCATTAATTGTCATCCCAGGTCCAGAGCAGCAAACATGGACATTGAAAAGGAATTCAGATTTTAAAGCCATGGGCCTCCAAGGTTTCTTGGAGCCATGCATGGCGATTTGGTGAAACTATATTAAGTGAATGTTTCAGCCAGGTTTGTTGAGTGAATTATAAAATTGCTCACCCACAACTTAATATATTGTGGCCATTTGTTACCGTAATGTACTTATCTGCTAATTAAGAGATTTCAACAGAATGAATGATTAGATTAATTGCAGTGGCAGTATAGTAGACCATATAAAGCTTAGCTTCCATCCTATTCAAAGAGAGATGACCACCCACATTTAAGGAATGTACATGGAGGCAATGGGGTGTCAATTTTAGCCCATCATTTTAAGTCATCTGCTTGTGCTACACAGGACATAAAGGTGTGACAAATTCCTATTTCTTCAGGCTACACTGCTTCTTTTGTATTATACTACAGGCTTTTTATACATTATATTTAAATATGGAAAATCATGGCTGTAGATGGGGAGTTGTCGCAGATGTCTCATGAGATGATAACAACATCTACACCAAAAGAACAGCAACAATGCAGTGGTCATGTAAATTATATAAATACTGTGTATCTGGTGTTAGAATAATTGAAACTATAAACAGTAGTGATGCTTTTCATCCAAATTCATCAAACATGAAATATGAACCATGCATTCTCTTTTACAAATGAGGAATAAACATGAGCTACACGTGCACATCTGTGAAGTGGAAAGTTCACTGCACTGAAAATGTATTTCTCAAGTTCAACCTTTATTCAGGGAGGGAGGGGAGAGGCCCCAAGTGGTTTTGCTGTTGTCTATTGCAAAATGTTCACATATGACACACAAAACTGGCAAGTTGTTACAAGATCATTTATACAGGGTTAGCAAAGAATAGGCTACTTATACTGTTCAACACTCCATATCATAATTTTTGCACAGGTAATGAGTATGTCAGAACTGTGGACAAATTTTGAAGAGGAGACTGTTTCTTGAAAATGCTCCCTATATTCATGAGATCTTGATCTGAGACTGTTGGGCTGACTTAATATGACTTGTACCCACATATCTTTAACTTTTTAATTCTCTTGTTACAGTAAAATGTGTTACTGGTGTGGCAACAGCTAAGTGGGTGACGGGGCACATTGTTGGGGAAGTCTGCCTCCTCTCTCTCCACCTTCCCTCCCTTTCCCACCCCATCCCTGCTGTTGGTGAAATTTTCTAATTTTGTTACAAAACCTTGTTGGGTATATTAAATGAAGGATATAATCCTTGATGGCAGCCAGTTGCCCAGACAGTTTACTAGCTGTGGTCTTCAGACAGGGTAAATTTGTCAATAATTGCCTAACAGTTTCAAATTTTCATTGATACTCCTCAAATTTTTCAAATTTTCTTCAATAAAAATATGCAAAATCATCAAACTTTATTTGATAACAACCCAAGGTTTTTAATTTTTTTTGTAATTTTTGTCAATGAAATGCCCAAATGCTTGGCACATGCACCTCATGCTCAAAAAGTTTGGCTTCTTTGCTTCATTGGCCCACTGGCATACTGTTGCCATATTGGCAGGGCTTGGAGTTGCCCAGTTTACTTGCTGTGGCCCTCAGGGAGGACAGATTTGTCAGTAAGCCGCAAAATTTCATAATTTTCATAATTTCTTTCAATAACTCAAGACTTTTAATTTTTGTCAATTATACACCCAAATGTTGGCGCACCTCTTGAACCAAAAGTTTTGGCTCCACAGTCCTTCTGGCAACCCGTTTCCATTGCTGCATGGTCTTAGAGTTGCTACACCCATCCGGGAACTTGGTGCTCTTGTTGAGCAAATCCTGGCACCATACACCACTCACCATATGCACTGACATTTTACCTGTAATCCTGTGTGATGATTTGCATGTGAGCACATAGAAAAGTATGTATTGTCATGAAATGGGTTGTTTATTTAGGTTGACCACAAATGTGGAAGTAGGTACTTCCTTCCATTAGGCCTGTAGCATTTTACTTTTCAAAGACAATGTGAGAGGAATTAAAATGGTTATCGGTTATCCTCCTTATATGAATTATTATTTCCTGAAGTTACTCTTTCATTTCTGAGTTGTTGGCAACTAAAGAGGAAAGTGTAATGTCACAAACAGATTGCTGAAATTCCATCTATTAGCACGAAAGTCCTACCTTGTACTGTAAAGTCCAATATCATGATTGAACAGGCTGAATTCTCATAGCATGTACAGTAATTACTGTATATGGTGGAAGACCATTTCCAGTAATTACTGTGATAGGCTACTAGCATCGTAGCACGAAAGACATAAAAATCACGAATCTTTCCCCTCTTACCCTAATCCTATCACTACTAATAACCCTAAAGAAGCAAGAATAGTCTTTAAGGAATCAAACCAAGAACCCTGCAACAAGATATTAAGAGTCTATACTTCTTACCACCATACCATGAGAATTGAGTACTCGAAAGCTCCTGTCTAAAATTAACTATTTACATGTAAGAGAACTTGAATCACGTTCTAAGAAATTATAGCACAGATTAGTAATTACTGTACAAGCCATGAGGATCGGGCGGATTGAAGTTACATGCTTTTAGAATGTTTTATAGGTCAGGTAAATGACATCTGCCACAATAAGTTTGCAGATTGCTAATTTTGGCTAACATTTGCTGAGTTTATTGCTGAACATGAATTGTTAGGGCAATTGTAAGGAATGCCTTTATGTTTTACATTTGTTACAGTCATAAAAGCTGACCTTGAATAGTAGTAGCTCATTGCATTTTTCTTTTTTTTTTTGCACTATTTATGGTCTCTGATCTACATGATTGCACCAGTAACGCTTAGCATCTTCAACCACAGGGAAGTTTATATTCCGACAGTTGACTATTGACGATCCAGTATGATCAAATGTTCTTATTACAGTGAGTAGGCTACGCTGTGCTATTTGCACAACACTAACCTACTGTTGTGTGTTTCAGCATGAACTGCCCAGAAGATGACCGTGCTTTTTCAAAAAGTTTTCTCTTTCACCCTATAGAATCACTTGCTTTTGTAGTGTAAAACTCTGCAGATGATTTCGGAATGTTACTTCAACAAATAATGTCTGGCGAGTTTGCAAGACGTATAAACTTGTTTGATAGTTTTCATCCATAAATGTTAGCAAGGCAGTTTCAGCTCTATGTTGTATTATTGGTTGTATAGTATGTGCATACATACTATGTAGTAACTAGCATGTAGCCTGGCCTGGCAGCTTAGCCAGTCGGAAGACTTGTAAGAAATACACACTAGTGGAAGTCTTTGTGACAAGCTTGAAAGCAGACTTTTGATAGGTGAAATTTCTGCTGAAATGTGTTTGCTAGGCTTTCACGATATTTCCAGAAAAGACAATTGATAATCGGACTCTTAATAATGCAAATTCGATTATAATCGGTTTTTCTCTCCACATACTTTACTTGTTAAAAGTAACCCATTGCGCCAAACTGCAGCATCCCCTAACAGTGTGTACTGCATATGACCTGTACATGAGCGCCAAATTTGGGCCCAGTCAAGCCTTACAAACTGTCACAAAATCTTTAGTTTTTTGGTCTAAGAGATGATTAATATACCCTCTCTCCGCAATTTTTTCAATTATTTAACGATTACTTTGATTTTTACAATTATTTCGATTTTTTGATTTTCTTCTCATGCAATAATCATACCGAATCTAAACTGGTTAAAACAGGTATCGATAATAATCGGTTTACCGTGAAAGGCTAGTGTTTGCTCTTTTCAACTCTGAGTATTCGTAATTTGGCCTTTTCTGTACTTCTATCAATATTTTATGGCTTCATACAACAGGTTGTGACTTTTTTTACCTATTTTGAAAACTGACTTTTTCATTGTGTTCTTTAAAGGCAACAGGCAGTTGCCCCAAAATATTCTTTGAAAGATCAGCAAACTCTTGCAAACCTCCTCATATTGCATTACAAGCAACTCTGGAGACGTTTGAAACATACTGTTACAAACAATAGGTAAAGTGCAAGGAGAAATTCTCCTTGAATTTGACAATTCACTAACAAAAATATTGTCACATGATCAAAATAAGCCATTCATGAACTAGCGTGGCCGGGCAAACTCGCTCTGATTGGGGTGACTGCATTCTCCCATAAGTTATTAAAAACCTGCCTATGAATACTTGGGATAAAGCCATTTATGGCATTTTGTGAGTTACTACACAAACAAGAAATGGCTAGTTTCACACAGTGGTGGCTCGTAGCATTGGGCATCTTGGGCAGTGCCCCTCCAAGGTATTCCTAATAATAAGGGTCAGATTTACAAGAAGATGAGTGATACTTCTATTTACTATCATTTTCCAATGCATCCCTCTCCACTCTAACAAAAGCCTGTCTGTTTAGTGAACGTATTTGCCCTACACAGTCCTTGCTTTCTTAAACTAGGGAGCTGCTAATGAATGAGTAGCATCATCACTCCTTGCATCCATCACATAAGATCATAGGCAGATTGTAGTCTGCCCCGCTCAACAAGGTATGAGCATGTGCACTTGCATTTTATCTGCTGAAAAGACGAAGCTGGTGAGTGGCCAATTTCTCTGAAGTATGGGCAGCCTTCCCTAGTCTTGCTCTGTCGCACTGTATACATACACCTGTAAGAACGTTTTAATCAACCGTGTGAATTGTACGCTGAAAAACCATAGTGCCTCTCACAAATGAGGAGCGGAAGGTTAACTGCAGCTTAGATAAACATGTGCACTGAATCGTGCTTTGGCCCTCTTCATGTTAAGTTTCATCTAGCTCCCAAAGAAACCTTACTTGCGACATGAATACAGTCAAAAGTTTACAAACTCATCCATTTTTGAAGAGAAGTCTTGAAGAAATATTGGAAATTAAGTGAATAGGACCAGATAGGCTGCACATACTGTCTGTTTCGTCTTCACGTAGGTAATTTTCACCCAGTTGGTATACAAAGTACGAATGGCTTAATACAGGATGTGCACAATCTGGCAAGGTTTATTGCTTTCTTGCATTCTCTTTACGAGAACATGCTTGGGTGCTGTCTGGAATCAGCGACTGGAAGCACTTGTCAGAAAAAGTGAAGAAGCATATGAAGTGCAGTTGCCATGTTGAGAACTGCTTGAAACTCCATTTTTTTTTTTTTTTTTTGCAAAACTAACAGTGCGAGGCAACTAAGTGCGAAATATCGCACTAGCATCCAATTTTGTGGCACAATTTTGAAGTTGAAAAAATTGCCATGTACTTTCAAAAATGATTGACTGAAAAAATTTTAGGCAGCATTAAGTTATACTGTAGCATTGCGGGGACATGATGAAACATAGGATTCAGAAAACCCAGGGGTGTTTCTTGGGTAAGTCAATTTCACTGCATCTCTTGATTGTGTTTTGAGCAAACATCTAGAGACAGTAACTGTGTTTATTATGCAAAAATGAATGGTCAAGTTATGAATTTTGTAGTCTATTTAGTGCAAATGCCATGTGAAGATAGCTAAATGTTTCATTCTTACAGCCCCAATTTTGAAAATATCACAGACCTTCCGGGGCTATTCCCCTGGACCCCCACTGGGGCATTCCCCCTTGACCCCATCAGGGGCCCTAAGGTGATCCCCTGGACCCCACAGCTTCACAGGGAGCACTGCTGGATTATTCCAACCAAAAAGAATACCCCATTTGCCCCTCCAAATATTTAGGCCACGAGCCGCCACTGGTGTTACACTGATTTGTGTGGTGTATAGTAAGTAATCATGAGTCGATCACTGCATTCTAAATGCCAGTACAGTGTGCATGCAGGCGCAGTGTGATTGCAATGCAAGGATGACCAGCAATGCATTTTCTTCAAACAATATCAAAAAGAATTATTTGCCTTATTACTTTTGATGTTCAAAGCAAAAATGTTACTCACAGCCAAATTTTCAAGTTTTGGCACTAGTATGAAATAGAAATTTGCAAAAATTACCAAAAATGATGACCAAAGTGTCTTTGATGAATTAAAAATTTTGATAGAAAAGACATTCTTCTCTAAGATTATTTGCATAACTGTTCTTGAATGTGGTAATTTATAGGATTTTATTTGCTTGTTTTTTTGTAGAGATTGACTCAAGATTCCTTCCATAAGCATTGTTACATGAACTGCCACCTACATTTTAAAATTCATTTTCTACGGATTATGCAATCCCAACAACACCAAAATATTGCACAAGGAGGAAGACATATAACAAAATATTACTGTACAGTTTTATTGATTTTTGTAAATGTTTTAATATCTTTATGTTCACAATGTTCATTAAGTGATCGACTCATGATATGCCCAGTATACATTGCCTGTGAGACACAACTTTCCTAATTGGTGGTCCACTTATGTTGTCATAAAGAACTTTGGAAATTCGTAGCTCTTTCGAACTGACATCGTGAAAGATCTTACCATTTTGGTGTCTAAGGGATAATTTGGCTTTTTCTTCAAATTTTCGTGTAATATATTTAGAGGGGAATATTAAATCACCAAGCAGGTAAAACTTGGGAGTGTTTTAATCATTTAGGTGAGTATACTTAGCGTAGCTGTAATCCACATCTTAAAAGGCAAAGGGCAGTCACCCCAAAATTGCTTCAAGAAATCAGTAAACTCTTGCATATCTCCTCTTGTTAGCATTACAAGTATCTTTAAAGATGTTTTTGAACATAACATAACAAACAAAAGGTAAAGCAAGGAGTTATGAATTAACAATTCAGTGACATATTGTCACATGATCAGGAGAAGCCATTCATGAATTAGGATGGCAGGTTGATGTTGTACCCTCTGATTGGGGTGACTGCATTTTCCCTTTAAGTATTTCTATGAACTGTTGGCCAGTGAGGTAAGATACTAGGTATACTAGGTACTTGACCATATTGAATCTTCATTCTTGTTCCAAGTATTATATTGATTTTATCTCTGAATGCCCAAAGTGAGTGAAATGGGCCTAACCATAGGTAATCAGTAACTGATGTTTAATTCACTGGAAAAAATGTGTTTTGTTTATTAGGGCTTCTCAGTCTTGATTTGTAAGACTTGCACTATAAATGCAACTAGAGGTTTGAGTTATCCCAGGTGAAGCAAATACAAGTTCATCATGGTTTTTGTGTGTTTTGAAACAAGATTGGAACAATTGTTCATGCCATTAAAAATTACACTGGACATCATTGCAATCAAGTCTCTGGTTTGCTGAAAGACCAAAGCTTCTTTCAAGTTCCATTGTATCAAATGTTCAGTGTAGTACCCATCACATACCAAAGAACTTCACACCAACTTTGTGAGCTGTGGTTTCCTTGTTATAATTAAGTTGACCCTTCACAAAGTTGCAGCATGGTACTATAAAGAACTAACCAGTGAGCTATGATTTCCTTCAATAACTCATGGTTTGAAAAATTTCTTTTGTATACTGCCCTCTATTTTGAAAGTTTTTATTGATCACCATGTGTATACTGATAGCTTTGTTTAAGATTTCTGGTGTCACTGTTGAGTAATATGGTTATATTGGTTTGTGTATAGGGTATTTGTTAACCACCACATTGTATACTATTGTTTTTTATGTGCACCCACAAACAACTTCTTGATCAAGTCAAAGCTCATGTTGTTTGTTACTTGGGGTGATCTAGCTGGGTTAGTTATTTCTTATGAAATCATATATTTGTGTGAGTCACTATTTTCCTGTCCCATTAAGTAGCTGCCCTAGACAGTGATAGTAGCTGTTGTGCATACCAACTTTTGTTTGGCTTCAGTAACCCTTTGTTGTTTGTCCATTGGAATGTGCATTTTGGTATATAATCCAGTAAACAATTAGTCACACTTCTTGAAAGAAGTGCTTGTGGTTAGATTACAGATTACCAAAGGTATCATACTCAGCTATAGTTCTTCTTACATGTTTACAGCTCGGTTTTGTAGTCCATGGAAACATGGCAGCTCAAATTGCAGACAACAAAAGATTTTATACAAAATCTATGCTTAATGTACCACATAAAGTCTAATGCCAGCTTTAAGAACTTTTGGGTCACCCTTGGAGTGGGACCACTGCAGTCATCACTGTGTCCTCTCAATTCCCACATCGCTTATATTTTATTGATATTTTATGTTTGAAAACTGTAAAAATTGAGAGTTTTGTTGCCTTTTTCAGTGGGTATCCAATACATGTGGATAATTCAATAGCTTCACTCCGGTAGGCTAATATCTGTTTGTTTTAAGAAACAGGTGCCTTAAAATTTGCAAGGGGAACTAGACCTGAATCCTGGTTGAGGCAGAACCATGCGGGGAATCATAGAGTAGTGATACCTCCAAAAAGATTTCAAGTACTTGCTTGAAATTTTCATACTTAATACCAGAATTAAGTTTCTGCTTGCTTTGGGCATTCATCAGGGTTGGTCTCAGTGGGCACTAGCTACCCTCTTTCATTTATTGCTGAAGAGAATGCAGAGAATATGTTTGTTATAATTGTAATTTTAGGACACCCAAAATCCACTAAACCACATTCAAGGGCTTCTTTTTCCATATTTTAACTGCTAGCCCCGGATCTGCAGCTGTAATGCCGCTAGAATTCAATAGGCTCGTTTAGCCAAAGTTCTCCGGGAAAAGGCCATTTTCCCTGGTGAAAATATAGACGTCTTATGTCTCCTGATAGCTAAATCCTCCTGTTGAATTCTAGCCTCATGTGGATGCACCTTCAATGCTCTAATGTTAAAAGTCGTTGGACTTGTAACCAAACCTACATCTTTTACTCAACAATTTTAGATTAAAGATTCCCTGATGAAAAATCCATTGGAATTATTTCTAACCTTTTACTGTTCTCAAAAAATCCCTCTTCAAAGTTTGACCATTTCTGAGACTGCTCATTAGCTATGCAAATATGATGACATGGAGTGAACGTTGCACAGTTTCTTTATTTCTTTTGTTAATCCCTTGTAAATTATCTGTTAATTGCATACTAGCTAGTTTCTAGTTTGGTTTTTAACATGGATATAGGCATGTCAACATTACATCTGCCCTTGGAATGAAGGCTAAAAAAACAATGGATGGATAACATACTACACACACCAGCTCATATAGGTCCCTCTCTGCATGTCACATATTTGCATATGTAGCTCATGTTTGTTCATAATGTAAGTGCAAAACAGAAATTTTCATGTAAAATGGTCAACAATATTTATTGGATTTTGATGGGAATTGCAGCTGCTTTGAATGTTTGTAATGCTTTCTACATCAAATCGACAGGTGCACATTTACCCGCCGAGGGCCGAGACTGAAAGCGTGTTTTGAACACTCATGAAAATGATGAAAGAACAAATTCCCCCATGACTCCCTTATTTTATATACATGATTAGAATTGTGTGTTGAGGGCAGACTTCAAGGCCTACAGGATATTTTTCTAGGGAGCAGAACCATATTTGCCTAAGGGAAACCCATATTGTGTGATAAAATTGCCTAATTTTCCCAAAAATCTGTCCTAAAAATGGGTTTCTGGGACTGGCTTAAATGCATATAAGGCGGGGGGAGGAGATTGGCACAGAGATCTGCAAGACTGATTTTTAATAGGCCCTATATTCTGGTGTATCACTATAAGTCTCTCTTTGGAAGCAAGGAATTTGGCAATCAGGGAATTGGGTTTGATATCTGACTGGGTAACAGTGAGATGAGTGTTAAACTGAAAAGCAGTTTATGTAACATCCCAGTCTGAAAATTTAATTCCATTTAAATTTATTGCCAACATGGTTTCATTAGGGAAAAGACAGTACTGACAAACAAAAAGGGATGCATGAACAATTTGATGGACACTGGAAAACATTGTTAACAAAGGTAGTGACCTAAGGAAGTAATTTGATGGACACTTGAAAACACTGGTAACTAGTAGAGTGATCAAAGGAGAAAAACCCCAAACTTGCCAGGCTAAAATGTTGAACAAGAATCCTCGATCTTGACACAAATTTGTAATTAACAAGCTCTTGTAAAGTGTATATGGTAAAACTTACTGGCTGTAGGCCTTAGTTAACAACCAGGCAACTATATGTAATGTCAGTAACACTTTGCCCTCATACAAGTCATTTGACTTAATTGTTAGGTGACAGATAAATTGACCTTTTAATCCTGAAAGGTGGGGAAAGGGTGTTTAAGCTCCTCTATTGGTTTGCATGGCAAACAAAGACCTTATCATTTCCACAAGATTGGGCAGAACATTCTGATGTCAACATCTTAGATCACTGAAAATTAACAATGCAGCATGGCTGCCAAAGGACAATGGATAACAGACAAAGACTGAAAGTCATTCACCCAGTAGAAAGTAAATCCCTTGTGACCAACAGATGTGACAAGCAAGGAATCTTTGGCACTGATAAACCTCTTCTGATTGATACAAAAGTAAAAAAGGATTTGCCTCTTCTGATTGATACAAAAGAGTTAAAAAAGGAAAGAAGGTGACTTTCATAGTATCCATAGGCAGGGTATGTACACTTTCTATAACTTTGAATGAAGTGTGGTTTTGTTGTAAATTTGCACATTGATTTTTTGCACAAAAAGTTTTTCACAAAAATTTCACAAATTGTTTCTTAACAAAACAACCGTTTGAAGCTATAAATTGTTAGTATACATGAAAAGTGATAGGTATTTATTGATCTGTGGCAGCTAGCTAGGTGTGGATCTAGGAATTTTCAAGAGAGTTGGCCCAAAATGGTGAATTTCATCATGATGCAATTGCAGGGAAAAGAGACCATAAATGTTATTAAAGCATCCACATCCCCTAGTTTGAAAGAAATTGCACTCTTTCAATTTTTCACTGCAGTTTTACTTTGACCATGTGTCCCCCCAGCCCCATCTCCCGCCGTAACTATGCCATGAATTCCTAAAGTTGACATCCAACGGTCAGTTAATCAGGGTCAGTGCCAAGCAAGTCAGCTGCTCTTTGCACTATGTAGAAAATGATAACCCTCAGTCTGGCCTTTACTTCTCTGGATTACAAGTAGTTTCTAGGAAACCAACATGTTCTGTGACACAAGCAAAACATATTAAGCAACATGATGAAAAAAACGAACACTTTCATCATGGTGTGGGCAGGGGTTGTTCATTCCTCAGGCGGTCACGTAGCCTGTTTGGAATCAGTGTAGCTGGTTTAGTGTTTTATGAATATGTGCTGCAGAACTTAGACGGGTAGCAAAAATTTGAAATCACATGTGGAAAAATCTGTATCTACATCGCGGCCCTCTCTTACCTCCTATTTACCTATGTAATCCCCACTTACCCGCAACTAAACCCTGGTAAACAATTAGCACAGTGGCTAGGGAGGGCGTCCTCCAGATCAGGAGGCCGACCTCCCATGTCCTCTTCCTGCTAATTACCACCAGACGGGTTTAAACGCAACTTTGGCCTTGTTTTTTTCTCCTGCCGTTTTCCATCCTCGGACTACTGCGGGGGACGGATTTTGGGGAGTTTGGGGGAATTTATGGGAAACTAGAGCCTGCCTCAGTAGAGGATTTGTTGTATAGGTGGCCCACATACATGAGAACACCTACAGTATGGGACTGAAGATGACCAATTCCAACATTAAGAAAACAGTGTAGGATAACTAATGAGGTTACTAGGGAAGCTTAGGTGGAAGGACATCTACTATTTACTATATGAAAGCAAATCATGAACAAAAGCAAAGCTAGAAACTTTACAGTATGCCTGGGATTAGCATGCCAAAAAGTTGTGTTCGTATTGAAGAATTTTGAGCTTCTTGAAAAAAAACGAAAGGTAGTCAGGGCCGACTGATCCACCATTGGGGATTTCACACTTTATCATACTCACTACCTCTGCTATGCCTCTCAGAGAAATCGGGGTCCCACGGCACACTGTCTACTACCTATGCCACTACTCGTTAAATGGTGACATAAATAGTTGTAATGTCAGTATTTAATGAAATTGCAGTAGTGAATTCTCCAGCCTTCACACAACCTACAGGTTCAGTGTTGTCAATGATAAACTTGTTAAACTGGTAGTTGTAAATTTCAGTTACATGCGATAAGATGTAAGTGACAATTAGAAACCAACCAACAAAAATTACAGTATAAGCATATATTGACATATGCTGGCAAGGGATCTGTCTAAAAACATGAACCCCTATACTCTTTCACTATAGGTTTCATATGTACTGGACAGGTGGAAAGTGCACTTAGCCATCCTTCTTCTATACATAGAAGGAAAGTGGAGAGACCAAATATTTTTTATTTTCCGTAATTAATGCTCTTTATGTGTTGCAGGCAATATGAAGTACCAATGCTTGAGAGTGCAGTGCTGAAAAGAGGTGTTCTCCACACTAATTATGGGGGATGGTCACCCCACTGCCCTGTCATTGTTACCCTATGCATCATAGGCATGTTTTAGGAAAGGTTTTCTTCCTCCTCTTGTTTTCAGTTCTTTTCATCATTTTGCTTCTTCACTTTCCCACAGTTGTCAGTCAGGGAAGGGTGGTACAGCCCCTGTCCCCCGGTCCCTTCCCGTAAATCCATTTCTGATCTGTAGGACCAGCATTGTATGTGGATTATGCTTTCTCAAGACTAGCAGTCCTTGCCATAATTTTAAGTGGGTAGCAACAGGCCTGCATGAAGATGAGTTAGTAGTGTAGGTTGCCTTATTGGTGACTGCTGTATGTTCCAACCTCTTTCTGTTCCATCCTTATATACCTACACCCCAGGAAATAGGTTACGGAGCTTACGGTTAAAAGTTAGCTTGTATGGAGATATGGTAAGGGATGGAGCTAAAATAAAAAAGCTATTAAAGGGAAATATTGCATTTAAAATGTACCAACATGGCATACAAAGACAGCTTTGATTATTATTAAGCCATACAGTTTCACCAATTAACTCCAGCAATAGCTTTATCCTCTCAAAATATTGTGGTTTAAAAGAGTTACAAAAGTTGCATCATTTGAATTTTTGAAAATTTGGGCCAAACACTCTTGAGCAACAAATAACTGAATATCTTTCTATGCAAACTTTAGTTCTTGTAAAAAAGGCTACATACTGCCTTATTTTGAATTATCTATCATTATGTATCTATAAAGTTGGTATTAAAAGTATGAAAATTTTCTGTTAAGCAGACACTATTTGCCTTCTACTCAACACCTCTGTGAAATGAAAACAAAAATGTCTGCACTACTATAGGGTTGAATTATTAAGATAGGGATGTTGGGATACAGAGATTTCAGAACACAGATGTGTAACCATCCAAAGTATGTCCGGTAATTACCTTATTTACCTTAGGGCACACTGAATCCCTTATAATAAGCTAAATTTCTGCAACCTTCCCCTTCCTTGCTATCACCTTTCACCTCCCAGGCCCCTCCTCCTTTTCCCATCCTCAAGTGAAATAGGCAGTAAGTATTCACACTCAAACAGAAATCAGTTTCGTATGTAGATAGGCCTGCAGCCAGACAAGGTGCTGGCAGGGAATTAGATAGCTTCCACGGGAGGGGGGGGGGTGGAGTATTTTTAGGGGATGAGATATGTGAAAATGTACTAAGGCAATAGTAATTTTTTATTTCCTAGGGGGCAGAAATTTTATCCCCCCCCCCCTTCCTTACTACAGGCCTGCTGCAGAGCTGGTGCCATCATCAGTTTCATCATGTGCCCTCAGTCCTTTCCCACATGATGTGTAGAATGTGTTCTTTATAATGTGTGAACTATATCCATCCCTGGGTAAAGTTTGTTGCCACCATTGTGGGGAGCATTTCTTGGCTTTGTTCAGGATTGTGTAAAGAGTCACCAGTCGAAGGCTGTGATGAGAACACGAGTTTGTTAAAGTTGGTTTGACCTAGATTTTCATCCAGTAGATGTTTGCAGAGCAGATTATCCTGGTGAGTTACCTCAGTTTTGTGTTTATTCATGAGTCTTGGAATGTTAAGTATGATGTAGTAGTCATCATTGACTGTTTCTTTGCAGATTAAAAACAGGATATGAGATGTAATAACCTTGTAAGAGTTCATGTGTTGAAAGCCACTCCTCTGTCCTTCCCAACAATAGTACTTAAAGGTCTACTGACATGAAAAGGTAATACCTGCCTGGTCATGTGAAGGCAATTGAAAATATGGAAAGTAGCCATAATCTCCACCAAAATCAACCGAATGTTGATCATTGTACAGCATGTGTCTTAAAGGGCAATATGATGAGAAATAGTGTGCTAAATATGCAATTCTGTCATGTGCTATTAGGGAACTTACAAAATATTTCTTATTTTATCCTTTGTATGTTCAATCCAAAATTTCAAAGACATTTATAATATTGACGTATGCCCTGCATACAATGGATGTTAATTATCTTTTATCACAGGATTTTAACCTGTTGGGGGATGTAATATGGGGTTGTATCTCCATATACCTTTAATAATGTACATACTATTTACTTGCATAGTTACTGACTGTATCTATATCCAAGGGCGGATCCAGAAATTGCTGTAAGTGGGGGCGGACGAAGTGCACCGAAGTTGCACCACGAGCGCGAAGCGCGAGTATAATCACGTGGGGTCCAGGGGCCCTAATGCTCTCGCAATATAAGACAGTTTGAACAAAGAAAATTAGTTTAAAATGCCCCAAGAGTTGAGGAGAAATGAGCAGCAATCCCTTCAGTTTTACCTTTTAATGATCCGGGAGGCTCTTTGCAAGGCAGTGAGAGTGCTATCCAGTCTATGGACAGTTTTACGATTATGAACAACCCAACTAAAGAGGAGGATGTTACTCGAATTTATACAAAAGTTATTTACAAAATCATATGAAAAATGTCAGTGTAGTGCAAAAATGAAAAGTACAATTAATTTGACAAAGGAGATCAATTTTGTCAAAATAAAGCCTTCAAAAGGTTATAAAATTTGTATTAACACCCCTAAAGCGAGCTCTGACTTACGACTTTTGAGATAATAATTCAAGGACTATCAGTAATTCTTTGAACGTGCTCTGTAGAATCAATCTCTCATGGAGACAGGTTGGCATATTTTTGGATCTAACTTAAGTAATTTACCTTAAAGACCCCCTTTCGCCTCAAGTCAGCCAGCTAGGCCTATCTGCAGCTCTTGTCAGTCAGGCCCATATCCCAGAATTCTGATAGGGGGCACCGGCACCGTATACGGGGAACTAAAGAAGATTATACGTTTGTTGTGAGTGGTGACGCCATATGATAATAGTTTGCGAACCACAGGGGGTCATACCTTGAGCCTACCAAAGACAGCTTAAGGTGAGCACATGCGTGCGAAGCGCGCGAAAATTACGCTCCTCTGGTGGGAATTTTGCCTCCTTTTGCAATGCAGAGACGTGGAAGGTCGCCACCAGTGAAGGGAATACGGCTATGATCATGATAACGATGATAGTTCTTCAGCTCCGCAAGAGCAAGTGATGACTTGAGTACATTGCGAACATAGAGGGGACCAAAGCAGGTACTGTCAACTGTCATATGGCAGACTTGGTGTGGTCCAGCATAATTTTGGATAGGATCCGTAGTGAAATTCCCTGAATGACCGAGAAATTAACAAAATGGGAACACTGGAGCTTCAGCAGGAATTTGAAAGGCAGAACACACCAAGCTCTTCACAATTCACAACTGAGATGGTCTTTATTGTATTTCACTTTGAACGAAATTTTGCATGAAGAGAAAGAGTAAATTTTTGAGTGAATTTATGGTACTAGTCAATTTAGTTTCAAGCCATATACCCATCTCAATACGAATGTTATTCAAGGTATTAGAATGCCACATGAAATCCCCTTGATGTCCAACATCTAACTACGAGCCTTCACCTAGCGTTGGCTAGAATAATTGACTGAAATTGTGGGGCTTATGATGTTCATTGGTGATACAACTTCGATTGTGATAAATGAACACGAAGTGCCAAAATCTTGCAGGAAAATGATTTACGATGGTAATACCTGCATGCAGACTCAACAAGGGGTGGTAAAAGGATATGCCAAACGGGTTCTGCAACCCAAAACCCCGGCCAGAAGCAACGGAATGTCCAAAGAAATGATCGATGCGGAATTCAAAATTTGGGAAGCGCGAAGCATGCTGAAAAATGTGGGTTTTGTTGAAGAAAAATTGAAATAATTGGTTCTTACTGAGAAATTTTAGAACTTTTGGTTCCTATAGAAGAATCCGCTCCCTTTCTTATCATCCAAGACAGTTCCAATTTCCCCAACTTAGGTACTCCTCGCCACTCCAAAAACTGTCATGAATCCTTCCTCTTGAGCAGACACAAACCTAGTTTTATTGCTTAAGACTATGTCCTGATGGGCATATAAGGCCAAATGTAATCAGAACACTCTCTGTGCATGCTGGGTAATGTGAGCTGCTCTGCATCTTTTGCCTCTGATGTCAATGAAAGAGCCCATTCACCAACTGAGAATTTTGCTTTCTTAGAACCAGAAATGTTAGGGTGATGTGTGTCTGTGTGTAAGAGCAAAATCAAGACCCTGGGTGACTGGTCACGGGGAGTTTCCCTTTCCACGACCCCTGGACTCAGCTTCGAGGCTCTGTGAGTTTCTTACTTGCATGATAGCATGTTTACCATGACTGTGAGTCTTATTTAAGAATCTTCAAAATTGTAAAAAACATGGGCCTCACTATACCCTATATGCCTGAAATGTATCACAAAATGTGTGAGTTAGATCTGATTTTGTAGTATTTTTTTTATTTTTTTTTTGTATTACATTTTTTTAATTTTTTTTTTGGTCGGCCTAAGGGGGGGGGCGATCGCCCTCCCGCCCCCCCCTGGATCCGCCCTTGTCTATATCAACATATATTTTCAACATTTATAATGTTAGTGTCTGATTTCATTCTTTTTGAACTGAAATGAAGAAATATTTACAAGTAAAGTAGTCTTTCTGTAATAATATTTTCCACACTTCAGTGGTGTATTAACTCCTATGCACTCTAGGAGGGTAAACCCCCAGGCACTCAGGCTAGGGGGGCACCCGGCAGGTCTAGCACCCATGATGATACTTTATTTGCAGTGGACTTTTGCAAGTGGAAACTTTTCCCCACCTGGACCTGGCATAGGATTATACTTTCCACCATAACTATCAAAATCTCGAGAAGACATCAAGCTGTCTGATCATAGCCGAGTTATTTTAAGCATAACTAAAAATCGATTGGAGGTAAGTATCATTTGCAAGTGCATGTGGCTTTCAAAACTTAATTCATTTGGTCAGGGCACCCAACCAATTCTTGCCACCAGGCTCCCTGAAACAAAGTTATAATGCCACTGTCACACTTAGCAACATGTTGTAGAGAGTAATGGGAATAGTTAGCAGGGAAAGACAATAGAATAGTTTGGTTTAAATTTTGAAAATGTCATTAGAAGCCTCAGTTCCACTCAGCCTGAGAGTTTATGACTTGTCAGAGTTGTTAGCTGCAGACTCCAAACTTGTTTGCGTTACCCAAGTCAAATGATGGTATGTGGGGATTACAGAAAGTACACGTACCTTAAAGGGCATATAAGCAGTTGCCCCAGACTTATTTTGAAACAACAGCTAAATTTCACAAATATTCTCTTATTTCCCTTCAAGTACCTTTCATGACTTTTCAGAACATAAATAGGCCTATTCAAGGTAACCCAAGGAGTTACTCTGTATGAATTTTACAATTTAGTGAGGAAAATATTGTCACATGATTTTCAAGAGCCATTGATGAAATTGGAATATCCTGTATACTCTTCCAAATTGGGTTTACTGTATTTTCCTTTTAAAATGACTAGAGTGTGTCTTTAAGTGTTTAAGGTATCATTAGTGAAATGACTGGCATTGGGCCAGCTATTGGATTGTACATTAATGGCATTGACAGATGTGAGATGAATTATAGATATTGGCCAGCTTCCTTTTATTATTTTATTGGTACAGAAAGGGGTGAGGTTGCAGGACTCATGAGGGATTTCATCACTTTAGGCCAAAGGTATTTTATTTTCACAGATGTGATGAATCCTAATGATATTTGGTATAGTTAGATGTATTACAGCAGTCTTCTTCAGTTGAGTTTCTATGAAGCCAGCGTCTTGTACGGTAGTTTCTTAGCCTTTTCCCTGACCTTTTAAAATACATTTTTCTGTTAATGCTTGAAATAGCTAAACACCAGATAACCTGCTTGTGTCTTATACCTTGTCTAATTCATCTTAGACATAGAGGGAGGCATACTCATCAAAAAAGCGGGGTAATTCTTGGTGCTCAGCATAAGCAATGGAGTAGGGAAAACAAGCTAGTGATCGAGCCACAACTGGAAAAAAGGCCGTGGCCGGCCCAACTTAAACCAGTTGGTCAGAAACTGAGCCAGAAAACCTCATTTTAAACTTGAACTCCAATACACCTAGTGGATAATTCGAGTAATAATATAACTGCATGTGCCCTTTAAGCCTAATTTTTCATTCTGCCCTCCCAGATGCATTGAAGATCAAAAGTCATCTCAATAGCCTCATTAATTGTTTAGCAAGTAGGCTATGTAACTCATCAGATCTTATTATTTACATTGAAAAATGTTCTTCAAATGTTCTCCTAACAGTTTCAGCTGCACTGTGCATATTTTCCAACTTCCATCAACTGTGATGTCTGTGAGCATGTAATGTTTGCATTCCTCTATCTTCATCTTTCAACAACTTGTGAAGTGTTTAGCATTCATGTCAAGCTGTAAAGCAGTTTATTTATTTTCCTAATTACACATGGTAAAATTCAGTTATATTATGTTTCTTGCTGAAAGATTTTCTGTTTGTGGTTAAATTCATCTTATAACAGTCATACACATGTGTCATTAATGTTCTTGAAAGTCAAGCTAAATTCACAGTTCAAACTTATAGGCATGAAAGATTTCACCAAATACAGCCATACAGTAAAATTGTACTGCAATGTATTATTAGCCTGCAAAGCTGCCAGTGTCAAGGTCTGTCCCTAGAGCAGTCATATACTCTTCACAAACTTGGGAATGACCCATCTGAATACCAGTCAGGTTGCAGTCGATGTCATGCAGTGTGTGCCATATTTTGGTCCCGATTCAACTGCAGTCCAATAGGAATGGGTGACTCCAGTGTTTTGGGAGTCACATAGCTGTGGCCCTATTAGTGGGTGACTCTGAAGGAATTGTGAGTCCTACACTGATGTGACGTGAGGCAGGAACATATACCTTTGCAGCTAGACTGTCAACCATTAGCCTCCCAAAGACTTTGTAGTCTGACACACTAGTAGGCTTACACTTCAGACTTCTAAACATCTGAAAATGCCATAGAATCGCCAGCAGAAGAGAAAACGTAGAATAAAATCAAAAGAGCCAGTTTATGTAACATAAAACCTGCAAAATAGCACAAATGTAAACAACAAGTCAGGGAGTGCATTTGCTGAGCTTGTCAGTCATGGATGAACAATACCAACATGTCACTGTCCTCTATTTTACTTGGACATAGCCTGATGTAGAGGATAACAGGGGAGGCTTGTACTTATTGCTTCCAGTTCTACCTTTGGGACTGTGTATCCCCATTATATTGATGTTACTGCCATACAACTGCACAGGAAAGTTTTTGGACTCATTTTCAATGGGCAGTCTTAAGCCCAATTTCCCAAAGGCTGGGCACCCTTAAAGGCTCTCTAATCTCACCTCAGACAGTAAAAATTCTTCTTAGTAAGTTTACTTTAATTTAGCACCTCCTTCATTTTAAACCAACCCACCTGTTCAGTACAACCTACAAGACAGAGCCACAGTAGCCTGCACTGACTTTAAATTACTCAAGGCAATATTGTCAAACTGTGTGTGTGAGCTTAATTGGGAACACAACTGACTTTCTGTAGGTCATTGTAGACCAACCAGAGTGGAGCTTATTGTTCAAATGTATTGTCTATGGCAAGCTAAATGCTCAATAATTCGAAAAACCAAGTTTATCGACCGAAAAACCATGTTTATCGATCGAAAAACTTGGATTTTCGATTGATAATCCAAGTTTATCCCCTATAAACCATGTTTATTGGCCGATAATCCAAGATTATTGCCAATAAACCTAGATTATCACCGATAAACCAGGTTTATCGTTCGCAAAACCATGTTTATCGCCGAAAAAACTATGTTTATCGCCAATAAACTTGGTTATCAACCGATAAACATGGTTTATCGGCGATAAACATGGTTTTTCGGTTGATAATCCAAGTGTATGGCTCGAAAAACCATGTTTATTGCCGATAAAGATGGATTATCGACCGTTTAACATGGTTTATCGCCGATAAACTTGGTTTATCGGCCGATAAAGATGGTTTTTCGGTGATAATCTAAGTTTATCGACAATAATCTTGGATTATCGACCGAAAAATATTGTTTTAATATCAGTAATAATCCAAGTTTATCGACGATAAACCAAGTTTATTGGTCGATAATCCAAGTTTATCGGTGATAAACAAATCTTTTACCAAATATGACGATAACTGCAAAGAAAGTTTAAGCTAAAATGCTGTACATTTTCAGTAAAAAAAAAGGAACTAAATATTTGTGAAATTTGTATTCAACTTGGATTATGGTTCTCAGGATAACAGCAAGTTACTACATTTGTTACACAAACTGGTGAGCTTGAAGCAATCATGGCCGAGTGATGTCATCTCTATTTCATATAGATACTGTTGATGAGCAGTGTTCTGTTTTCTCTGCTTTTCAGGCTGTTGTTTGACATTGAGTTTTAATAAGTGTTAGCATCTCTACACAGGGTATTTGTAGTTTGCAGTATACCTGTACCCCTTCTCTGCCATGCATCCACATTCGTCATTGTTATAGCATTAGACCATGAATGATATAACTGGTGTTAAATATCAGGAAAAACATAAAACAGCGTTTGATAATATCTGTATAAATGACATCACTACTGCTTACTCCAAGTCCACTTTGAGTATCAAATATGGCAATTCCAATATATCTGGAGAACTACACGTAGAAATAGCATGCAATTTCACAAGAATACTCAAGTTTAATTATTTTTGTATTTTAAAAATGAATGTTAGGTATTTATAAACCCATCCTGTACTTCATATTAAAAAAATATAATAAAATGTGTGAAGAGACCTCGTTTATAGTCCTCTCAAATTAATTTCTCTCACAGCCAGGTAACACTTGGTATCTCAGATCTACTTTCAGCAGAGAGTTGCCACAGCTTGCAGAGGCCATGGGACCTTGCAAAAGCCTGCTAGTTCATACATCTCAAGGGCCCTATTTATTGAGGTAGTCTGTCTTCATTGTCCTCCCTTCCATTGGGTGTATGCAACCATGTTGACTTTCAGTGTAAACAAAAGTAAACATCTGATCAGAAAAGTAGCATATTACCTTAGTGATGGCATGACATGAGTGGCTATTTAATTCACTGCTGGCCTTCACCTCAGCTAAGGTGACCCCTTAATTTAAGTAATTACTTCACCAGGTAAGTTGGAGTGCAAGTGCCGTAATGTCCTCACCACAGTGTCCCAGCAAGCTAATGCACGGCATATTGTAGAATGGTAGAAACATGAGGACATAGGGTCGATCTTTGGTCATAGATAGTTATAAGTATGAATTTATTATAGCTTGTAGATGAAATAATACACTGGCCATTCCTTAAATTACCCCCCTCCCTCCCTCCACCTCTTTCCTTGCCACTTGCTCACTCCACATACAAACTTTTCTGCAGGCTATTCCTCTGATCTCAAAGGGAAGGAAGTTAAATACAGAATGGGAAATGTAAGTTAGTATTGCTGTTTATTTGCTTTAATGAATTTATTACTGTAAATGAGTTTGCTTTCCTGTCCTAATCAGACCATCCCAACAGACCAGGTACTAACATGCATTCATGGGATATGCTTACTACTGTGACATTGAAAAGTTATATTGCAGTTGTACAGTGGCATAGTTAGGGTGCCCAGCCTTGAGGCCATGAGTCCCCTATATTCTCCCCGATTCCCGGCCCACTGAAAAATTGGAGATTGAAAAAATGTATATCAGTGTGGTTATTCAACATTTGAAGCCTCTCATGTAATGGTGGAAACCACCCCCCGAGCTCCTCCACACAAATTTCCTGGCTACGCCACTGCAGGGGTAAGATCTGTGGACATAGGAGGGGAAGTACCTTAATTCTCTTCTTTTATCATAATGATTAATGTGCCTTTTTTAAAAAACAAAAGCACAAAAGCAAAAACAGATCAAGTTATTAGCTACATTGCCTGCAAAATAGCTCTGTTATGTAGCTGGGTCCTTTACCCCTACCTTTTTGAAAATTTTCCCAAACCCTGTACCTGTATATCCAAGGCTCCAACAACTGTAACATGTTCTGTTTGTAGTCACCCATCCAATAGTAAGTACTTTAATTTCTCTGCATAACTATTACATGTATATATGTTAGAAAAATGACATGACATTAACAATCAGGCATGAAATATGGTTTGGTTCTTGTTACCATGGAGATCATATTTGTTATTGTTGTATTAACAACCAATTTAAAAAGAATAAACAAAGAAGAGAAATGCAGTAGGCCTATTATTTTCACATTTCACAACTCTACCTTCCAAGCTGATCCTGGCTGGCACTTTGCCTGTTATTATCACCCTTTGCAACAACTAAGTGCTTGGATGCTTTGTTTTGTTGGTGGAGACATGTGACTCTGCATCCTTGATGTGGTATTTTGTTGACTTCCAGCTCATAGGGGAAGCCCTGTCTGGCTCTCAGCCAACCAGGAGATATTCACCCAGCAGCCGTGATGGTATCCTATTGTAATGTCAAGCATTTGTGCCTTGTTTTCATTGTTAGTTCTAACAGTGGTTGCGTCATATGCCGGGTCTACAAGATTTACAGCAGTGGAAGCTTCCACACTGTTTGTTTGTGAGTTGTGACCACAAAATAGTAGTGCATGCAAGGCTGAACTTTACCTGAAATATGTATGGTCTTGGTGCTCAGAAGTTTGTGTTTACCTCAACATTTTACTGCAAGACCTGGCAGAAAGGACAATACGTTCCAAAAAGTTTGCATTTATAGCAGTGAATTTTCAGATGTTCATTGGAATAACCATCTAAAACATCCCTGTGAGTATCAGGCCTGGTGAGTATAAGTTTTACTTTAATTTTCAAACTAAGCCACACAGTCTTGTCATCTTGATACTTCCAGTTCCATAACTGAACTAGTATGTAAATGTGTTATGGCAAACATGTTAATGTTTCAGATATGATATGGTATGATAATAATGCTTGTCTACATTAATTGGACTACACTCAAAATTTAAGATATTGTCAGCCTTAGATATGCTTCAATATTCTCAGTGTTGTTCTAGGACGTAAACCCATTTTAGTATTTTTGAGGTATTGTGGTATGTGAGAAAACATGCAGTACATCGGGTGAATGTATGCAATTCAGTATTACACATGTAAACATACATAATTGTACAGGAAGGTATAGATTAACATGGATGTAGCATTTTGCTGTAAATATTTTGAAATTAAGCCACATAAAACAGTCGCAATGGTTCTTTTGACAGACTTAATGGAGGGGGACATGAACAGGATTTTTTGTGCATTTTTCACCTAGATTGTTGCTGCAACTTTCCTTATCTCATTTGTTTGTTCAACAGTTGAACATTGATTGCATGTTGTCATTATGCAAGTTTGCTGATTGAATATGCCAATGATGCATGGTGTTAGCATGTATTTCAGCAAGCTAGGACATTGAACCGCCACATATATTGTCATTCTCTTGCATGGATAGCTTGGGTAACTGTAACAATCCTTACTTCCTTCTCATCTCAGCTTATTGAGCCTGTCGGAAGTGCATTGGTACATTGGCAAGATCAAGATAGCTTGGTGCCAGTAAAATACTGGCAGAAGTCCCATCTTTCACACGAAGGTACTTTCCTATTTACTTGTTCAGTACTGTGTGTTTGATAAAACCTGTAAGCTGGTATACTCTCAAAAATTTTTAAGTAGTATTTTTGTCCTTAACAGGTTATAATAATAATAATAATAAATTAGGCTTATATAGCACCAATCAGTTCCAAGCTGTTACTGCTCAAGGCGCTTTACAAGAAAACAGAGAAGTTCATTAAGTATAAGCAGTATTGAACAAATGAGTCTTAAGTAAACCCTTAAAAACAGAAAGTTGAGAGCAAGCTCGTAAATCGTCTGGTAAACTGTTCCATAAAGATGATGCACAGTACTGAAAACTTCTACAGCCATAGGTTTTCAGGCGTAGTTTTGGTACAGATAAAGTGTAAGTGATATTTAAAAAAGGGGCCAGGAGGGGGAGGGGGACCTGAGGGGAAGGGGGTTGTTGGTAGTGTTGAGCATCATGCAACAGGTGATACTTCTTGTTAAGGAATTAGTCAGGGATTCCTACCTAGAGAAGTCAACTTGGGACATGTTATAACATCTCTGCATGATCAGTAAATGTTACTTTTAATATGCTGTATGACACCCTAAGAGGTGGGGAGGGGGTGGGAGAGATTGTGCACATGACATTGTAATGATCATGCATCTTTTTGACCTTGAATTTTGCTTTCCTTAATAGTGGTGTAGAGAACTGAAGTTCAGCATGTAACCTGTTTGGCTCTGCACTGGTAGAATAAGCTTCCTTGTGGCATTTGCTCATGCTTCCTTGTTGTCCCTCCTCAGTAAATCAGCTAGATCAAGGGAGATACAAAAATACTTGCACAATTAACAACTGGGAAGGTCACCAACCTGAAATTATAGTTCCTTCCATAATGTGCATACACAGATTAGCTATCGTACACACTCTTTCAAGCTGGACTATTTCAATTGAGTGTAACTTGTAATTACCAACACAGTTCCATGAGTATCCAAGGTGTATACCAGCGCTTCTCAACCTTTTTTATCTCGAGGACCACTTTGACTCTCTTGACTCTCTCTGAGGCCCACCTTACAAAAAGCGTATTCTTTTTTCTTAATTTTTAATTTTTTATGGCGGATCTCGCGGCCCACTTGGGAGAGCTTCGCGGCCCACCAGTTGAGAAGCGCTGGTGTATACTATAGTAAACCCATGTTGTGTCCAGACTTGAGGTACATGCTTCTCAGCCACAACACATTCCAAAAACTTTGGTAGACATGCAATGGAACTGTTTAATCTCAGTTGTGTACAGAATGAGAGGAAACTGCAAGACATTTACTTCCGGTATTAAAAACAAAAATATAAATATATGTGGATGGATAATTTTAGTATTCCTGCTACTGTGGTATCTATAGATAAATACACCTGCTGTGCACAGGCCATTGACTAACTGTCCATCAAAAATAGCTTCAGGTCTGATTATGAGATATGACAAAGTTGACTCAACTGTCTCAGAGAAAAAGTCCATTTGTCTATCTTGATTTAGTGTCACACAAAAGGGAGTTATTTTGGTATGGTCTTGCTCAGCAGGATATTAATGCAATGCAAATAGAACCACCATGGCCCTTCCTCACACCCCAGCAAAAAGCTTAACGAGTTGCATGTCTTCCGCAGCATGAGTAGAAGCATTGGTTCCTTGTGTTAATTATAATGCAGACAGCAGTGGAGACTACAGTGTTTGTTATGTGAGCGTTTGTACATAGCAGCCAGCTTTTTTCCTGAAGGGAATGGGAAGGGGTCATAAAAACAAAAGAAGTGTGGCATAGTAAGGAACAGGGGTAGGAGAAACAGGGTATACCCTTCTACATAGAATGGCAACAGTTCAAAGATTTAAAGAAGGTTAACAGAGGATATGTCAGGAAATTTTATAACTCCTTATTGCCTTTTTTTTTCAATTTACTGATATTGCCATACCTTGCCAGCATTAAACTTCTTTAGAACTGTTTGCGAGTTACTGGGAAACAAGATCCCACACAGCAACAATACAAGGTATGATATATATAAACCGGTGCTGTGGCCGAGTGGATAAAGGCGGTGGCATTTGAAGCGATGATGCTTTATAGCAACTGGGAGGTTCAGGGTTCAATCCCTGGCTGGGTCAAAGTAAGGTGGGTTTTTCATCCAAGAGCAATCTGTTTTCCCAGCTGAAATAGCCTTTCAAAAGAAACCAGATTTGACCTAAATTGTTGAGTTGGTTAGCCACCTGATGTGAAGTTGTAATTCATAAGCCATAGGCCAAGCTTCTCCCTCTTCCTTGGTAGCTTAGTGTCATAAAACAACTACCCTTCAAGGCCTTCAAGGCCTGAATTATAAAACTTACTTGTGAATGGATCTGCATTAACTGCCTGTATGAGCCACCAAGTATTATAGACCCTGTTGCCTCAAGGCAAGTAGTTAGCTTAGCCAGCACTACATCATTGAACATCACCAAATTAAGTCCATATACTGTGCCATATACTCACACATTTCAATTCCTGGTCCAAGGTGATGGTTGATAACTTGATATTCCAGAGCCAAAGACCCAAGTGTCTGAAAAGGTTTTAGATATTTTTCCACAGAAATTTGAAAGTATGATCTTGATGTGCTTACATGCAGGGAATAATTTATCTGTATCGCATCGCATTTTGCTACACATGATGGACAAGTTGCTACACAAATGCAAAATTTATGTAGCAGATTTTGTACATACAACATTAGGGTTTTTAATAATTTTGTGATAGAGAAGCCGAGAAACCTCAAAATTGCTATGCAAATTTTGAAAACTAAATTATTCTCTGAGATTGCCTTCATTTTTAAAGCAGTTGAGAGTGGTTTTTTTTCAAGGTTTTCAAAAAGGATTATTCCTTGGGCCTCCAAAGGTACAAGTATTTCTCATAATTTTGGGAAAATTTGATCAAATTTGGAGATCAGGAGGGCACTGAAAATGTAGGAGATCTCTCCCCAGAATTTTGGTAGGTAGGGTTGGGACACACATGGAGGCAGTCTCTCTGTGGTTGTAATGGCTGCATGAGCATATACATGCTCTCTAATGTGGAAAATATATTTATGAAGATTTTAGATGGAGGTCTTGTGAACAATTGAAAGAAAATCAAATAAATTAAAACAAAATTGCACATGATGTTAAAATTGGACAATTCAGCCAGTCTAGTTACTGGTTAAGTTGGCTGATAGTAATACATCCCATCAATGCTTTCATAATAGTTGGAGATTATCAGCTAGGTCTATACTGTAGGTCAATTAGCCCAGAAATAATCTCTCAAGGAAGCAATGTTTGGTTTAATTCCACTTGATGGGAATGGCTCTTACAATTGATGATAGCAAAATACGTTTTAATCATAATTATGTCTGTAAAACTTTTTTCATTGTATTAGTCTGTCCTTTGCTTGTTATGACTAGCAGTGCAAATGTCCACAACCAGTCTTGAACTTGAATGTTCAAGATTCAAGTAGAGTTTAGTAGAAATTAGAACCAAGCTCTGCCAAGGAAAATGCCTTTCCTCACTGGGGAACCATTCTATATCAGGACATCACAAAGTTGTACTAACGTTTTTCATAGAGGTCAGAACTCATGCCCTCACTGGAAAATTTATTCACCTGTCTGCCAGTTACAAGGGCAAATTTTTTTTCATGTCTGCAGTCTAAAAGCTGCAAATACCAAGTTACTAATGTGTCACTAAGGAAAGATGAACTACACAGACCATGTTAAATATCTTAATTGTGCAGCAGGCAATGAAGCAGGTACTAGCTAGGGTGGAAGCCTTTCTTAGTGTACTGATGAATCTATTATGCTCCTACCATGGAAGTAGGTCAGGGTAATACTTCCATGCTCCTACTTACCTCCAGTATAACTGAGTGCAGGGGGTGGGGCACCATTTAGTTTCTGGACCTTTGCAATGGCAGACAGTTACATTGGCTGTGGTTGTGGAAACATGCATAAACAAGCCATGTGCACTGCACAGGTAGGAACATTCTGGGCATGGGCGTAAATCCCGGGGGGGGGGGGGGATGGGGGGATATATCCCCCAACATTTGACTAGGGGGGATGGCCCATGCAATCATCCCCCCCAATATTTCAGTCTACAGATACGTGTATGGTGGAAAGTATATTTTATTCTTCATTTTCATAAGAATTTTTTTCAAGCTCGCTTCACTTTCTATCACAAATGTTTCTCAAACTATCAGAGTTTTAGCAAATCTTTGGCAATCTATTAAAATTTTCGCGCGCTCCGTGCGCTTCCAACCTTACGTCAGTGTCACTTATATTATCAATATCTTCCAATAGCAACTTTCGGAAAAGCACAGCAGCAAAAAGTTGAAAGTTTACGAATTAACAGGTAAAAGACTGGCTTATGGCAGTGGTATGTAGGTTTGTTGGGCAATTGAAAGTGTCTCGATGTAGAGTTTGTAATGGAAATATTATTCGTCACTGTTTACACTCCATGCCATGACCATTATTAAGGTAATAATACACGAAACTGTTCTGATCACGGCACTTTCCGAAGAACAGGGATACATCCCCAAACAAACTCGCAATAATATGGGATCTTTCAATCTAATATGTAGCATGATGTAGAAGGTTGAAAGTACGTATCTGCCGTTAAACATTTTTCTTCCAAAAATTTTTACCAGAGCTTCGCCAGTTCGCGCTGAGCCATTATCGGTATAGATGGTGATTGTTAATACACTTATGACGAAAACAGCGCTCTGTAACACTCTTATTAGTCCTTCACCCCTTTTGCTACACCTATCGGGGAGGTCTTATATCACCTCCCTGCACCTATACTCTCCCTCCCTCTCATTTTCAATTGCTAGCAGCTGATTGCCCGGATTTTAGTTCAAAAGTAGTAAAAATACGATAGTTGTAAAGTGTTCGGCTGCTTACTCTATTATCATTTGGATGTGAGGTAGTATACGCATTATGTCATTGTCCCCCCGCCCCTTGCCCCCCCCCGCCCTAATTATTATGATTAATGCAGAGCTTCCAGGAGGTCCTGTTCAGGTATCTGCTAGCCTTAGGTGCCCTTTCATAATGCACAGTGAAGGAAAGGACACATTTCGTAATAACTCAAGAATGTTTCTGTGGACTCCACGCACACATTTTTGTGTAAAAACTTTCCCGAAATAGAAGGCAGTGAAATAGACAGAAGGGAGGGGTCTTCAGGAGATTTGTTGACAAAGTATCTGTCTCTTATTAGACAACATATTCTCTTTTACCTAACCAAAAAATTAGCATTCACTAAATTATGGACATTTTCCGGCCATATATGATCAGTTCCAAAACATCCCAAAGATAGCACCATTTTGCGTCTAAAAGACCTTAAATTAATAAAAAAAATTCTTGAAGGGGAGGGGGAACCTCTTCCCCAGGACGACACCTTTATGTAGTGACAAACGAAAGATCAAAACTGCTGCATGCAAATGCAGGAACGCATAAAAAATAAAGGTGTAATTTACGCAGACTTGGGGGAACTGAGGTATTATTACGACATCATCTATGGTGCCCCCAATCACAAAAAACCTGGCGACGCCAATGATCTCAAGCCAACTTGCAGGTCTTGTAATGATCTCCGAATTCAAAATCCAGTTGTCTGGGATGACCCTATATGTTGATTCCTGCCTTTTTGAGCTTAACAGGACATTGTTGCTCTTGTACAATTCCAGTCCGGTGCAGCTTATCGACGAGTGCTCGAAATAGCAGTTCCTAAATGTATGAATATACCAATGGGCTACCAAAGAACATTACCACTGAAATTGACCCCTTAAAACAGTCTTCCTGGCACTTCTGAGACATTAAAACCCAGGAGCTTCCGGGGGCTTCGCCCCCTGGATCCCCACCGGGGCTTTGCCCCTGGACCCCACCAGGGGCCGTAAGGTGGCCCCTGGCCCCACCTGTCATGGGCTCGCGCTTCGCGCTCGCCATGCACGCTTCCCGTGCACATGTTCCACATTTGCGATAGTTCACCCCATCCCCCCCAAAGTTGAAAAGAAATCTACGCCCCTGATTCTGGGGATTCAACTCATGGAAGTTTGAACTGTCATGGAGTCCTGGAGTTTGAAAGGCAATTCTAGTCATCTCAGATAATTCCAATTCTCCCAACTAAGCAACTTGTGGCACCTCCCATACCTGTATAAATCTCCTCCTTGTACAAACAAACCTTTTTTTATTGCTTCAGACCATGTCCTGGTGGGCATACAAGGTTATAATGTGCAATCAAAACAGTCTCTCCATTGTTCGAAATGTGAGTTACTCTGCATCATTTGAATTTTCAAACTTTGATGTCAATCTGAGAGCAGGAACCAACTGAGAATTTTGATACCCCACACCAAAAATGTACTTTGGTGTGATGACTGCTTGTCTTTAAACATTTTGTAGGCTTCACTCATGGCACTTGGCAGCCTTTGGCAATTAAGTTTCAGGATTGTCTCCCTTCCATTTTAAAGTGATGCCGTGAGTTTGCAAAAAGGAAAAACATAAGATTTTGCTTCTTCTTATGTCTTTCTTTATTCTTAAAAATGCCACGAGTGCTTTACAGAGTTGAAGAATACAATTTGAAAGCTCAAAATGATAGTGATAATCTCGGGAAGTAACCTAAACAGCATAAAATCGGTAAACTTTTGAAGGCCTTTTTCAAAAAACGGTCCTTATTATACGGCATTAAACCACGCCTACAACGAACCTGATGTTGAATATGCAATGTTATTGAGGTGTCACCAAGTTAAAAAAGACGTACCATACCACTCCAGCCTGTCTAGCTCTCGCAGGGAGTTGTTATTTCCAGATAACAACTCCCTGCTCTACGGTAGCCTACAGCTGTTCGCTCACGACCACTGATCTCTACTATAACCATGGAGTAATAACAACTCCCTGCTATAGCAGTCTCACAACCAGAGAATGCATGTTCTTGCGTAATTGCTTCATAACACTTACTTGTATACACTCAGTGTAGCTTCCTCAATACTACGTAGTACAGGCCACAGTCTTTCACTCGTTGGTACGCGTTACAGTACCGATTTGAATTTGGACGTTACAGGTTTACAACGAAAGTTACACAAATACTATCGCCATGAGTAAGAACGTCAAAGACGATGGTAAGTGCACATAAAGGCAGAGCATCTAACGGTAGCCTAAATTAGGCTTAATTTACACAGACGTACCACTGAGCCAGTATACTATAGCCTAAGTTAGGCCACTACAGTAAAACGGTGTAGTGGTATTACCATGCACTCTGTACATTGCAATATCACCGTTACCTCTTCAAGATCCACACACACCATGCGTCTTGTTCACTTGTGTTGTTGTGCTAAATCGATCAGCTGTTTACGCCTAGTGAATATGCATTAGTACTTCGTTCTCATTGGTCCGCTCAACTGATGTTCGTTAGGAGACTGAATAGTGTTTGTCCGCAGCACATTTTTGATTTCCTCGAGTTTAGTCGTTATTTTTACGAAAATTTTAAGGCTGTTGCCGGAATTCGCACAACAGGCCTTATTTTTTCTCCCTTACTGTTCATATGGGTCACTCAAAGGAATCACTGACAATTTTAAACTCGATTTTTTAATGTTTTTTACTTTTTGCAATCTCACGGCATCACTTTAAATTGAATACCTTCTGAGGATTTAAAGGTGCTATGTTCTCTTCAATCCTAACATCAGCAATTCAACTTGCCAAAGTCATTCCTGCTTCCATGGTTACCACCCTTTAATGACCCAAACTAACACCAGGCACCTTACAGATGGACAAAACCATACATTGAATCCTCCTGATGTAACACAGGGTGAACAGGATGATGAAAGTTGAAAGGTGCACATTGGTGCCATTTTCTCTGTAAGGATACAGAGAAACCACTTTGGGCTGCTGACAGTATGCCTTTAATGCAACTGTAAACAGTTAGTTGTGATTCACTAGGATGTTACATTGTGTGTTAACAAGTCAAATAAAGCTGGGGTCTTGGTCAAGCTTGCTAAAGATTTTCATTCACAGCTTCTCAAGGCTTCAGGAAGGAATTTGTCTCTTGGAGTATCATAGGCTCTCAATACCAAACAGTATTTGTCACACCTTTAAGGCAGATCAGGAAGCTATTGTGATTGGTGTGGTTTAGAGTGGTCTCTTGATAGCAGCTCCTGGCCTGGATGGTTTAGCAAGTGGTCATGAATTTGTGTAATTATTGTCAGAGGTGACCATAAAGGTATCTAAGAACTGATGTAAAGTGTTCTCTGGATTAGATAAAGTAGCTGTTGCTGAAGTGTTTGTGAGTTGATATTCCAAGCTTGAAGACAGGAAAGATATTCTGGTTGTATTCATGCAATCCAGGGATGTGCTGGTGGGTGACAACTGGTTTCACTGACACCTTTGGCTTAGTGAGGTATATAGATGATCTAGGTGGAGATTAAAAGTGAAAGCACTGAGACCTTGGAAAAGTGTGAAGCGTGAGTTATTTTCTCAAGTTGAAAGTTTGCCACAAATGACTTTTTCTTACTTTTAGTTATTTTGGTTTCATTAAGTATTTCTTATTTTTGTAAGAAAAGTTGGTATTTCTCGTGTGATCAGATAGTATGTTTAGAAAGTTAAATATTACTTTTCTTTGATATTGTATTCTTCAGATTTTATAGCTCAGTAAAGCTCAGGCTCATTTCAGGCCAACCTTGTTTTCACAATACTTTCTATTTCAGTTGGACTTATAAGGTCCCAGCTCATTTCTTGGAACTATTTTCACTTTCTTTACCTTTTGTTTGTAATATTTATGTTCAAAAACATCTTCAGAAGTACCTGTAAGGCAGATACGAGGAGATTTGCAAGAATTTGCTGATTTTTCAAAGCAATTTTAGGGCGACTGCTAATTGTCTTTAAGTGTGGCACTCTTATAAATGATTTCACAGCAGGAAGTGAAAGGATTCACACTTCCACATTTGTTCTTTAACAAGAAGAATATATAAAGGGCTCCAAAAATTCACATTTGATATCTTGGAAATTTACAGAAGGATAGGAGTTTTAAAAACCTGGGTACATGTACCCTTAGGGGTATGTCCCAGTCACCCAATTTAGTTGGCTCATTGACAAACTGCTGTTGGCCAGATTGGTGGTCTGTCAGAGGAATGTACTTTGGTTCACCGGCAGTACCCGGATGGTCGTAATGCAGATATTGGCTAAAAACATTTGCACAGGCATTTTGCAATTTTATGTCCTGTGGTGATATAACCAGGGGGCCCCCCAGTGGCCTCCAACAGCCCTCTAGCAACTGGTCACAAATTCATGTCCTATCATGAGCTATCAATGGCCACAAGTAACTGTAGGCAGATTTACAAATAGTTATGTGATGATCCATAGATAACTCAGTATGGATAAAACACCAAGGTTTCTAGCATTCGAGGAGACATTTACAACTTCATGGCCGATTTTTACACAATTGAATGAATTACTCAGATGATCTTGAGATGAGGATAAAGAAATTCTGTTTTAGAGACATTTAGAAGATATTTTCTCAATGTCAGACCCCTTTCAGTCCAGCTTTGAACTCTTACACCTAAAAACGATATATCTCATCTGCATGATGAAGTTGTTAAAATAAAAGTGAAGCAATGCTGTGTTATAGAAGTGAATAGCATGGTATTTTGCTCTGCGTGGGAGTTCACTTTGTGTTTTACGTAGCCTATACTCCAGGGGTATGTTCATGAAAAATGCAGTAGTAGAATATTGAGCTATGTATTTTGTTTTGCCTAAATTTCATTGTGTCTACTTTCTATTTTGTAAATTGTTTACAAAAAGATGCATATTTTTTATACAGTACTACTAGCAGTCACTAATATTTTCTCAATGTGAGACCCCCTGTCAGTCCAGCTTTGAACCTTATAACCATGCAGTCCAAGGTCAAAACAATGAAAACAATACCTAAACAACTGTTATTTACAAAAAAGTGAAATATTAACACCTCTATTGCTGTATTTATGCCCTTGAATTTCCATCATTGGAGCAAACTGATTTAGACCTATATAGATACTGTACACAGTAGCATGTTTTCCCCTTTTTAGAGGGTACACTGACCCTTTATAGGCCTAGTATTTAAACTAGCTTACAGGTATAGTTTTTCAAAGAATGAGCAATATTTTTACATCCAACTTAGCTCAAAAGTAAGTTAAGCCCATTTTCTGTCACTGTTTTTGACCTCCATCTGCAAGCTTTGTTATGTGAAGGTCATCTCCTTGGTTGTAGCTGTATGCCAGACTCTACTTGTACTTTTTTAGGGTCATCCACTTGTTGTGTATTTTGGTGTATTATCAGGGTCAGTCATGCAGGACAGTGGTTCAGTTCTTAACCCTCCATACTTATTAGTCCGTAAGTTTTTGTACTTCAAATATAGGCTTTTCAAATATAAAAAAGGAGTGTCAATGGTAATCGTGTTTATTTCACATGTAAATGCTAAAAATAGGCCTTCTTCCCGTGCCAAGTCTGTGAATTGTTAAAGAGGTGGAATTACTCATTCAGTGAGGCAGTTGAAAGGGAATATGTCAGCTGACTTAAAATGTGTAAAGAGTTGTGGACAGTACTCGGTAAATTTTGCTTTCTATTCATTCTGTCAGGTACTGTATGTGTAATTGACAGCCCTGCAGGCCCATAGCCAACTGGAGGCCAGGGGGTGGTGCACTCAGGAAAGTTTTTGTCCTTTCCTTAGAAAATTAAAAATTACTATTGCCTTAATGCATTTTAACATATCTTGCCCCTAAAAATATTTCCCCACCCCCAGCTTATGGCACCCCATTCAGTACCTTGTCTGGCTATGGGCCTGTCAGTGCCTCAAAGTGCCCCATGGAATATTATATGAATCAGGACCCTGTATTCACTTTGAGCACATTGTTTGTTGTTTTAGATATAATTTGATCTGCCTGCCCCAGTTGATCTGGTCAGATTGGAAGAACTATATACATGCATGGAAAAGTCAAAGGGGATCTATAAAACAAATGTATTTAGGCCAAAAAGATTTGGTAAACCATATTATACACTAACTAGCAAGGAAACATCAAAGATAGAGAATTTGTTAGGCCAATTACATTGAACCCATACCTCCATATAGTTACATCGAAGATGGACTGACAATATAGGGTTAACTAACGTACAAAGTCTCCCTCACCCGTTGTGCTACTATCAGTTTTGCTGGCAACTCTTGTATGGTTAGGTGAGAGTCATATAGGTAAGTAAGAGGCAAGTTTGGGGTGGCAAATACCTAAACCAGACAGGTCTTGAAATTCATTCCCAAGTAAAAGGACTCAGTAAAAGGCATGGGAAAATTTAATCCAGCTGCCTGATAAATCGTCATTTGCCTTGCTGAAACTTGATATCATGGACAGTTATACCTGACAAATAGAATGTTATTGTGTCAGATAGTGGCAGACCTTAGTAACCTAGCTCCCTTTGAATGACACCACCAACCCTTCTAGCAAATTGTCCCGTGATTAATTGAGTTGCTGACAATGTCTGAGGGTTGAACCTGAACTTTTTGCAGTGTCTGGCTTGATCAAAGGAGCTGGTGAACAGGAACAACAAGACTGTTGCCTCTGGGTGTGAGTGTACCATCCCCTAGCAGACATTAAAACAGCTGAGTAAACTGGCCACTGATCTCTACACACACATACTGTGTAGTAGGTACAGGAATGTTTATCATTTTCAAAACTGTGTTCTGGAATGGATGCCCTTAACGTTTTTTGAATTACGTGTCCATCCTATCATACCTGTTATTTGCTTTATCTCCTCAGGAAGTTTGCTGGTTTGGAACTTTTCAGTCTAGCAGTCTGTTAGTCTTAAAGAAATGAGGATGAGAGAAACATTGCAGAAAGTAATCAGCATATTGTAAGTTTATATTTCTTGTTATATTTGTCAAAAACATTTTTGAAAGTCTTCGAGGAATTGATCCTGAAGTTGCATGAGCCTCATTCCAACTGAGAGTACATGTATTGGTGGGTGTATGTGTGGGGGGAAGGACTAGGGAGAGGGGGTTAGGGGATAGTGACATCAACAGCTGAACGTGCATTACACTGTGGGAGTATGTGTGGATTTGCATCCTCATCAACTTTCAGTAAGTGGAGAATCACCTTTCCTTCCCTGTGATTGACATGCATGTAATTGACCTGTGTACACCTTCAGTACATGTGCAACTGTAACATTTTTTGTACCATATGTGTGTCAAGTTCTTGCAAAATTTGCACATTATGATCATGATAAAAAGAGAAAATTTAATTTTAGTGAGTGCTCTGATCCTCTGCCCAACTTCATGGGATACTCTCAGAATTATGTAGCACTGTGGGGGGATATGTGTTTTGATCATGTCCTGCTACAATAATTGATGCTATTAAGTATTGAAACTATTGTTGGCACTGCTAAACTACCAATCGAAACAATTTCAACAAGTTTAGATAGTCAATGCTGAAAAAGCTATTGAACATCAGTCATCAGTTTAGCCATTAAATGTGTTCTCAAGGGACATGTATAATCATCATGAATAGAGTCTGTCTTCAAAGGCTGTTGAAGAAGGTATAAACACTGTTATATAACAAGCTGCAGTGGAGGCATCTCCCTGCTTCTATACCAGAGAGATGTTGGGTATATTACCATGCTTGTACTCAGTCATGTATAATTACTGCATTCTTTTTACATAGCTGCTGCATACCGTGTGTAATTGTATTCAAGTTCATAGGCAAGGATTCAGGGAAGGGGGCTTTGTGCTGGCTCATAACAAGCAGGTTATAATGATGTATATTTGGGGAGGGGGGGTATGGAGTTTTTGATTGAGGGTATTTATGTGTATTCATGATAGCAGTTTGCTTTTGGAAACATATGGGCAGGAGGAAAAGAGGGAGGGGGACATATATAATCAAAACTGGGGCAGGGATCACTCCAGAATACCATGTTTAGAAGTGGGTGTGAGGTCCAGGAGCAAATCCTAGATGGGGGTTAGAAAGAAGCCTCTCACACTAAATCAGTCTATAGAATGACATTTGGAAGTATAAAAAGGCATGCAATCAATGCTCCATTGCTGCTTGTGTGAAATGATAAAAAGGTGAATAATATGCATCACCCCTCCCTATCTCCTACTTACATAGGCAACCCTCACTTGCCCACAGTTGACCTGGGAAAAAAATTAAAGCCTGGTTTAGAAAAGAGGTATGCCCAAACCACCACCTTCTCTTAAGGATGCATGATACAGTACTAGCAATGATAGCTGTCACTAATACAGTCAAGTTTGTTGTTATTACATTGTTGCAAGAGGAACTCAAAATAGACTAAATAATTTTTTTCTGTTGTATTTTCAGTAATCTTAAAATGCCTGCTTTGTATCTAAAAGTAACAAAAAAGGACAAAACAAAGTTCTTGAGAAGTTCTTTATAAGAATACAATAATTGATTGTGCTTTCTCATACCTACTTCTTCTGTTATACAAAATACATTGGACCTAACCAGAACAATGAAGATTTAGCTGCTTTCTCTCAATAGAACTATTTAGATGTACAGCCTTTAAATCTGATTCATACTTTGGTATACTAGTACAGCACTATAAAGCTATGAAAGTTGAATACTGCTTATCTCTGAGCTATGTGCATGCTTGGCCAGAAGAGCAAGTGATGACTGTTTATGGTCTTTATAGCATCATAGAGTGGAAATTTGGAAGTGTAAATTGGCCTTTACAGTCATTCATTTACCTTGCATATGATTCATTTTTCATGAAGAACTAGCTGAAACATTGTACTAATCCATCCTACTGACTTTTAGCCCAAGACCTGCTTGTCACCTGTTGCAGTAAGAAATCAAGTTTACCCTTCATAAGTGATATTCAGGGCATTCGTATGTTTGTGCATCTCTTGATGCCAAGATCTATTAAAACACAAATGCAAGGGAAGTATGTCATTAGACCTGGTCCACTGAGACAGGCAGGTTTGAAGAGCTTAACCTTTTTCGATTAAATTTAGGTTAATTTGAAACACTATTCCAAATATGCTTGAAACCCACTGAGATGAATGTTACAAAAAATTTCCAAAAATGAAACCTCATTTTATGACAGCCCTGTTAACATGCTCCCAATTCAGATATCCAGCAGGGTCAATATGTGGCATCATGTTGTTATTACCTAAACTCCATGCTATTACCCCAGGTAAAGATTGCTTCCTGCAGGACCGTAGATCTCAGCTCAGGTGTATGATGTTTGCCTCCTTTGTGAGAAGACCCAGAAATAGCCAGTGGTACTAAAAGATAATCTAAAACAGCACCTTTCTTGATATTTTTTAAGTGTCAGAGAGACAAATTCAGGCATAAAGCCAGGTTTGCATCCTAACATCTTGTAAGTTAGACAGATTTTGAGCCAATTAACTCTGGTCATGACAAAGCATTTTCAGGCAAAGTACTGCATCTTGTTTTTCTTTGGTATGTGCTCAGTACTCTTCATGGTATGAAGGCATGAGGGTGAATCCTTTGGGGAGCAGAACATAATGGAACATAACGCTCATTTTCCGGCTGACCACTTCCACAAATGTCTTAACTGTGTGTTGATTTGCTTCACATCTGACCTATTTATCAATATCTCAGCTCATACTTGACATAAAATCACGGGGCATGCACAGAATGAAAGATTGATAAGCTTTAGGTGTATCTAAGTTTTATTTCAAATCAGCATCAGGAAGGTTCAGCGGATTTTCATTGAAAAATGTAAAAACGAGTCTTTTTCACTGACAAACAAACAGTGATATCTTTGCTTCTGAATGTCGTATCGACTTGGGGCAAAGTGGATCTTTCAGAGTAACTTTTCGTCTTTCCAACAGTGTAAAATTCATTCGGATTGGCTGAGAGGAACCTTCGGCAGATTTTAGTTGAAGATAAAATACCCCTGTCAAAATGCCAGAACTTCTTATTGTTCTCTTTGTTTTCTTGTGGCATTGAGGAGCTGTTGTTCAGTTTTGAACGGAAACTTAAGAGCATGCTCTTGAATGGGAGGTGAATTTTTGCATTATCTGCACCCATGTAAAGAAATAACGTCACCAAACATTTCTCTAAGGTTTAAGGATCATGGATATAAAGTTTTATACCATTTCATCAACAAATGAAAGAGAAATCATAGTTTAAAAAATGTTCGTTGTTAGATTCTGGCTCCAAAACTGTTCCTTGATGGTGGTATTGTCCACCAAAAGGGAAAGCTAAGTGATTAAATGTGAATGGAAGAATGGTATTGGCCATATAAAAGGCGTCAGAGTATAAAATAATAGTACTAAATATGTTAATAAAAACTTTTTGGTATATTCAAAAAAGTTGTAATATTTGCAGAACGACTAAATCTATTTTTACTGACGTATAATCCCTTCACAGAATGGTCGAGTCCAAATAGCTCGTACAGCTTCACGTGGAGCGAACGAGTTTATCTTGATTGCAGTTACTGAAGCGTGAAGCTGCTGTGCGAAGGAAACTGAGTAAACTGTTTTGGGCATTTATGTTGTTCCTATGGGGAATAGGGTGTGCTAGATTGAAGGTTTGCTGCATCGAAGGTTCACTAGATCGAAGATCCTAACTCTGAACTTAGTCCTAACCCTAACCCTAACCCTAATCCTAATCCTACCATATGTATATGACCATTCCTAATAGCTTGATCGTAAACCTGACTTTGTATCTAACCCCAGTCCTAGCCCTCTTCTAACCTGAAGAAGTTTTTGTTCAAGTGGATCTTTGGTCTAACAAACCTTCAATCTAGTGAACCCTTGGTTGGATGGTGGGTTCCCTCCCCCTCCCCATGGGGATGGGGAGGATATTTCCTTCAATTTTTGGAGATGTTTGCATTGACTAGACCATTTACACACAGTAAATTTTGCTATTTGTGTTGTTTATCCTCCCACTATTTCACACAAACTTATGCCTTTGAGTAGAGGTGGTGAGGATCAATTTTATATTATGTGGAGGTAGGACTGAAAAAGTTAGAATGTGGAATTACCCTTTGGAACTGTAAAGGCTGTGCACCCTTGCTTCATTGCACCTGTCAAGTTATTTCCAAAGTTGTAAAGATTAATTACCATGCAATTCCTTTGTATGTGGTCAAATGCAATTGGTTCAACATGGGTGGGCCAACTGTATCATAAAATTTAAAATGACCCCCAAAATTCCACTATGCCTAAAATACATTCAGCATAACACAACAATCACATTTTGTCACAGCTAGAAGTTCTTAACATACCAGGGTCCTGTTTCATATAGAGCTAGTATGATTGATCTTAAGTTTGATCTGCCATGCAGTTGTCCTATTGAAATGAAACTTAAGGTTGATTGTAACCCGGCCTTTATGAAACAGGGCCCTGTTATGCAGAAGTGTGTGGATTGTACCAAAATCTTGAAAGAAAATTTTCATATTCCAAGCAAACTTAGATTGTCCAAGGGAAAGAAAATTTAGTGAATAGTGGATCTCATTTTGCAAGCTATAATTAACAGAAATTTTGAACTAATTCGCATATTACATTGAAAATTGAGACCCCTGGTTCTTTGATTACGTAGACTAAGTGCACCCAAACTCTCTGCAGTATGGAAGGATTATTCGTATGCTTTGGATGTTTTCAATATATTCATTAACTCAACAGATAAGTTCAGGAAAGTGTGTAAAAGAAGTCACCAGGGTATGCAGCCCTAATTGCTAATCAGATCTCCTTTTGTGTAGCAGTTCTATTCACAAACAAATGTCAGTTTAGATAGTGATGCTCTGGGTAGATGTATCAAGAGTGCATGCTAATCAAATTCTGAATCCTAAATTATGCCCTACTATGGTGAGATCATGGGAGTAACTTTGAGGTACCAGGCACATAGCCACAGGGGTGGGGTGGGGGGCACATGTTCTCCCCCCCCCCAAAAAAAAATTTTTCGATAAAAGGTCTTGCACTGAAGGAAGAAAAAGTTATTACAAGACCAGCCTTTTTGTAATACAAATATAGGCAGAAAAAATGGAAAATCTTGCACCAGTTTGCTTTTAGAATTCTTGAAATAGGCAAAAACTTCCCCTCTCCTTATACCTCTCCCCCAGGCTGGTAAAATTTAACGTCAGTGCGCCCCCCAACCCCAAATCAGTATTCTGGCCGTGGGCCTGTGAGGTACATGAGTATGTTATTGATTCCTTGCCCAAGGCAAAAGGAATCTGCAGATGGATTCAAAACTGTTTAGTATGAAAAGTTTCCCAAGAGGCAGCCCTGTCTTTGAAGTGAGGTACTGTAAACACTGCAAATTCCATGACATTTGTGCATTGTTCTTGGGTTTTTGTAAAATTGTGAGTAAAAAGAGTGTACTATATAAACAAAACACTACAACTTAGAAATATGATCAGTGATTTTGATTTAATATACCGTATGGTCATGTTTTGTAAGATGAAATGTGCTCACTGTATTTCGTGTCCATGTTAAAAGGTAAATTTCTAGGTGAGTACTGCAACTCCATATGAAAGGAACCTTTGAGGCTGAATTTGTTCAGTAGCTTGTGAAAATAAATACTGATGACACATATCCCATTTGAGAAGGAACACGTAAGGGAGAAGGTAGAAGTGTTGTATAGCATTAAATTTTTGAGAGGAAGTCATTCATCAGAGGGATGATTGACCCTTCACCTTCTCTACATGTGTTGTAGTTATACCCATGTCTGCATATATAAATACCCCAGGGCTGATTTTGATCCTAGCTCACACCTGTGGAGCTACCTCCTACTGGTGGGGCACTGCTGTTCAGTGTGGCCATCATAGCCTTGAGGGTATAAATTGTACTAGTATAATTTTGAAGGAAATATATCTATGAAAGATGAGTTTGGTGTTATGATGGAATCTCATATCTGACTTAGCCTTGATACACCATATCATCATCTCCCTAGGGGTGTTTGTCCATGCAGGGTCATTATTATACCTGGAATTTTGAAGATGAGTAGAAGGTGAGACTGGAATTCATCACAGAGTAGGAAAGATCTTGCTTATATGATGATAAAGAACTTACTTGCAATCTGGGTGGCAAATTCCCTATCTGGTGCCAGTAGCTGCCCCAGACTGTTAAGATAAATATTGTAAGTCACATGGTGTTCCCAGTATAGCAATAAAAATATTAACTTAAAGAGTAGAGAAAGTATGAATTAGACCTACAAATACAATTTTGTACCTCTGTTATGTGTTAAATTAAATTTTAGCCATGTCTACCAAAGATAGCACAAATAAAAAAATGCTTGGTTTATTCAGGAAACGGGAAAACAGGTCCCTGGGAATAGTGCAGGTAGTTGCAGAGCAAAGTTGTACGATTTATTTCAAGATGTTGACATCAAGAGAATTGCAGTCCTGCTGTAGCTAGATTGTTAAACATTCAACATGTCATATCCATGCAATTCTACAGCAGTAGTCAAAATAAATCTTGGTACTTTAGTCAGGTATCTATCTGAGCCCTTACCTCATGAGATCTAAGGGCCAAATGAATAACTTTGAGCAGAAGGTTACCATAAAGTGTGATGGAAATAATACATTTATTTACATGCATGCATTACTCTAGTAATTCAAATCAAATGTACTGTATATCACACACAAAATTGTCAAGTTGATTATTAGAATTCAGAGCAAATTTGCTTTTGAATCTTAAGTACTCTACACTTAAAGGCAGTAGGCAGTTGCTCTAAAATTTGCTTTGAAAAATCAGCAAATTCTTGCAAATCTCCTCTTATCACATTACAAGCACCTCTGAAGACATTTTGAACATAACTGTGACAAACAATAGGTAAAGCAAGGAGAAATTCTCCTTGAATTTCACAATTCGCTAACAAAAACATTGTCACATGATCAAAATAGGCCATTCATGAAGAGTGACGGGGCATACTAACTCTGATTGGGGTGACTGCCTATTGCCTTTAAATAGCATTCACATTCAGTACTGTACTTATCAGTAAAATTGAAATTTTTTTTTTATTATTTTTGCCACACATAACTACCCAGTCCTTACCAGGGCAGTGCCCCAAGGTGATTTTAAGGACTGCTGCATTATCCAAAACATATTTAGGAAATTATACCCATATCTCTATTAACAGTCGGTGACTGCACTTTGATTGACGTGAGTTCAACAATAGCTTGCTCTGATTGGTCGATGATTTATGCAGTAAGTTAGATGAAGTTTTACGGCTCAGTTTCTAACCAATTGGTTTAAGTCGGGCCGGCCACAGGCTTTTTTCCAGTTGTGGCTTACTGGCTTGTTTTCCCTACTCCATTGCTTATGCTGAGCACAGCTAAGCACGGTGGCAGTAGGTTCCATTTTTAAAGTCTTTGGTATGACCCGGCGAGGAGTCAAACCCCAGACCCTCCCAGCTGCAAGTCAGATGCTCTAACCACTTGACCATGCAGTCGGTCTGGTGTTCCCAGTGCATAGCAGACAGCTCTCACACATTAGTTTGTGGATAAGGCCTTGAGCAATTTAAACTTGGTACAGGCTTCTGTGGCTTTTTCTGGAAGGTGCACTTAGTATTTAATAGAATTGTCTTTATGAATGCACAGTTCAGCTTGGTGCATGCAACATCTATCTGGACAAGTTAGGACAGATCTCAAAATGCATACACCTGAAAAAGAGACATTCTGGGGACTCAAACATCCCAAGCTTGAAGAGTGAATTGTTACCTATTCTGCACAAAATAACTTGTTATAAATGCTTTAATCAGGGCAGCTAATGTATCTGATTATCACCTATATAAAACAAACCTTCCAGGGGCACCCAGGTTTTTTCTGTTTTACTTACATTAGTGAACTTCCCATCTTTACCTGCTTCAGGTAATCCAGGGTCAACATCAGGTCCAGGCTGATAACTCAGTCAGTAGAAATTATTGCAAAAATTGTATCCAAGATTTGTTCAGGCCTTGAACTTCCAAAACCAAGGTGCAATTAAAAAGCAATTAAAGCAGCTGTAAAAACCTTAATGGGATTTTATCCTTGATTGTAATCGTGCAATCAAACTTAAGTTCCAGCAGTAACTTACAAACGAAAAACACGTGGTGTTGTTTTATTGTCATGTGGTATTACTTAGTTTCCTAGTCCATTTTGATAGTAGCCGCTGGATGAACTCACCGATCATATAAACTAAATGCATTAATCAAAAAGTTAACAATTATATAAATTTTACTTCCTCAGTAGAGGGCTCTCCCTCACATAGCTGATATGTTTAGTGAAGACATCTGTATAGTTACTTCCAGTATGTGGGTAACCAGTTATAATTTTTTAAACCACTTACTATTAAAGTGCATTGACCCTTATAATAAGTAACACAAACAGTACCTAGGATGGGGTTGTTCTTTACATCAATAGTATGGAAAGGGGTTGTTTATAATTTTCAGAGGGGCACCTGTGGTCACTGGAATAGTGAAAAATGCAAGATGTGTTTAAGCCACTGTATAGTCAATTCTCTGTGCTGGTGGTAGAGGGCTGCCATCTAAAAAAGTTTTGGTACTACTGTCACTAATATTTACACACTGATCTTCTTAATTTGAAACCAGCAGTAGCGAGTGGTGTTTTGCTGGTTGATAATGTAGTACTGTGTGAAGTAAAACAGAATAAAACCAAAAAGACAGTTTCTTGAATGCAAATTATGTGAGGATCAGTGTGTATCATTGAAAATGGAATCAAAATTTACAATAGAATATGAGGCACTTCATATGACCAGTTAATTAGTCTTGAAACCAGTAAACCATACAGCCATGGCTCAGCCAGCTTTCAAAGCTGAATTGTAAATGTCTGGTAAAAAGTGAAAAATAAGCTAAAAAATTTGTTTCCAACCAGTTTCAAACCAATGAAATCTTTAATAGCAGAACCCTCTAAATATTCATTTCTCTATCTGCCGCAGTGCAAATGTAACAGTTTCTTGCATAACCTTTGAACATAAACATTTTGCATGGTACTATAGTACAGTACTAATTCAAATGGTTCTTGCATTTTACTTGGAATATTCAACTTTATCCAATTACCAACTTCTGTATGTTTCTCATTTTAAATATCTGTATAATGGTGATTGTTTTGTCCATGTGATGCCACATGTGATGTGACCCATAGGTACTATTTTTGAACCTTGAAACCTGTTATCATCAAGGTTACCATCATTAAAAGCTCTGCCTCCGTCTAAATAGAGATAAATTTAGCACTCATAGTCCTGCAGACTGGGCTGCTGAAAGCATTTTACTCTGTGTACAATTGTTCGTCTGCACATTGTTCACTTCCCCCGCAGTGAGAAGTCCTTCTAGATGAATCAGGGTGGGTGCAGATCACAGGAAAAGTACAAATTCAAGGTTAAGGGCAGAACGGGCACAAATTCAAGGTCAAGGTCAAATTGTAAGTAGTCATTTGAGGGGACGGAAACAAAAAGGGTGGAATGTCTTTCTGTATTGTTTTATTGTTTTTATGTTTATTTTTAATTTGTGTTTCCACTTGTAGGGTTTACTACTTCTGATTCTCTTATTTCAATATCCTGTGATTGTTTCATTTTCTTTTAATGCTGTCTTAATTGTGTTTAGGATATTCTGTGCTGGCTTTAGTATTTGTGTTTTATTGAACGGCACTTTGAGGCCTCTGCATATTGCTCTCAATAAGTACTAGTAGCCTATTATTATTGTCGTCATGGTTGTCACTGTTGTCATTGTCCAGCTTCACTGTGGTCAGTGACTGCAGTCTGGCAAAGGCACTGCAGTCTAAACATGTTTTGATAATTTGTAACACCATTTGCTCTATTTAAGTTTATTGGAGATGTTAATATTGTTACATTGCTGATGGGATCTTCTCTAAAGAGGAAAAGTAGCATTTTGCAATTTCTTTAATTTTTATTTTAAAGATGAAAATCTAACCAAGTTCCCACATAGATATTAATGAAATTGCATACTTAAAGGAGTACTGCTTTAGTTATCCACAGTGAATTAAAAGGTTGTCATTGGTCATGTTGACATTGAGTTTAGTAAAGGTCACCTGTTATTATTTTGTCCCTGCTGCTTGGTTTAGTAAGGACTTCTTTTGCTTGATTAAAAAGTATTAGGATTTTAACACTTCCCCCAGGGCTCGAGGCTTATTAGTTTGGTTCCTAGTTAAGTATTAAAGCAGTGTTCGATTTTAAGGAATTTGCAATGGTTGTCCAAAGGACTACCATTTTGTAAAATTTGGTTGTCCTGCACAAAATAAGGTAGTCCCACTTCTACTCTTTGTAGCAATCATGGAATTGGAAGCACATCACCATGTGTCCCCAAATTTAGTGGCTTTCACTTTAATACACCGCATAAGAAATCCCAGATATCCATGGAAGTGCTCTCTCAATAGCATCTACAGCAGTGTGTGATTACTAATTTTGTGGGGCAAGCAGCTAGCACCCAAAACAAGACATTGACATTTTCTGAAAGGTTCAGGGGAAGGGACCGGTGCCACGGAGGGGAAAAACAATTCATTAATTGCGATGAGATCCCCCTCTTCAACAGTACTGGTCAACATTCACAGGCCATACTAAAACTATAGTGACAATACCCAATGTTGTGGAAAATTGATGACATTCTGACAGGGAAAGGGTCGTTGGGGGACATTGACCTTAGCAAGTTGGATTTGCCCCCATCCCCAATTGTATGAACTCATCTATGATTGATTGGAAATTTGAGTATGATTGATAAGGCACTTGAGTAGTATCAGGTTCCAACAGCTCCTTTGGATTTAGATTATAATGGAATCTTGAGCTTGTGCCACTCTCTCATAACACTAAGGTATAGGCCCCCCTTAGGAAAAAATGCTCTTTAATATTAGATTTATTGTGAGAACCGTTGACAAGCAAACAATGCTCAGCAACACGTAAGAAAAGACGCAGAATATTAAGGAACGGCCTATAAATGCAAAAAGTAAAAAACATTAGAAAATGGTAGGCTATGTTCTCCTTTGGACTAGTAAAGTTCATTGTGATAACTCTTCAGAAATACAGCCTTAGGTTAGGTTCGTAGTGTAGACCTGTACATATATATAACATGTTAGGCTAAGGCCAATTGCAATGCCACTCTTAAGAAAAGCACCTCGCAAGGAAAACCTGCGGGAGTAAATCTTGCGAATATGTCTCTGATGGTTATTTCAGAGTCATTTAAACATGCCATCCAATTGTTTTTGGCCATATTGTCCATTTAAGGTTTTTTCTTTCGAAATTTCTGACGAAGGGTCTTGGAAGTAGTGATGCTATAGCCTATGCCATATGTGTACAGAGTGCAGTAGTTAAAGTGATCCAGAGCTCTGTAAATTTCGGGATTAAAATGTCCTCATTTGAGGACTACAAAAAGTTTTGTACATGATTACTGATACAATGAAACTATCACTAAGGAAATACCAAGAGCTTAATTTACTTTTTCAAACTATTTTCAGCTTAAGTACGTACATGTGAAATCGGGATCAAAAGTTAAGTCTTTGTAATTTCTGCATTCTTTACCTATGAGTGTAAAGGACTGCCTTCGTAGCTTAGATTCTTGTGATGGAAACATGGCGTGCATTAATACAAAATGGTGAACAAAGTAAAGGTATAAGTTCAAATTGCGGGTTAATATTTGTAGCTTCCACGGAGAAATTCACCTCCTCGGTGTACAGTGCAGGCCTGATGGAGTTCGTCCGGGGCACTCTTCAATAGTCACATTTCGATGCAGTGACTATGTGGGAAGTTGTAGTATGCATGCGTGATCACGGTATTTTGCAAGTAAAATTTTGTGATTGGATTTCTAAAGTTCCTTGTTCGCGCAATTTACTGCTCTGCTAATGTAGACATGAATGTCTTTCAAAAGATTTGGTTGTCCCGACGGACAACCTCACACACTTGTTTTTGTAGCATCTGGTAGTCCTGCAGAATTTTTGGTCGTCTCGGGCACCAGGACTACCGTTAAAATCGAACACTGATTAAAGGGCAAGTCATTTAAATTAACATCCCACTAGGACTATAAAGGGCTGAAGAGAAAAGCAGTAACATTCAAAGCTTGTAATCGAAGGGATTTAACCAGTGTTTTGAAGATGTATCATGTATACCAGTACTTGTGGAATAAGATTACAATTATGTGGACCCACTTGATATATTTTCATTTCGTACTCGGTTTCATACAAATAGATTTCTGATAGGCCTGTAGCCTACATTTTTAGCTCATACCAGCAAAGCTAATGTGAGCTTATATCATCTTGGGGCATCTATCAGTCTGTCTGTCTCTCTGTCTGTCTCTCTGTCTGTCGCTTTGTCCACAATAGCATAAAAATTGCGTAAAAGGTTAATATCAGGCAGTGTTCGATAAATTTATATGAAAGTTGTCACATTCATCTTGGCCCTAAATTTTGTCAATTTTACAATATTCTCTCCTTGTAGACACATTAATGAATTAATCATCAAAGTTGCTCTGAAGTGTGGTTGGCATGGGAAGATTAAAAATTATATCCCCAATTTTAGGTCAAAGTATTACCGTGGGACATTTTTTATTGGCTCTGTTGTGGCGCACCCATTTTTACCAATTTCACAAATAATTTCCTCTGCATCCCTTTAACACCCTTTCTGTGAAAGAATGATCAACTCTGGGAGTTTGTTTAGATTGCGGTATAAGTTTGTTTAGATTAAGTTAAAGTAATATATGATTAATATTTCAAAGCTCAAACCTTGGGCAGGGAGACTGTGACTGGTGAGAGAATGAACTGTTTTTGTAAAGTTTTTAATGTAGAGATTGTTGAAGTTGATAACTCCAATAGGTTAAACATACAGTTTTATGCATTCTATTGCCAGTCGGAGTTGATGCAGTTACAGTGCAGGGTAGGGTGGTATTCCATTTTTAAGTTTTGATGCATTTAGTGGGATAAAGAGCTGAACTTCTGGGATCATTTTGTTCATTTGTGAAGAGACTGTACAGACAGACTTCTCCCTAAAATCTGGTTTGAGCTTTTGAACCTCTTGGTGCTCTATTATAGATCTGCCAATATAGGCCAAGGTATCTATGCTTGTTTTGTATGGAGCAAGTTTGCTCTAAATCTTGATCCTTCAAGGTTTAAAAAGTAGTGTCATTAAAATGTTCTCTGACAGCCAGTGTGACCTGAAGAAGTATGAAGTAATTGATGGTGTAGGATTTTTTTTTTTGTAGTACCATTCTCAAGAATTTTGATAGATGTTCTTCACTGATGTCACAAATACATGTGACAACAACAAAGTCAGCCATATTGGATGTCAAACTTATCACATGCAACATGTACACATCAGTGTACAAATGTATTGGTCAAAGGTTAAATGTTAAATTCTTTGCGTTGTGTGCTAAGTGTTAAATTCTTTGTAAAGAATGTTCTTTGATGAAAGTGTAAGTTTGTTGTGTAATCGTCAAGGTAAATCACAGGGCCAACAGTTTAATTATCCATTTCCAACAAATGTACAACATACAGCTACATGGGTTTATGAAATTCTTCAGGAGAAATATTGAACTTGGGAGTCCACATACTAATTGCCTAGTGCTCACTTCATATCCAGTGAGCGATTTAAGATATTATGACATGGTTTTTCATTTTGATCATTATGGAGCATTTAAATGAAACACATGTACAGTAGCCCACATACAGACCTACACCTTCCCGTAAATACAATTGATTGTTAATAATTTAATAAAGAAAATATGCTCTGGAAAAGAGGAACAAACATTTCACGCTTTGGCTGATACTGTGTATACACAGTTTAGGTCTTCGGCATACACTAAGTTTGCCTAGTGCTCACTTCATATCCAGTGAGCGATTTAAGATATTATGACATGGTTTTTCATTTTGATCATTATGGAGCATTTAAATGAAACACATGTACAGTAGTCCACATACAGGCCTACACCTTCCCGTAAATACAATTGATTGTTAATAATTTAATAAAGAAAATATGCTCTGGAAAAGAGGAACAAACATTTCACGCTTTGGCTGATACTATGTATACACAGTTTAGGTCTTCGGCATACACTAAGTTTGACTTCCAAAATGTCGGTACAGGTTAAGTTGAGCCCATTATGACATCCCTTGAAGAAACTCACTCACTATAGTGAAGGTTTGTTTTTGTTCATGAAAGTTCTTGCAACTTAATTCTCTCCTATACCTGCACAGTTTAAACAACTTTCTGTAAATTTGTCTGACTGAATCTGTTTACTGCAGAAATTTTTTTCTGAAGTCAAAATAGCAATTGATATGTCACATTTAATATGGTTTGACAGTAGGCAGGAGTCTATTAGATATAATAAACTGTACATCATTGAAGAACCCTTCATTGTAACCATGTACCTGTTGAGCACATATTGCACTGCAGAAGAACATGTTTGTGGGCCAATTGTATTCAGGCGTGTAGCCAAGGGAGGGGTGGGGGAGGGCGAAGGGGGCAGCTGCCCCACTCGAGCATATTTTTTGGTATTTTAATGTTTATTTTTACAATATTGCAAATGTTTCTCCTATTTGTATGAGGTAAATAGGCCTGGGAAGTGCCATTTCCAGCTATCTGGGAGGCATTTTGGGCACAAACAATAGTGGGTAGCAAGAACTTCAGCAAAATTTTAGTGGGATATGGCATATCACTTCAAAGGCAATCAACAGCCTTCTCAAACTTATTTTGATACATCAGCTTATTCTGTCAAATTTCTTATATCCCTTACAAGTATGTAATTACCTACATAACGTGTCAGAATGTAATAACTAAATATTCCACATTAAAGATAAACCAAGGAGTAATTCTTCATGAATCAGAATATTTTCACATGATTTAAAAGAGACATTCAAGAATTAGGATATACCATGGTACACAATTTCAATTTGGGTTGATCACATTTGATTTTAGTTTGAGATGATGGGAATGCTGAAAGCCACAAGCCTCAGTTTAAAAATTGATAAGTCTACCTTTCAGTAAAGAGAGAAAGTTTTAAAAAGGATGTTCTTTGAGCAACCAATACGGACCGTTGTCTATGGAGAGTGATCAAAAGATGTGCGCCCTCACTTTTCAAGGAATAGTCGAATCCATTATTGTATGGGGCAACACAGAATAATTTGTAGCTATTGGTGTCAAAATAATTTTTTCCACTAACTTAAATAAGTTTTTTTTGCTTAATTCACTTTATTTAAATTTTATATAGTTAATTCTGAATGATTTTAGGCTATTTAAAAGCAAAAGAGATAGACATTGCTCACGAATCATTATTAAAGCTTGAACGTTGCAGTATTTTATAGGGAGTAGTTGCGCGAAGCGTTCGTAAAATAATCATTGATCACGTTGTTTCTTGAATCTTTTACAAGGTGGTAACAAAATATTCAAAATAAAAGTCTGTATCCTTTATTGAATCAATTTTTAATACATACAGCTCCATAAAAAGACATGTAAGCTGGAAAAAGGCGATTGTGGCCCAACGTAGTGACGGTGTACTCAAGACTGTGTTTGGCTACGCATACAGCAGGTGTCATCTGACAAATGTGAAGGATATTTACGCCCATGATATGGGTAAATTAATTAAAAATGATTGCCTTAGTTTATAGAGGTCTTGGTATAGCAGCATATCAACTAATGGCTAGATTTGAATTAAAAACTGAGTAGTTGTGACAGTGCCATAAAAAGAAGATGCTACCTGTATTACTCAAAAAGGGCCAGACGTAGGTCTAACAAACCGGTGCACAAGTGGTACGGTCCAACACAATGGGCCGTGCTGGACTTTGCTCTCTAAAATCTGTCTTTTGCTGGGAAAATCATAGTTTTTTGTACGCTTTGAGCAATATTTATGAATCATAAATATGCAACTCAAACTTAGTTGTAATGTACGTGGTGAAAGTTCGCTGCATATCAGTTTTTTCAAGGGTATTCTATGTAGATATTTGAATCCTCGAGGACGCGTTTGTGACGTCACAAAATAACAATACAGAACGAAGGCCAAACGAGCCTGTGAGACAGCTTCGCTGATTGGACTTTATATATAAAAGGGGAAATCGCCGATGGTTCTGATCAACCAATCAGAATTTATTTTATATCATTTGAAAGAGCAGGAACTTCTCTTTCATATGGAATTTAAACCAGACCTGTATGGTACGGAGTTTTCAAGTATTACCATCAAGTGAAGTAACGTTTTGGTGAATTTTAAAGAGAAAACACAATTTTGCCATTGAAAGTAAAAACAAAGTACCCTATTTTAAACAAAAAAACGCCTATGTTACAAGGATCAAATCAAAACAATTTTGGTACCAAAAAAGAGAGAAGAAAATTTCCAATAATAAAATGGATAAACTGGCTAAATTACTGCACTGTAGCTCAAGTAATCATGGTTCTAGTGTTCTTTTCTTCTTAAACTTGTTAGGTTTTATGTGCTGTGGGAAATGGCGACTGTGTGCACGAGCAAATGAGCGCTTCGTTCTGTATTGTGTTCTATTAGGTAACATCTTTTGTCCTCTTCCCCCTCCCCTTGTCCTCCCTGTTCCTCCCTTGAATGGACTACATCTTTTAATGTTTGGATGTTTGAACACTTGAACTCATCCAGAGATTTTGGAAGATCTATGAATAAAAATGCTTGTTGAAGTTCCATGTGAAAACGGATATCTTGCGACTTTTCATTCAAACTGAGGGCTGTTGATCCAAACTGTGTTGTAGTTCATATAGGTAAGCACAAATACATACAGTATTGATACGTAATCACGCCTTTGTCATACCAAATGACCTTTTGACCTGCACAATGATTCATAACCAGGAAATGGCTTAGTGATATTTCATATTGACAGGGTAAAGACATTAGCAATTACATACACCTTGGAAACAACATGGTTGATGTACAATTCTCATCAGAGTAGATACCTCAACTTTTCAAAGAGAAAACATATGTACTGATGATTAGATTTTTCCATCAAGAGACAGATCAAAGGTTATATTTTGTTTTGTAAGTGATTTTTCAAAGGGCCTTGTATATCATATGCAGAAAATAAGGATTCTGGAAGTGTGACAGTTATGTAAACACAAAAACACATTATCCTTGCTTTAATGTGTTTTTGATGTGTCATTGTGATTACTTTAGTATAGTTTGTACATTGATATTCTCTAATAAAAGAGTGCCTGGTCTTTAGCCTAGATACATTTATTTCAGGAACTATGAAAACTGTAATTATACAGGTTAAGTGCTCTTGAAGAGTTCAAAAACCCGTTTATGACACCATTTGTGCTAGTACTTTCATATTATTGGGGGTAAGGCAGGGGAGGTGAAGGGTTAGAAGATGCAACATGTCTGCAAGACTTGTGTATAAAGCACACTAAAGGGCTGAAAATGGTAGAGACTGTAAAACTTTCTTTGATTTTATCAATTAAATTTTTATTTCTTAACCATCATTCATCTGTGTATACCATCTTACCTTACCCTCCCTGTCTGTTAGCAGTCCCCATTCCATCTGTCAATGGGGATAGTTTTAGAGAGTTATCAGGACAGTATAGACTCTACAGGTGGGTGTACTCATGTATTTATGGACTCGACATGTTAACGTGTAAAACATGTGCTAGAAAGGATACTAAAATTGTCAAGTGTATTGTACATACATTGAAGCAAGAACATAATTGGAAACAGCTAGACCTATTGTCCATGCCATAAATACTGCATTAATTCAGGAATATTACTAGCTGCAAGCTGTTTGAACTTGAAGCATTCACATTTCCCCTGAGAAGATCGAGGCAAGCTGGTAAGCATTATAGTCTAAGTATGAAAAGAGACTTGAGTTTGCTTTCCCCCCAAGAAGTGAACATAAATTTTTCTTTGAAAAGTGACATGATCCAGACAAACTATTAGAAAGCACAGGAAATTTGATTTCTGAATCTTAGATTTGGTCCGTCTCCATCTGGGCAGTCACTGGTATCTCTAGTTAGGATACAATGGGAGGGAGCAATTAGGAGAAACTATAATTAAACACAGCAAGAGCTTTCGTTCCTACCCTGATGTATGCAGCCTTGATGTAAGAATATGTCTCCTTTTCAGGTTTTAGGATATACATATGCATTATTTCAATGCCCCATCAGCCGTGCATGATAATGGATACATGTGCATATAAGTTGATTTACATTGAAGTAATTTCATATAGATTGTGTTGTTAAACAGACATTACCATACGTCTACGTAGTCCCATATAAAGAAGTGTGTAAAAACACTCTGACTAACTTTTTTTTCACAAACTTTTAGCACTATATACTACTTCTTTTTTACCTACCTACTTCATAAGTGCTACGCAGTACTTTGACCTTATATATATATATATATATATAGAGCGTTATATTTTGCTAATTTGGGATTAGGGGGAAATATTGTATGAAAAAACGTGCCTAAAAGGGGAAATCGTCTAAAAGGGGAAAAAATCAGGTCGACTTTGCAAAATCACACGCTTTTTATATAGGAATACGTAAACGGATGGTAACGTCCGTTTCACCACATGATTTATATGCTATTACTTCAATGTTGACCAAGTTACATACCTGTATCTTTTAACACGTACGGATGGTGGGCCATTGAAAAAGCGTTGTTGTATATCTGGTTTCCAAAAGGGGAAATATTTTTTAATGTATTTTATTGTTTTTTTCTTTGCCTTAACGAAACCGCGATATATCGATTTCCCCGTACAGTAGGAATTAGGGTTATATATATATATATATATATATATATATATATATATATATATATATATATATATATATATATATATATATATATATATATATATATATATCTATATATATATCTATACATATATTTATATATTTCTCTAATTCGGCACTTAGGGGGAAAGTTGTTGTTGAAAAGTCGACCTTTAGGGGAAAAAAATTTTCGGGTGAAATATAAGTTTCGCCTTAACGTTTCCACACACTTTTTCTATAGGAATACATAAACTTACAAGGGCGCCCTCTTAGATTTACAAACTAGATGCCATTACTTCAAAGTTGTCAAATTTACAGACACTTAGCTGTTAACACGAACGGATGGCTGGCCATTGAAATAATGTTAATTTATATGTTTAGACGTTAGGACGAATTTATTTCTTATGTATTTTATTATCTTTTTTTCGCCCTATGTACAAGCAGATATAACAATTTCCCCTTAAGGTGGGAATTAGCGTTATATATATATATATATATATATACCACTAGATTGAACAATAGGGGGAAATTTGTATATCTAGGTACGTTTAGGCGAAATAAAAAACAATAAAATTCATAAGTGTATATTTCACCTTTAAGTAAAAAGGTATACATGTACGTAAATTCAATGGCCTATTAGTTGTACGTGTTAACAGATACGTGTCCGTAATTTGGTCAACACTGAAGTAATTACGTATATTACGTACAGCCATATGCATTTTACCATAAAGTCATGTATTCCCATTAAAACAGTGTGTGAAAACGTTAAGGGGAAACGAATTTTTCCCCCTAACGGCAAATTCCCCCTACCGTTGACATTTTGACCAAAAATTTCCCCTTATTCCACAGTTAGGTATATATATATGTATATATATATATGTATATATGTATATATGTATATATATATATATTTATATATATATATATAACGCTAATTCGACCTGTTAGGCGAAATCGGTATACCGCCAACACAACCGGCGAAGAAAAAAACAATAAAATACATAAGATTATGTTTCCCCCTTTGGTTCTGAGATATATATGCAAGTTATTTCAATGGCCCGTAAGTCCTTAGTGTTAACGGATACATGCACGTAAGTTAGTGTGCAGCTAAGTAATTGCATAAACATTATGTGGTAAATCGGACTTGCGTATAGAGTTGCGCATTCCTATATAAAACAGTGTGTAAAACGTTAAGGCGAAACGATTTTTTCGCCTAAGGGTCGAGTTCTCCCAACAGTCGTGTTTTTTCATACGGTTTTTCGCCTAAATCCCAAATTAGGGAAATATATATATATATATATATATATATACAATAATTATATGACCATTAGATAGAGTTTGTTCACATCACTTTAATTCCGACAAACTTGTTTCGAAGAGGTGGATACTACCGCCTCCTCTCATCAGGGAATTACAGCTTTCTCAAACGGTTTAAAAAACAACCGTTGAGAAAGCTGTAATTCCCTGATGAGAGGAGGCGGTAGTATCCACCTCTTCGAAACAAGTTTGTCGGAATTAAAGTGACGTGAACAAACTCTATCTAATGGTCATATATATATATATATATATATATATATATATATATATATATATATATATATATATATATATATATATATATATATATATATATATATATATATATACACATATATACACATATATACACATATATACACATATATATACACATATATATATACACACATATATATATACACACACATATATATATACACACATATATATATATACATATATATATATGTATATATATATATATATTGTATATATGTATATGTATATATATATATATATATATATATATATATATAATATATATATATATATATATATATATATATATATAGGTAGAGTGACGTAGCGACTTTATATGAATGATTCAAATGAACGCTCATTTGAATCATATATACATATATATATATATATATATATATATATGGTACGTAACTTGGTCAACATTGAAGTAATAGCATGTAAATCATGTTATATATATATATATATATATATATATATATATATATATATATATATATATATATATATATATATATATATATAAAGGATTCATCTTTTGTGAGCTGACAAAATTAAAAATCTTTTGTGGGCCATTATTTGCCATTTTGAGACAAAAATATGATTTTTTGATTTTTGTGAATATAATCAAACAATTCATTATCAGGAAAGTAGAAAGTATAATTTCATGTTGATTTCCACTTAAGTTTGGTCAACATTGGTAAAATTAAAGTACAAACTCAAATACAATGAAGATATTCTATGGTGAAAGATATAAAGTATCTCTAAATAGAGACCATGCTGTAGTGTGAGGATTTTTTTACAAAAGTTTATGTACTATAAAAATTAATTAAAAAATCCTATAGCACATTGTTTTACTCTAACCATTCTCATAAAGGTGGCATACCATCTCATTCAAACAACAACAAAAACCCCTAAACTTGTCAAAAAATGTTTTTAAAATGAGTGTTGTACCAATTAATGGTATTTAATATTGGTATAAATGGCTGATGTGGTCCACTTTCATCCTGTATAGGTATCAGTATAGGCTAATATACCTAAAATGATTATACCGTACTGTAACCTAACCAATATTTCTTTTACTTTCACACTAAAAATGTTGTTTTTTTTTTTTTTTTGTCCCAACATTTTACCTCCTGAAAGTGAAACGACCCTCAGTGGTAGTGCTCAGTAGCCTATGGTTTAATTAACAGTATGCTCATTTCTCAAATATCGGTTTCAGATCAGTATCGGGAGATATTAAGGATTGAAAAATCGGTATTGGTATGCGCTTCTTGTAATACCTGTTCAACACTTACTTGTTTTGTCTAATTAAATATTAGACAGTGTTAAGGAATTATGAATTCTGTTTCTTAGTGAATGACTCAGGCTTACAATGTGGGCTTGACCTACATCTTTTGGGGGTATGATCAGTGCACAGAACAGCAACTGTATAGGGATTTTATTATGGTGGTAGTAGAATTCTTCAAGCAGGCAGAGTTTGTGTACACACCTGCCTACATTTCTCAGGAATTCACTCATTAAGTTTTCATCATTCTGGTTATCATTCATAGTATTATTGACAAGGTTTTTGATGTGTACCTGGGAGAGACCTTTCATCCCAGCAAAACTTTATTGTCTCCTACTGAGAGGAAGTTCCTCTTTCATCCTGGGGAATTACTGTCAGATACCAAAAAGCTCTCAAAATGTTAAAACATCTGGGTTTTTCACTGCTTGAGGTTAATAAGTTGTAAGATGTTTCAGTGTTACTTGAGAATCAAAAGCTCTGTTGTTTTATTCTTTAAACAGTTTTCACTGCATAACATGTTTTCATATTTAAGTGGCCACCGTTATAGGGTCAGATGTTGTATTCTGACCTCAGCTTGCCTTGGAATTGAGTAGTAAGAATATATCAATGAATATTTGTAGAAAGTGAAGGTGGGTGAAAGATCCACTGAAGCCCTTTCACATGTCTAAACATGATACAATCTGACGAAGGGGATTCTTTGCTTTGAAAATGTCACCAGGTGTTTCACACAACATTTTCTTCACCTGTCCTTGATATTCCAATGCCCAATTAGTCTTGTGGTGTATTTCACCTCATGGTTGGCCACCAAAAATATCACTTGGCAGCGCCTTGTGGGTTGCAGTTGAATTTTTCAACTCAGTTTCATTGCATTGAGTGGTTTCGTGGCTAGTAGGAGGAGAGGGCCTTAAATCAAATAGTATAGTTGAGAACATGCTTAAGTAAGTGTAAGTGCACTTTATTCCCCTTGTTTAAAAGGAATAAGTAGTCTCTTCACATTGCTTTGAAACATATCAACTGCAACCTGCAAGTCATTGATCCATTATACAATTATTGTGAAATGTTTTACTACATAAGAATTGCATTTTATTGGCAAACTGAGGAATTTTTTGGAATTAATGTAGCATTTAGTTGCAAAATTGGTATGCGTGTGAATGAAAAGAGCCAACCTTAAATAAGGATAATAATGTTTATACTGATTTAAATTAAAGGTGATTGCATTCGCCATTTAAATTGTAGATATGGCCTAACGTGCAATACCTTGCACATGGTAATTCAGGCATTTTACACTCTTGAGAAATTGTGATGAAGCAAGGCCTTTTTTATGCTGTGTGATTAGTTATGAAACAATGAAGAAAATGAAAAGCCTTTATTACAACTGAACCAGGGACTGTCAAGTTGAAGTAAATAATCTCTTTTCCTTACAGGTAGAAGTAGGAAATTTAACAATTAATGTCTTTTGAAATCGATAAGTAAAACTGTACGGTGTTTGCCAGCATATGTACCAAAGCTTAACTGAGGGTATTTCAGATGGCGCGCGTTGGGCTGGCTGGTTGCATGACAAATGGAACGAGTGGCCAAGGGCAGATCCAGCCCCTAGCTGAAGGGGGGGCAGTTTGAAAAGGGGGGCGCCAACATCATGCAGGGGCCGCATACTCTTGAATTTGACTGACTACATTTCGGAGACCAACTCCCATTGCCATAGTTATATATAGCTATACGGTTCGAAATTCTGGGGACCTTTTTTTTTTTTTTTTACTTTTCGGGCAGTTTTTACTTAACTTTTAGGACGCAGGGGGTGCATTTTTCTTGTATTGAGGGGCGCTAGACTGGTCATAGGGGGGCAGTTGACCCTAGTTGCCCCCCCCCCCTGGATCCGCCAATGCGAGCGGCGGAACGTACTCTATTCTTCAGACATTCACACTCTCAACCTGTCAATTGGGGACACTTACGAGTATCCCGGTAGCTACAGTTACTGTAGGTAACAGGTAGGGAAGCCCCTGTAATGCAAGCCTCACAGTTGCAAGCTTCACTACAGCCATGGTACATTGAAATGTTACTCTGCGAAATGCTACCGTATACAATTTATTGTGAGTGCTGTGATCAGGCACATATCCACAGGGAGCATGTGCCCCCAAAAATTTTTTCAGTAAAAGGTCTTGCACTGAAGGAGGAAAAATTTATTGTGAGACCCGCCTTTTTGGAAGAAAAATAGGAAAAAGCACATCATTTTGCATCTAGAGTCCTTAAAATAGGCAAAAATTTTCAAAGGGGGAGGGGGAGACCCCTCCCCCAGGCTGGAAGAAAAGTCTAACATCGATGTGCTCCATCCAAAATTGGTTATTCTGGCTACGAACCTGGTTGTGATAAATATCCTTTCTATATAATTACTCCCACAGGACGAATGGTCACCAGGTTGGATGGTGGCACTACTTGTATTGTACTCAATCAAGTGGCACTTCACTGAACATAGTTGAGAATGCCTGGTATATATTATGGCAAATCACAAGAAGACAAGAACACATTCAATAGGTGGAGAATAGGAAATAAAGATTCTTGTTTATATTGCTTAGTTATTCAAAGACAGAATTAATGTAAGATAGAAAGCTAGGTCTATAGAAAATTTAATGAAGGATTTCAGTTAAGTTTTGTAGCCATACAAGGCAGATCCTGGAGGTGGAATGTGGCCATTCTGGTCCCTTAATGGAAGATGCTTAAATTTCAAGCACAAACTTTGCATACTACTTAGATTTTGCATAGAAATATTTTTATGAACCAGCATCAGTGATGTAATGCTGTGAAGACCTTTGTATTGTATCAAGAGAAGGGGCAGAATGTTACTCCCAATACAATGTACCACATATTCAAGGAATTGCACTTCTGCATGAAACTATGTATACAAGATGAGTCCTGTGACACAGGTACTCACCCTACTTCCTTTTCACCTCTCACCATTTCTTTGTATACTAGACATCATATGGTAATTATGCAGTAGCCCTGTTAGCCCTACCATAAAGTTGTGCAACTTGTGAGAGCAGTTGTCCATTGTAATATCCATGATGTAAAGAGCAATCAAAATTCACTTCTTGTTTTCTTTCTACAGTATTTCAGCATGTTTGTGCCTGCAAGAAGTCACCAGTGGTACTTTGAGGTGCGGGGAAGTCCTCCATGCAGGGGAAGGGAAAATACAATCCCCAAACCATCCTGGAAAGTACCCAAGTAATGTCAACTGTGAGTGGCTGATCACCGCAGAATACACCAATCACATAACACTTTTATTTAGCACATTTGAATTGGAGGAATCACCAGGCTGTCAGTGAGTTGTTTCTTTTGACGATGATTGAGGTAGAACACATTTTAATAAAGGAAGTAAGCAGTCGCCCTAAGTTTATTTTGAAATATCGGTGTTACAGATCTCCCCTCATTGCTGTTTTGAAGTACCTGCCGTAATGTTTTATATAATATAAATATAGCATATTAAAGATGAACCAATGGGTCATTTGACTTGAATTAAACAATTCAGAAACAAAAATATTTTCACTGTTGATTAAAAAAGAGTCTTAAATAAATTAGATCACTAGGGTTACATTAATTTAAATGCATTTGACCTTTACACAGAAGATCACAAAACTCAAGCAAAGTAACAGTTTGGAGTAAACTGTAGTAACACTTATAGCCATGCATACCAGTGGCAGATATTAGGGTTGGGATTAGGCATTGGGAGAATATCCTCCTCCCCGATATCCCGAAGTTTCTTGGCAAAATTGAAAGTATTCACATCACTTAGAGGTTTCTGAAGAAAGAATAGTCCAGGGCTGTTATTTCAATACATTTGCTCCCACGCTCCCACACCCACCATCCCTCCCCCACCCCCACCAAATTAGTTGTGGACATGTCACTGGATGCTAAGGGATTGGTTGTGTATGAAAGGAGAAGAAAGTATTTGGCAGCCTTGTGTAAGGCAACCTTCTTGAAACCTCAAAGCTGGGCATTTCCAACCCATCCTAGTGGAACCCTTCCATGAATCAGACCATCTCCTGATTACAATAGACATGCTCTTGAAGCACTGGATTGTATGTAATTTCAAGTGGGGCTTGGAATTACCAGAAATGGTATTTCAATTGTCTTTTTATATTTCTCTATTGTCATCCTTCAACATTTTTATCAAGTTTCTGAATGCTACTTTCAGCCCTAGTTTGCTGTTCCTCGTTTTTTTTTTTTTTCTTTCTATAGTATTTGTTTTGCAGTTTGAAGCACGAATGACCTTGTTTGAGCTCTTTTGCAAAGACAGAAGTCCTTGGATATGTTCTGTGTAGAGAGCTTCTAGGTGTAAACATGACACATCATGTTATTTACAAACTTTTATAATGTCAAGTGTTAATGTATGATTATCATTCCATTTTTTGGGCACAGACACCTTCATATCACTCTCAAACATAAGCATGATAACTTAATGTACTTCATTTTTAAGCTCTCGAACATTCCATTCTTCAAGTGGTGTTTACAAATTATAAACATACTGCAGAAGACTTTGAACCAGCTTTTATTATTCATTGTCTGTCATGTCATTTCTATGTTTACTGATCAGCTGTTTTTCTGTCTTCTTTAATATCATAAGTTACGACTACTTGGAGATTTATGATGGAAGGAATTCCAATAGCCCCTTACTGGGAAAATACTGTGGAATGAATCAACCAGGTCCTCTAACCTCAAGTAGTCAGTCCATCTTTATGAAATTTATCTCTGACATGACAATAGAAAGACTTGGATTTAGTGTTAATTTCAGTACAGGTAAGAACCACAAACCTCAGTCACACATTGTCAAATGAAGTGGTTAGGTAGTAAGTACCCACTATTTCAGGCACTGCATGGGTTCCCATTACCTCAGCAACACAGAATGACACTTGGACTGAACCTGCACATGAGCATCTGATGCAGGCTTGATATAAGAGGGAGGTAGGGAGGTGAGGGTGTATGGGGTGGAGATGGGGGGGAGGGAGAGAGGGGATCTAAGGCATATATTGAATACCAGCCATGATTTAGATAAGTGATGCATTGTCAGAAACTTTGTATAAAAAGTTATGGGGCAGGGGGAGGGGTGAGGCTGAGTGAATGACCCTGCCAGCCTTTTGGTGTTGAAGACCTTTCTGCACAAGGGTTACTGCTTTCCTACATCTTCACAAGAACTATCAATAATTTTTGAAACCGGGGGAGCCCGTATATATTTTAAAAGCATCCCACCGTACCTTTGCCTCAAAATGGACTCCTGGTATTAATGGTAGTAGCAGGAAAGAGCAGGATGAGGAAAGGGGGTGGGGAAGAAGCAAAGAAATAAGGACTTGCCCCTGCAGTGTTAGTATAGCCTTGTAATCTGTCTACATTTTTTGTTGGTGATACAAAACTTATAAGTTTCATGGCAAGTGGTTGCTGGTCAGAATCTCTTCATTCCTGCCTCTTTTCTTAATCAGAAATGATATGATGGAGGAATTAAAGCACCATTTAATGTGCTAATAGTAAGGAATTTAATTGCTGAAAGTTGTTGCTGACAATAACCACTAAAAAATATTAGCCGCTGTGGCAGAGAAAATGTCAGAGTGTCCTTGTGTATTTGTATCTTTCAAAAGATCTAGGGTTCTGCCAGCAGGATGTTGGAAGAGCAATTACGTGGTCACCTTATTCATAATGATATGTCTGGGACAGTACCATATTCTTTCAAAACAATGTATTTTTTCATAAAATATTGCATAAAGTTGGCATCAAAATGGATGTTATTTTGTGAGAGAAACTAGGCCATAAATCAGATTTCCTAAAAAATGATACGGTATGGTAAAGAGTTGAGGACAAAATGAGAAGTCATAGGAATTTGAAAGCTGTCAGGAAAACTTGTTATAGTTGCAGCTGGAAATGTATCATGTGAGCTTAATGGGGATGGGTGGAGAATAGAGGAGTGAAGATTCATGGCAGAAGTGGTTGGAAAGGAATTTTCAGGAGGTTTATTTGATTTTGATTACCTTTTTTTTAGATCAAGATAAAACATACAAAAGAACACAAGGTGAAGGCAAGGGTGGCGATTTGTTCTCAATATTGGGGGGGGGGCATGACCCCATTTTTAAATAATTTACTGTCAATAATCAAAGTCAGTGGGCGATTTCTCAAATATTGGGCCTCTCCCCCTAGGATTGCCGCCCATGGGTGTGGGGAGGACACAGAAAAGTCTGACCAGCGGGCTCATTTCTACAGCGGTTTCTGAACAAAAATACAAAACAATGAAACAATGCTAACAAAAATACAGAGACAAAAAAAAGAAATTCTAAAACAAAGAGAAAGCTAGAAATGGCTCAGTAATGAATAAAATTTCTTCTTATTTCTCTTCCAAGTATCTTTCATAGTATTTTAGGACATAAATGTTGCATATTCAAGGTAAACTCAAACAGTTGCTCCTTGTAAATTTTACAGTTAAGTGAGAAAACTACTCTCACATGATTCTCAAGAGCCATTCAGGAAATAGGATAGTCTACTGTACAATTCTTTATTGGGGTGACTGCATTCCCCCTTTAAAGTTTTTCAAACTGGAGAGCAAATGCAGTCACACCAAATTGAAGCAGCATATCATTATAATACTTTGTTTGATGATTCTGTGTGATCACATGGCAGTAACTTTGGTATTTATTGGTTAATTTGTGTAAGATAATTGCTTAATAGTTTGACTGAAACATCTTGAAAGGTACTTAAAAAGGTAACACTAAGAAAGATAGGTTTGGGTGAGTGCTTTCACTCTTATAAGTTATCTACAGAGAATGTTAAGGATTTTATTTTTGATGGATTTTTCTCCTTTACTTGTGAAAGGTTGTTCAAGAACATTCTATGGTCCATCAGGTGAAATAATGTCCCCCAATTATCCATCCAAATACAACACCAACCTTGACTGTGTGTACAAAATACAGGTTGGTTCTCGAAAGAGAGTGAAACTTGTCTTTGTGGACTTTTGGTTGGAAAATGGTGATACCAGGACAAGCTGTGATTATGATTATTTGGAGATACGAGATGGTCGAAATAGCAGTAAGTTTCAAAATACTCTATCAAAGTTATTCAATGAAGTGATGCCGAGTGATGGTGATTTTCACTGGAGTTTATTAAATTGTAGATAAGAAGATGTGAGAGTGTAACATTTGGTTAAAAGTGATCTATATTTTACCTAGAGGTTCTTTTGTGCATAGTTCAATTTGATAGTCATGCAATTGTAGGGTTGCAAGAAAAGTCTGAACCTCTCAACAGTTTAATATTGCCATTTTTAACAGGAATTTGAAGTGGCAAGAAGCTTGGTAATGCTTGATAGTTGTGTGGGCCATATTCCTTCCCTGCAAATAACTTTGTGCATTTATCATTACTTCCCTTAAATATTTTGTGAGCTCTGTCTCTGTCTAAAGAAGTGATCGATGTCCATGTCAACCATTATTATTATGATGGGCAAATTCTATAGAGTAGTAGTTATAGAACTTCCATCAAGTTGTATTAAACTTGACATCCTGTTATACATTCCATGTTTGAAATGCTCAGTGAACCATTTGTTTTGCAATAGCCTGCTCTGAACCATGAAAAATCTGTTTCACAATTATATGATGATCATTTTTTGTTTCTAGCTAGAAATTATGGACACAGGTGCTTGTTTTGATGTAGAAATGTTTGTCAGTAAATGTTGTTGTTTCTGATAAGTAAGATACATCTGGGAATCTAACATCTCAAAAGACTACAATTAGATATCAACTTGAAGTTAATAAACTGTGTATAAATAGAAACGGATGTGGTTTGCTATGAAGTACTGATGTGAAAACAATACCTTATTTTGGCTTTATCTATCAATGTTGTCCCAAAGGAAATATTAAAACTTATACTTGTGAGCACTGCATCTCTTCTGTCTGGTGTATAGGGGAATCTTGTGGCCTCTGCTTGCTGTAAAACCAAGTGCCTGGGAGGTCAGTAGTTTGACCCAAAGATACATACTAAAATAGAACTAGTAACATTGAATTATACCATTCCTATTAACTAGGCGGTGCTGCTTCAGTTCCCTTCAGAAAATATTGGTTCCCTGATGTCTTTAATAAAATTCAAAATATGCTTCTACAGTGAATGTGTATTTGATTTATGAATGTTATAGATCTAATCCCATGGCTAATCCCGTCGATGCTAGTTAATCACATCTTCTTATACCTGTGAAGGCATGGATGGTGTAACAAAATAAATCCCTTTTATGCAATAGCTTGTTCTACCTCTTAAGGCTAATCCCTCATGATATTTTGTAAGTGGTTAAAACAGAGCAGTCATACCACAGTCAATAGTTTCTCTCCATCTTGCAGTAGTGCAATCAGTTAGTTAGATGAGGTTTAACGTCCCAGTTTCCAACCAATTGGTTCAAGTTGAGACAACCACGGCCTTTTTTTCCAGTTGTGGCTCACTGGCTTGTTTTCCCTGCTCCATTGCTTATGCTGAGCACCAAGCACAAAGGCAGTAGGTTCCATTTTTAAAGTCTTTGGTATGACTTTAAAAATGGAACCTACTGCCTTTGTAGTGCAATCAGACTCTCTTGATTAAACTTAAGCATCATAATGCACAAGATAAAAAGAAAGGAAAAAAGAAGCATAATACTGTAGACATATTGATCAAGCAGTCCTTATAATCAGTCAGTTCCATTTTAAATAGGTGAGAAATTTCTTCAGGCAAGTTTGATATAAAAGCATTTTTGAGACAATTTACGTTAGGCAATCAAATGGATATTAGCTGCTCAGTAGTATAGCTGCTCAGTAATGTTGGTAATAAAAGAGGTAGCATTGAGTAATAAGTACTTAGTGATACAGTAAAAAGAAGACAACAAAATGAGGAAAATTTGTTTAAATACTTCTTTATTTTTATCTGAACAAGGTACATGGTTTGCAACAGTGAGAGGTAAAACATTCAGCTTGACAAAAAATTAAAAAAAAAAAAAAGACAAGGCACTTGATCTTTCTAGACCAAAGAAAACTTGCAGTTAGAAATTGGATCAGAGTGTATAATATTTGAGAACGTGGTAAACTTGCTACTTCAGGTTAGCTGTTTGAGATTCTTAGGTGGTTTAATTTTGATGGAAATCCAAAAATTTTAGCCCCTTGTACCTTGAATGTGTGTGACTGCTGTTGAATCCTGATTCCACATGTGATGTAATATTTCAGTAAATTGTTGATAAAAAGTTTTGTCAGTGAAATAGATCATCACCACTTTATCCAGTCTAACAGTCTCTTATTCCCTCCTTTGTTCGCAGATTCCAACCTCGTAGGATCGTTTTGCGGGAATGACACACCTGGGATGATATTGTCCAACTCAAATACCATGACGCTAAGATTTGTGACAGATGGCTCTGTTGTTGAACGTGGGTTTTTGGTGCAATATTTTACGGAGGGTATGTAAGGTGATGTTGTTTTCCTAATGTGAATCGACTCTACTGCTAGTATTACATTGGTTGTTGGTTTCAGCTTTAAAGGGGAAGATGTGATTAGAGGAATATAATATAATGAGTTACATTTGCAAAACACTAAAAGCTGTGTCCTCATGTAGCCAAATAAATGTCATCCTTTATGATTAGTTGCTTGGTATATGATCACTTGGTACATTTAGGTAATTGATTTTGCATGTGTCTAGTATGAGGATTACCAGGAGAAAGCCACCTTGGCAAGTGATTGTTTTTGGTTTTTAATTTTGATAGGTGAGTGTTGAATCCTCAAATCTAAGATATATTTGACCAAAACTGAACAATGCTTGCCAGAGACTCTAGTCAATGTACAAATCCCAGACTAGTGAGTATGCACTCATACTTACACTGCAGCACATTTGACTGTATACATACACCTGAGAATGGATTTGTTCTTACAGACTTAACAGCTAATCATCATTGGTACTTATGGTATGGTTTGTAGTTTATCTCATGAAAGGAAGATATGTACTTTTACATGTGCTCACAACCATAGACAATTGTAGTCCATCCCCCAGACACTTGTATCCAAATTTCCTTCTTGACGCAGCAACCGTGAAGGACGGAGTTCCTTTAAAGAGAAGGAATAATGACAATAGTTAACATAAATTTTAGTGATGTGGATCAGACTAAATAAAGAAAGGAAAGAGATAATGATGTTAAAATGTTTTGATGTTTTCTGTTGGAATTGTCATTTCATGTTGATGTGTTGTTACATGCAAACTAAACATGTCCTTTATATATTGATAGCTAAACCATATGATATGGTGTAGGGCAGACAAAAATGACACCATTAAGTGGGGCAGGTATCACAAAATCTTATAAATGAGTGATGTGTTGATAAATATGCCAGTCAACTTTAATAGGATAGGGACAAACTATGTTAAGTACAGTTGTAATGAAGATACGTAGACCACCACTGTAGTCAATTGGTTCTATCTATGATATTTAAACATCACAATTTCCTTATGTCACAAGATTGAAGTGGTAGTGTTCATATCTGAAACAGAATAGCTAGAGCAGAGTTCCTGAAATGTTACCATGGGGGGTAGGATTAAGTTGGACATGAAAATATTGTGGAAAAAATTATGAATGGGTCATCTTTACATTATAATACAGTCTAAAACTGAGCAATTTTAGAATTTGCAGCCCATAAATATTGATGGAAAGACTTTTTGGTTAAGAAATTGCATGCCAAAGGGACCTCCTGTGCCAAATGGTAAGCTTTCTGAGGTAAGGGAATAGGGAGGGGGCTTAGGGGTGTGATTCCCTACAAGCCTTGCCTCCCCCTAGCCACCCACCCTCTGGAAAACTCAAGAGTGAAAAAGCATACCACTTTTGTATTTCAAACCCCTTGAAATGGTAGAGCCGTCTCATTCCCCATGAAATATTTCCTGGCTACACTACTGCCTGGGGCATTGCTATTTTTGGCCCCACAAGGAGATACTCCTTGGACCCCACCTGGCCGGGTCATACCAAAGACTTTAAAAATGGAACCTACTGCCTTTGTGCTTGGTGCTCAGCATAAACAATGGAGTAGGGAAAACAAGCCAGTGAGCCACAACTGGAAAAAAGGCTGTGGTTGTCTGGACTTGAACCAATTGGTTGGAAACTGGGACGTTAAACCTCATCTAACCTAACCTAACCTACCCTTGGACCCCACCAGTGGTCCTTGGGTGGGCCCAACCATAGGCCAGTAGATGCTTTATTCATTTTGCTTTATGATCCGTGGAGCATTAGCTAGAGAAACATCAAAAGGAATCATTGGAGTGTTTAATAAATACATGGAGGTTGGATAACAGAGATATTATTTTATGTTCAGAACTATGAAAGTACCCCTACACTTATTATTAATATTCAGTGTACTATAAACAAGGATTTAAAAAAACATGGTCACATTTTGGGGATTCCCTGAGTGTATCTTTCAACTAAGTTTGTTGATTATTGTACTCAGTTCCATGAGCTGCCCTTCTTCATGATCATAAATCCTCTCGCTATCTCATCTTAAATATATTTAATTCACTGATATAGCTATTCATACCAGTTGATTTTTTTTTTTTTTTTTGCTCATTAATTATCAGATTGTTTGTTCGTAGGTAATTAAAGTGGATCATACTGCTCCTCCCCTTCCCTCCCCATCTCTTCCCATTTCATGCCACCCCATTGTTTAAGTGATATCCTCCAGGAAAGCATGGAGTATGTGTGGACAAATACATTCCATCAACAAACTGGGGTGCTCTTCTAAAGTTTGACCCTAAAGTGCTCCCCTTACTTCCTGTGCAGAATATCTTTGGATGCTATATGTGCTGCACATGTTATGGTGTAACACTAATTAAAACAAAGCCCATACAATAGACTTCAAATACTGTAGGCCTGAACTGTATTACACCATTTCACAGCACCTTTTTGAAATAACTTTGACAGTTACATAACCTTTAATAGTTGCAATTCTTGTAGAAATGATGCCATTTGCACACTAACATCATTCTGTGGCTGTTTAACTTCCATTATCAAACAGTGACTTTGTAACTTTTTTGTTGATTTCTAGAAGATCACAGACCCAACCAGTGTAGAAGAAACAATGGTGGTTGCCAACAGCTTTGTAGAGTAGATGCAAGAGGTAGAGCTCGTTGTCAGTGTAGAGAGGGCTACAGACTAGTACCAGCCACTGGAGTATGTGAAGGTAAGATTTTAATTACAAAAATGTTATATCTCTGATAGTTTAAAGGTTTACATTATCATCCAAAAATAGCTGTAACTCTGAGGTATGTTTGCCTAGTGATGTCAGGACTGCTCAAACTAAGACACACTGCCACGGAAATACTGTTGTAATTTTGCATGACACTTTTGAGGTTTATTGATTTCTTCATAAATTTTATAGCAATTTGACAGTATTCAAATGCAAAATATAAAGTGACATCATGTAAATTAATGTTTGTTGCTATGGTAGCATGGTAAATTAATGTTTGTTGCTATGGTAGCACTGACACATGAAACAAGAACAATTTGCATAGTGAAATACTTTCTTTTGTACATGGTACTACAGTGGCGGATCCAGGATTTGGCAAAAGGGGGGGAGCCCAGGTCATAGTGGTTTGTATAAAAGCCCGATCTGGGGAGGGGTCTAAGGAGAGGGAGTGCCCCCCAGGGGCAGGGCAAGGATATTTTGATAGGGGCAAAGCATGTGATGAGTAATCGCCGTCCTGGGGGAGGGGTGTAAGGGGAGGGGATGTCCCCCTCCCCTTTTGAGAAATTTTTGTTAATTTAAGGCTGCTCAGATGCAAAATGGTGATGACTGTGTGCATTTTTTTGAACTGATCGTATATGGCTGGAAAGTGTTCATAATTCAGTGAATTTTAACTTTTGGTTGGGTGAAAGATGCTGTTCTGGGGAGGGGTCTAAGGGGAGGGGTGTCCCCTCCCCTTTGAGAAATTTTTGTTAATTTAAGATTGCTTAGATGCAAAATGATGATGTTTTTAGCATATTTTTGAACTGATCATATATATATCGCTGGAAAATGTTCATAATTTAATGAATTTTTAATTTTACCCTAAATTCACAGTGCATTTCATTAAAATAAATTACAAGGCTTAAATAAGACACTACAGGGTAATATTGCAGCAAGTTATAATTAAAAGCCTGGTGTTGTCGAAAATATTCGTCTAAATATTAAAGAATTCTGAAATTCCCTTGAAAGTAGAAGCAGTGCTCCCAATGCTGTGGGCCTGGCCGGTAATAGACTGAAGTTAGCAATCCATTAATACAGCACTCATGAGTAACTCCTTGCAATGCCCAGAGAAAGTTAATGAGGCCAATATAAGCCAAAATGTTATCAGCTGAAAGTCAGTAGCAGAGTTACATAACACTTATTTTCTGAGGTAGAAAATAATGAACAAGTTTGAGTTTCACTCTGACACATCTCATAGGCCTGTTTCATTGGAATAGGGCCTTGTCCTTTGTTTTATGAAGTTGAAAAAACTTTCAAAATTTTTTGGAAGGGGGGGGGCCGGGCCCCCTGGGCCCCCCCTAAATCCGCCCCTGTACTATTAACCAAAACATTTAAAAGACCCCTGCAGTCATGCGAACCTTAGCTTAAAATATCAACCAGATGGAGTGAAATCTTTTTTGGTCCATCCGAACCTCCCTTGATACCCCAGTTGACTCATATACTAGAGCATACTAGAGACAAGCATTTGGGTACTCAACTGAAATTGTATCCTGGAGACAAGTAAGTGTGTAGACAACTGAAGTCATGTACAAGAGACTAGCAAGTAGGATGATTGTTCAAGTCATGTATTACAGACAAGCAAGTCAGTGAATGACTCACATCATAAACTACTAGGGTTAGTGAAGTGAAATGTCCACTTTCCAACACTAGAAGTTCATGAAATATCAGATTTTTCTCAGAAGTTTCAGAAAATTCTGAGTCTATTTCACTCATTCTTACCTCCTATTTACCTGTGTAACTAATAAAACTTTGGGTTCCCCTTCCTACAGAGGGCACCCTAGAGCCTAACTCTTCCTTCTTCACTTTCACCTTCTCCTCGTTAACATGTTTTTTTTTTTTTTGATCGTCTGGTAGAACTATCAAGATATTTTATCTATTTTATCCATTGCCAAAAGTTTCAGAAAATTCTGATTTACAGGGATCTGACCCATTAATTTACCATGAGGCAAACATATTTCTTGACCTGTAAATACATATAGAAATAAGAAGATTGTAAATGCTGTTGATTTAACTTTCATAGATATTAATGAGTGCCAAGTCCAGCAGCCTTGTGGACAACTCTGCCACAATATAGAGGGCAGCTATCGATGTGGTTGTGAGGAGGGGTACCAACTAGCCAATGATGGCAAAACTTGTGAGGGTAAGGAATATGTGATAGTATACATTTACTGAGGGAAACATTGGGCTAACTCAAAGATACATGATTTCTTAAAAGCATTTGTATGCAGTCACCCTAAGGTGGTGTGGAAATTTTGACTGTCTTTTCAAAAGTTAGTTATCTATTAGTTTCTCTTCAGTTCTTTGTTTGATGCCTCAAATGATTTGAATTGTATATAAAACACAAGCAATCAAATGACAAACTTATAAAGCTTCAAGCCTTTTATAAACCAACTGTGAACCAGGAATCTGTCCAGTCCACAGTTGGCTCCTGACCTTGGTATTTTGGTGTGTTTTTTACCAGGACCAAAAACCTTGTGAAGAAACTAAGAAAGATTGGGAATACAAGCATGAGATGTCAGCTGTGAGCTCGAGCAAAATTACTGGAATTGTTAACTCACTAATTAAAATGTTAACCTGAGTTTTGATTGTAATAAAATTGGGGGAAATGACCAGGCATATGTACAAAAGTTTAAAAGTTTGGTGTTTCCTGGCCGTATATTTTTGACACAAAGAAGATACTAAAAGTGAGTGAGTGTGTGTGTGAGTTGGGAGGGATGAGTTTTGGGCTAAAAATATCCTTTTGTCTTTTTTATGTGGGGCTTATCAAGTCATTAAAACAACTTATTTCTTCTACATGGATGAGGAAATTGTATATTTAAGTTAATTATTTGGTGACTGTATATGGATGCCATTGTGGAATGATATCAGTTGTGATGCTTATCATTTTTCAATTTGTAGAATCAAAACAGCACCAGCAAGGTGTTTTGTAGCCAACAGGTTTAGAGTAATAAGAAACAAAGTGTTTTGACACTCACAAAACTTACAAATTAAAAATGACGGAGCTAATAGTTGATTTTGAGATGTAGAAGAGGAACGTTAACATTTTGCTGATATTTTCATTTATGTCCAGTGTGTGTTTTTGGAAGAATAAGTTTAAGTTGGTACTTTAGGCAAACAGGGATGATGTCACCATATCATGTCCTCACATTAATGGGCATATCAAATATAAGTGAAGTTTAAACCATTCTTTTCATATTACTCTATAAATATTCATCAACTTCCCTTGGCAGACTTTCTTCCTTGAAAGAGCAAAATTGTAATTTATATTGAAGGAGAAAGTTTTATACTTTTTACCTTCAGTTTAAATTTTCATACCATGTTCTTGGTACTTGTTGTCTTTTGTTTGCCATGTAGGTTGTTGAGAGAACCAGTTTTATTTCTTGCAGTATATAAAAGAAGAGTTGATCAAGCTTTTATTTTGGGACTGTCTCAATATTTCAAACCTCTAACTGGATGTAAAATTAACCTTTTTGCTGAGGAAGTTTGTTTTTTCAAAAGAGACATTTTTCTTTGGATTACAAGCATTATTTTTTTGAAAAAGTGATACAACTTTTGAAAATTCCATATGATGTATTTCACTTGTTATTCAAAATTAACCTCTGATGTTCTCCACCTTACACTACATAGATTTGTTTGTCCATGAAATTATTTGCTGGGTACTATGTATGTAATTCCATGCTGTTCTCTCTGTAGGTTTGATTGTGATTCACCATAGGAAGTTATGTGGTTGTAAGGGCATGCATGCTGGTAATGCAAGTCATTTTGCGTTTGAAAACTCATTGAGATAAATAATCTTGCTCCTGAAATCAAATGAAACAATTGAGACAAGTAATGTGTAAGTTGATGCAACACTAAGCAAATGATACAATTGAGAGATATATTATGTAATTTTGTGTTACACTAAGCAATACATATTTGCATATGTTTTGCATTTTTTTTTTTTTTTTGCAATGCATATTTTTCCCATTCTGTGATGTGTTTCACCATCTATTTCAGATATAAATGAGTGTGAAAATAACAATGGCAACTGTGAAGATATTTGTCGTAACTTACCAGGGTCATTTTACTGCATTTGCTCAGACCAGCAGAAAGTACTTATGCCAGATGGTCTTAGATGCCAAGGTACATGAATCTTAAAATTAAAACTATTCCAAGCTTTCTTTACCTATATTTTGCCAGTTTGTAGAATCCATGTATGTTAATTTGCCATGGATATCTAGATCAAGTTAAAAATATATTTAGTTGAGTGGGGGGGGGAGGGAAGGTGGCATTCAGTAGCTGTATTCACTGGACCCTTTTTATTGGATAAAATAGCATGTTCTTATCTGTCATGTGTACCCATTGTTTTAATGGTTAAGATCTATGGTTGTCAGTACTGTTTAGATCAAATGAAGGATAATTTTCATTGAAAGAAAGTAGGGAGAGGGGGGCACGGGAGGAGGAGCCTGTCCTACAATAGCTGTATTTTGGAGGAACCTTTTCTGAATTGATGCCATTACATCTCATGATCTGTCGTGTGTGCACAGTGTTGCATTGTTCATGCATCATTGTCAAGGCTGTACAGGTCAGGTTTGAGATTTCTTTAGTTTGAACAGTTTTATGTAAAGTGTATTTCAGACAAACTGCAATCATGTCATGACATGCTGGTAAGGAACTCCTAACAAAAGCTCCTCATTGTAAAGAAATTTTATTACATTGTTATTGATATTTTGAGGTTCAATCGATTGCCCAGGATATCCTGTATTAACACAATAATAACATGGTAGAGTTTTAGAGAAAGCCCCACTGCGAGCAAGTTTCAAGGTGTAAGTTTGCTTCTGTGGCTTCAACAACCAGTAGGTAAGGTAACGGAGGACATCATGTAACACAGCAAAGTGCAGAGGCCTTGATCATCTGAGATAAGCTAGAAATCTCGAGCAGTTATTCGACAAGTCCTAACTCTAAACATGAAGCTGGAAGACAAGTAGTTGCTTCATGAGGATTTTTGTGAAAAAGGCCACGCTGTTACAGTGTAGCAAAATACCACTATGGAATTTTAAACTTGAAGTTGGCTTTACATCAGAGATGTGACCATAGCAGCTTTAAAAATAATAACTTCTCAGAGCTTTGCTTTGTCTTAGTATATCTGTGCTGTTACTGTCATATTTGCAAGAAAATTTCACTCAGACAGTAAATGAGGGAAACTTTGGGAGGGGTGAGAGGGGGAGGGTGGAGAAGCACCAAACGTTTTTGAAAATAAAGAATCTAGCTCACATAATGAAAGTGGCATAATTTTCAGAAGTAATAATATGTTTTGTGTATTTGCTGAAAGTTTGCTGTATGGAAAATTTGGTAGAAAGAAAATCATTCTGTCAAACTTGTTTTTAAACAAGAATCACACATTAGGGTACCAGCAAGCGTGGGTGCGAAGAGGTCCTTACAGTAGACCCTAGCTTCAACTGCTACTGGAAAGTAATGATAGGTTTAGCTGTGATTTGATTGATTTACAACTGCACATAATAGTACAAAACTATCTCAAGTTCACTTTCATTTTTCTCTCCCACAATCCTCCTTTCCTGCTGACTTCACAAATTCACAAAACTGGCATTCCTTCGTTCATTCTCAAATATTAATACATAATTTTATTTAACCACAAAACCATTTGATTTTATTTTAAGGTAACTTGCGGTGCATGAACTGCCAGAGTGATTACTCTTCACAGGAAACTATTTTTTGTGTCATGCTGTTTGTGGTTGAGACCTTTCATAGACTCTTGTCTTTAAGATTATTCATCAAAATTTGTTTTAAGTTATCAGGAAATGTTTCACTTTTAGTTTCACAGACATGCAGAGATAACAATGGAGGGTGCGAACAGGTGTGTCATGAACGACCCCCTGGAATCTATTGTTCCTGTCACATGGGGTTCATCCTCCAATCAGATGGATTCAACTGCTCAGGTTTGACATATTTCACCTTCTTTTTGAAAGTAGGAATGAACCATTCAAAAACTGTATAGCCTAATGGTCTGGAAAATGTCAACATCATTTTGACAAAACTGTATGAAAAATTGTCTTGTGATAGAGACAGCTCAGCACCTCAGTGTGAATTAAAAGATGGACTTTAATAGTATGGTGATTGTTTATGTAACAGTTCATTTTATACTAAAATAGCTAGCTTGATGCATTTTGATTTCTTATCTTCTTTCAGAATGTTCAAGAATCAAAATAAATTTTTCTGCTAACTGTATCCTGGTAGCTGATAACTTATGCCTATTCTTTGTGTAATTAATGTTATAGTGCCACACACTGTTAACAGTGTCATGAATTCTGAAAGTCCCTGTTGATCATCGAGGCCACAACAATTATATAGCAGGAATGCCTGGCCTGTGATGCAGGGCAACCTTCACTGTTTCACTGGCAGAAAAAGTGTCCATGTATTTATAAAACAAACAACAAGTTTGATGATTCATTGGGATGTATGGTGGGATGCTCATTTATGTGTTGCTAGAGGTTGGGAATGAGAAAGGTGGTTGTATGTTTAGCTGTTTACAGTGTTTACATCGGGTCCTAAGTGATACCAAGTTGTTCAGAGGCCTTCAGGAACCATGCCATGCTCCTGGTCAGCATTTTTGGTCCATAACATTTCGGGTGCTGGCTCATTATGATGGTCCATAAGTACATATAATTATGCAGGGGCAGTTACCACCCATGCAACACACAAGAAGAGCAAGGCCAGCTACTCAGAGGTGTAGTATAGTTTATGTTTAACATGGTACTTGTCAGATCCATTATTAACACCTGTGAGTGGAATATCATAGTTATGAAAAATTGAGGGGGGGGGGAGGTGAGTGAGGTTGCTTGGGGAAGATACTGCCTATGAGCAGAAGAAAGCCAGGTATTTCATTTGGATAGGGGTGTGGTTTATGCTTGAAAGGTCACCTGATGCATCTATTGTTAACATTTGTAAGTGGAATCATAGTTAAATGCAAAACTGGAAAAGGGGAGGGGGAATAGTATACATTTTGGGGTGTTGCCCCCAAAATAAGGGTGTTGCCCCCAAAATATTTCCCCACCTCCCTTTCCCCAACTGTTGAGGAAGGACATCAACATGGTCATTTTCCTCATCCTGCACTGTTCAGTCAGAGGGATACAGAAAGAAATTACATTGTGACATTTTTGGTTTCGATGATAAGAGAAACCAATGCATTCGTGATGGCGTATGTGTGTATGTATGTGTGTATGTGCGTGTGTGTGTATGTGTGTGTGTGTGTGTGTATGTGTGTATGTGTGTGTGTATGTGTGTTTGTGACACTTTGCTCGTTAACACGATATCTCAAGAAGGGAAACTCTGACAGTTCTCAAACTTGGTACATAGATGCCCCATATTGAGAGGAAGAACCCTATTGTTTTTGGTGGAGGTCAAAGGTCATCTGGGGTCACCGGGGGTCAAACTCCGAAAACCTTGTTAACACGATATCTCGAGATAGGAAGCTTGGATAATTTTCATACTTAGTATGTAGATGCGTTATGGTAAGAGGAAGAACCCTATCGTTTTTGATGGAGGTCAAAGGTCATCTGGGGTCACCGGGGGTCGAATGCTGAAAACCTTGTTAACACGATATCTCAAGGTAGGAAGCTTGGATAAATTTCATACTTAGTATGTAGATGCGTAATGGTAAGAGGAAGAACCCTATCGTTTTTGGTGGAGGTCAAAGGTCATCTGGGGTCACCGGGGGTCAAACTCCGAAAACCTTGTTAACACGATATCTCGAGATAGGAAGCTTGGATAAATTTCATACTTAGTATGTAGATGCGTAATGGTAAGAGGAAGAACCCTATCGTTTTTGGTGGAGGTCAAAGGTCATCTGGGGTCACCGGAGGTCAAACTCTGAAAACCTTGTTAACACGATATCTCAAGATAGGAAGCTTGGATAAATTTCATACTTAGTATGTAGATGCGTTATGGTAAGAGACAGAACCCTATCGTTTTTGGTGGAGGTCAAAGGTCATCTGGGGTCACCGGGGGTTGAATGCTGAAAACCTTGTTAACACGATATCTCAAGTTAGGAAGCATGGATAAATTTCATACTTAGTATGTAGATGTGTTATGGTAAGAGGAAAAACCCTATCATTTTTGGTGGCGGTCAAAGGTCATCTGGGGTCACCGGAGGTCAAACTCTGAAAACCATGTTGACACGATATCTCAAGATAGGAAGCTTGGATAGATTTCATAGGTAGTATGTGGATGTGTTATGGTGGGAAGATTAATGTTTGGTGGAGGTCAAAGGTCATGTAGGGTCACCGGGGGTCAAACACTGAAAATGTTTGTAACACGATATCTCAAGATAGGAAGCTTGAATAAATTTCATACTTAGTATGTACATGCATTATGGTAAGAGGAAGAATTCTATCGTTTTTGATGGAGGTCAAAGGTCATCTGGGGTCAAAAAGCAAAATTTTAAGAATTCCCAAGATCGTCTCATGGGTTCACCAGAAGGCAAAAAGCAAATTTCCCAAGAATTCCCAAGATCATCATCTGGGGTCAAAAAGCAAAATTTTAAGAATTCCCAAGATCGTCTCATGGGTTCACCAGAAGGCAAAGTGCAAAATTTCCCAGGAATTCCCAAGATCAAATATGAACCTAAAATTATTTTTCCAACATGTTAAGATAGCACTTTACCAGTGACTGAAAGATATGGGACATCATGGCATTATTTGGAATAGAACATATATCATCGAAACCTCAATGCATTTTTGCATTCTGGTTCAAAAAATAAAAGCAGAGATGAGTGGCACAATCGAACTACTCATCCGTTCTGTAAATGGATGAAGATAATTGCAGTTACCCATTATATTGATATCTTGTTGAGTTGAATCAGTACTTGTTTTTTCTCCTACATTAGACATCAATGAGTGTCAGCGACCAGCCAACAGATATCGATCATACAGCCATCACTGTAACCAACAGTGCTTCAATATCCCAGGAGACTACTACTGTGACTGTGATGAAGGATTTGAGCTGAGTCCTAATGGAAGAGTTTGCAAAGGTATGGGAGTATATGCATAGTATAAATAAAATAACAAATATATGGATGATCCTAGTGTGTAAACAAAACAGAAGGAAGAAGTGTCACCCTGGGTCAACTGGAGTAGGTTTCATGTTTAGAGAAGGAAACAAAGAGTCATGGGGCCTGCTGGTTCCCCACTTGGGGACAATGTCCCCACACTGGGCCATACATAAATATGATATATCATCAGGAAAATCACATAGCTAAAAGTGATAATAAGTAAGTATAAAGTGAGAGGGTAACATGCAGGCATGTCAGCTGGTTGAAGTAATGAGACTGGTCCCATAAATAAGTACTGCTTTTCTAAAGCCCTAAGACTGGTAATCCAAAGTTGAAGCTAGCCTATGTAGATATAAAGATTTAAGCAACCATTCTGTAAATGGTTTCCTTTATGTATTCATGAGACCTGAATTGTGAAGGAAGGCATCACCGATTCTGTTTTCAAAAAATGAGTTCATCTAACTTTGTTTCTGTAGACATTGATGAATGTGCTACTCAACTCAACTACCAGTGTGATCAGAAATGTACCAACTTTCCAGGTGGTTTCCGATGTGACTGCTTCCCAGGGTATCAGAAATCACCAAGAGGTACCTGTGAGGACATTGATGAGTGCATTGACTCACCGGAAGATTGTCATACTTGTACAAACTATGAAGGAGGGTAATACTGAACAATTCCCTAATGGATTATTTATTCTTTAAACAATGCAAACACATATGAAATAATTTGGAAAGCAATATGAATGAAATTGCTGAAGTATCCAGACAAAAAAGATAGATGTAAACCTGGAGAAAGCTGTTGTAGCTTTGTATGGCAGGTACAGTGAACAGATATGCTTTCTTTAAATTGGAGGTGGGGCTCAAAGTAAACTGAGCAAGTGAGGATTTTCAGCAACATTTTCTGCCCTTTATATTGGAAGGGCTTGAAGTAAGTGTTCCCTACTGGTATGCCTTAAATTGCAGATTTGATTATAGCAATAGCAGCAAAAGGGAACATGGAAAGGAAAAGATGTATAGAGCATTTGAAGGGTGGGGTATGACCTTTTCTTGCCCCCTTCCCATTAAGGTAGGTTCAAATGCTGTGTACCATATGTTGAATAATTCTGTGGCAGCCAGAATTATAGTGACAACTTCATAGAGTATAAACTGGCCTTGAGTTATGTAGCATCATGCCATCAAGTGACTCCACCACTATATCTACTTTAAAAAATGGTCTGAAATTCTCCACAGGTTTGACTGTGAGTGTCGAGAAGGGTTTATCCCAAATGACAACCATACTGGCTGCCTTGACATCAATGAATGCCAGGAAGGTAATGGAGGTTGTCAGCAGGTTTGTGTGAATCTTCCAGGGACCCATGAATGTAGATGCCGCAATGGATACCAGGGACTGGATATCGATAATAGGATCTGTCTGGATATTGATGAGTGTGCAGACTCCCAGAAAGGACCTTGTGACCATTTCTGTAATAACAAGCAAGGTATTTTGAAAAAATAGTGCCATGTGATTAGCAAATACTTCCTACCCAACCCCACTGCATGCATCTAACCTCATTGCACCCAACCCACTTGAATGTTGAAAAACATGCAACACCTTCCAAATTCACTTAACTCCCACCTTTCCCATTCCTTTGTTACAGCTTCTAGAATAAGAGACAAATTGTGTGAAAGGAAGGGCCCTTGGTTTATCTGCCTCTTGGCTGCTATTTGTATTGTAGTCTCGGGAGTATATATTTTTCTTTCACCTCATATACATATCTTTCTGTTACCATTCCTGTCATGTTTGTACATATGTATGTATATGTGAAGTGATAACATAAAGAAAAGAAATAAAACAGAACTTTCCCACTCCCTCTGTGAAGACTTTGGTCACTACAAGGAAGGTATGCTGGCAAGACCTTACCCCAGCCGAATTTACCTACCCCATACTCCATTCAACCTACCTCCCCCTTAAAACAAGCAGTTTGTGTTCTGAAATGAACAATAAGCATAGGTTCAGCTCCCACTCCCATGCAACATTTAAGCTTTGTAAAGTATTTCTTGTAGCACCTCTGGGGTTCTGGAGGCCTTGTGTTTGCTACGAAACAATTTTCTGCAAACAAGGACAGGATTGTCTTTGCATCTTCAATTATTCCTTGCTCCTTCAAAACAACAGGTTCATTCGAGTGTTCTTGTCGCAGTGGCTACTATCTCAGGGAAAACAGAATCAACTGTGCAGACATCAATGAGTGTCTAGATGGAAATGGATCTTGTAACCAAAAGTGTATCAATACACCAGGATCCTGGAGCTGTGGGTGAGTAATACCTTCAAAGGAACATCAGTTGTAATGTACACTTGTATCAATACACCAGGATCCTGGAGCTGTGGGTGAGTAATTCCTTCAAAGGAGCATCAGTTGTAGTGTACATTTGTCAGCTTTAACACTCACTTTCGCCACAGCAATCCCAGTTTGCTGAACTCATTTCACACACTACCTTTGTAAACTTCAGTGTGCATATTTTAAATGTTACACAGCTGAGGAATACTTTGAACTAAAATTATAACTTACTTGCAATGGAACGGCTGAATTTTTGTTTTTAAGTTTGCATAAATTCTTTTGCAAATCTCAAGGTCCTCTTAGTCGGTAAGTTTGATAGGTCTGTGTAAGGGAAGCAGGAATTTTGTATCTCCTTATAATAATCCTTATCAGAAGCAGGAGACACTTTAATATTATTGCAGATTTTGTGCTCCCGCAATTTGAAATTTCTTGTCATCAGACAGTTTGCATAATCATAAGATTGTCAACAATTTATGGAAAAACTGATCATCTTGATCAAATCATTTTGTGGTCAACAGATGTTTTGATGGTTACCTTCAAATGGATGAACTGGGACAGGTCTGTGAAGATATTGATGAATGTGAGCAAGGCACACATCTGTGTGTCATAGATGAGGGTGCTGTTTGTGAAAACACAGTTGGGAATTACACCTGTAGTTGTCCTGATGGTTATAGAACCACAGACTGGATTCACTGCACAGGTATGATGCTAGAATACGTAATGCTACCTTCATTCTTCAAACAAAAATAAAAAAAAGGAATTAATGAAACTCTGTTTGATTTCCGGAAAGGGCAAAATGTAATGTGAGAGTCACTGTAACGCTTAGAAATAATGAATCGTGTAAAAGGGGTGGTCAGGTTGCCATGAGGGGTTGTCAGGAGACTATCATACCAGTTTGGATTTAAATTATGTAGGATTAGTGTTGCTTTTGATTTTTACTTTTTGTTTAGGAAGAAGAACCCTTTTATAGAACACTACGAAATGTGTCTTTCAATTAACTGTTATTTTGCCTTAAAATGACATTGCTATCATTTCATGACATTCCTGTTAATTGTATTATCTTCACACCTCACATATCGCATACAAGTCCATTAGAGAAATGTTACATGGTTCCCGAGCTTTGATAAGAAAGCCGGGTGATCCAACTTGCTTCCTTTCAAGCATGCTAATTGATTTGCTTGCTTGGCCGGTCACTTGGCTGAACAAGTTTCTTTGGGTAATGCTATTAATAACATACAATGCCAATTTAACAATGACTGGAGTCAAAGCTGGTGCTAGTGTCCTTCTCCACTGAAGAAGTCATGCCAATAATCAGCTAATTAGCCATGCCCAAGATTGTTGATCACAGAGATTATGTTCAGTGATTGACATGGAGAGGTTGGTCTTCAGACTCTAACCCAGTTGTTCACCTTGTTATAGGTCTCAAACGCCAGTGGCATTGTATCACTCAAAGTCCAATGATGAGTGCCGAATGCACTTAGTATACTCAGTGAGGAATGCACATGAATCGTATGGAATAACGCAATTTTCTCACAGACTGTGTAACAATTTCCTGCTTGGAAGTAGGCTTAGTTGAAATTTATCAATCCTGATGCCATATTGATGTTAAACTGCACATTTGTGTACTATTGCATGAAGTGGCAAAGGTTAATTCTTTTGTAGAACATACTACACATAATGTTTAGCATATTCATAGAAGATCTCTTCATATTTTGTCCACAGATGTCAATGAATGTGAAGATGCCTCTCTTAATACTTGCCAACAAGTCTGTAATAACAACAATGGCAGGTAAATTCAGTTTCACACCAAGAGTGCTACCAAGTATTATCTTCCTGTTTTCTCATATTAAAATCCAGTCCCTCCCCACCCCTCCCCCTCTACATATGCCAATACTCACTTTCCTTATATGTTGCCCATCAGTATAAAACACAGTGTGACATAAAATTTTTAAGTAATTCAAAAGTATTTGTCCTTGACTGATATATTTTTAAATTGCATGATAATTTCACCTATTTTTATTTTGTAGTTATACTTGCTCCTGTTCTGTGGGATACAAAGCATTCAACAGTACACATTGTAAAGGTAAGCTGTAAAAACAAGACCGATCTCTGAAGCTACAATTCCTGTTGTATATTGTGTGTGGCTGTACTTGTATTTTGGAGAAAAAGCTGTACTTATAATCCAAGATGGTTCAGCACTAAGTCAAGTGGCACTTGATTGTGCTCTAGACCTGCACATCAAGCCCATAGCAGAGGTGGTCAGGGGTGGTACCCCTAGATAAATCCCCCCTCCAGAAAATCATAAATTACCGTTGCCTTAAAGCATTTTAGCATATCTTGCCTCCCTAAAAAGATACTTTGCTCTCTCTGAGAGCTATCTCACCCCTCTTTAATACCTTGTTTTTCTACAGGCCTGATATACATCAGATAGGAGCTAGAAATGATGATAGATTTTATGCATGATTGTTCCAAATTTATGACTCCATAGTCACAGAAAACAAGATAAGCCAGTGTTTTGAGCACATTAGTCGGTAGACTTTATATGAGGTGCAATCTGATGAGTTCATAAACATAAATGCAAACCTTAGGGTTCAGTGCTTTTACTTCAAATCACATTTTGTAACTATTTGGTTTGAATGAAGTTAACTCAGTGAATCAAAAATTCTTTATACAACAATGTAGACAGGATTTAACAGTGCAATTTAAGATGAGTACATAAAAAATGCACCAATATTAAACAGCAGAATTATTTCATAATATTTGGAAAGCACTCAGAAATAATGGCTGATGATTTAATCTTTTGGGGAAATTTTCCTAGCCTTACTAAGCGAGATTCTTTTCAAGCAAGACTTTTTTTTTCAAATGCTGAGATGTGAAGAATTTCCATTCCTTTTTCTGTCAGACATTGATGAATGTTTGAACAACCCATGTGATCATCGTGACCTCTGCCAGAATACTGTAGGTTCCTTCCTGTGTGCCTGCCGTGGTGGATATTTCTTGACTGCAGATGGCATGTCTTGCTCTGACATTAATGAGTGTGAAACAAACAATGGAGGGTGTGATCAGATTTGTATCAATGACAAAGGAAGGTGAGAGATATTTGGGTTGAAACATGACATATAATCAGATAGAATGCGTCACATTAAACAATTGATGATGATCACCTTTCTTCCAAAGCACAATTCACACTCTCTTAGTAGAATGCTTGACAGAGCCATGCATGCAGGACTTGGAGGTAGCTCAGGTCAGGTGGGAGATGTATTAAGCTCTATATCAAAAGTCTTACCCAAAGATACATCCATGTTTTCTTTCACTGTAATCCAGGGCTCGTATGAAAATGGAACGTCCATGCCATATCCCCTTCCCCCTCTTCCAGGCTGGTCTGACCCTTGAAAAAGGTGAAGCAATGCCAGAGGTTCGATAAATCGACCATTTGCACTGAACTGCCAGGCTGTCAGAGCTGCATTAGCCAATTGTTCTGTATATTAAGGGCCTACAAAGAAAATGGGGGCCCAGCTGAAAATACCAAGAAAGTAAAGAGAAATTTTATTTGCAACCCCCAGGCATTGTTACCCAGGGATGAAAAGAATTAAGGCTTGCAAGATATAAAAGTATGGTGGAGTTGGTTCCAAAGATAAACTTGCTCTCCCCTTTCAACAAAGTTAGTGGGTTCTTTAAATTTGCCAAAAAGTCATTGCTCTAGAGGATGCCCACACAACAGAGACTTCCCATGGATTCCAAATTCTAAAATGAACCTACAATATTCTGTGTTACATATTTTGTTTGTTGGCCACAATGGATTTCATCTCATTTTGTATGTAGATACTGTCAGTATTAATAATATTGATATAATTCTGAAATCTGGACATGCAGTCATTGTTTGCTGCTTAATTCATCAGAAATATGTTAAATTGTGGACTTTTGTTACATTTTCAGTGAATTAAACAATCATATTTGTAAAATGTTACCTTTTTTCTTCCAGCCGAAGATGTGACTGTGAGGTCGGGTACAATCTCCTAGCTGATGGGACCACATGTCAAGGTATGGGGTTTGTGAGACACCTATGGACAAATTAACTTGAGCACACAATATATTTCTTTATGTCTCTGGTGGAGGTTATTGTAACTTTGTAATGATGCTTGTATTTTATACCAGAATCAATCAAAGCTATTGGAATTTATGCTTGGCATAGTGTATGTGTGATAAAAAAAATAATTGTAAAATAATTGTGTTGTTGTCTCAATCTTTCAAGAAGAGTGCAACTGTGCTTGACATTGGAAAACCTTGCTAGCAGTTTGATTTGTACTAATTTTGGGGGGACAGGGGGAAGGGCTGGGGACTGGGTGCACTGACAGTCTTTACCATTGCTGTTGGATTTTAAACATTTCTTGCCCTTTCTTTTTCAAAATTCAAGTGTGTAAACTTGTGAAGGATGGTAAAGTGGATAACTTTCATTGCTGTTGCATTTGTAATGTGTGGAAGTGTTTAGGTCTTACTTACATTGGTACAGTTTTATTGAATTTTAATTTCTGTGTTTGAATCTCTTTTACATTAAGATATTAATGAATGTGAGGAGGGTCTAGCCTGCTGTAATCAGATGCATAACTGTTTGAATCTCAACGGCACCTACACATGCAGCTGTGATCATGGGTTCTATATAGAAGAGGACACATGTACATGTTCAGGTACCAGCTTTTTTAATCATTGATATTATACACAACAAATTTTACAGTTTTGGGAGTCCATGTAGAGCATAAAGGAGAAACAAGCACTAGTTTTCATCAAATTCCTAATGATAAAGCATCAACATACAAGCAAGGTAAAGCAAACAGCATTATCATATGATATTTGAAATATGAGTCATGTGACTATTTGTTTGTCATGGGGGGGGGGGCTACTTTTGTAGCAAGTCTGTTACATAACAGAACTATATCACTTTGACAGTTTCTATGCTGGTCTTTCAAATATGTCTTAATGATTTTTTAGTTTCTTTAATACTATCAGCAGAATGTTAACTATTTCACAGATGTCAATTCAGAAGTTATGGGATAATTAAAATATGAAATTTAGTTTCCCTAAGGCAAAGAATACATTTCATGTATTTCATTTTATAACATTATGTACATACTTAAAACTCTCCAAATGGTAGCCATCTTTAAATGTCATTAATTATAAAACTTTAAACTGTCAGGGGCCACATGAACAGGGTTGAAAAACTTTCCCCAAAGGCTGCCAGGAGACTGTGCTTTGCCCACCAATAGCTTATGGTTGCCACCATTTGTATGGTTGTTACTTCTTTATTATAATGTTAATGATATGTGAAGGCACATAGTACTAAAACCAAGTTCTAACAAACTGTTCTTGAATTTAAACAGATATTAATGAATGTGAAATGAACAATGGAGGCTGTGATCATACCTGTACCAACTTTCCTGGTAGCTTTGAGTAAGTAAATTTCATGGTTGACTGCTGTAAAACAATGAGTCTTGTGTACTTAGTTTGAATTGTTGTAAATTTATTCTTAAAGGGCATACGCAGTCTCCCCGAACTTTTTTTGAAACATCAGCTAAATCTCTCAAAAGTCCTCTTATTTCCCTTACAAGTATCTTTCATGATATTTCAGGACATAAATATTGCATTTTCAAGGTAAACTAAGGAGTAACACTGTGTGAATTTCACAATTCAGTGGGAAAAATGTTGTCACATGAGTCTTAAGAGCCATTCATGAAATAGGATACCTGGATACTCTGTCCTGAAACATTGCCATCACTAAACCAGTAATAATAATGTGTAATTATTATTCTACATTTTATTTGACTTGGGACCACTGTATAGGGCACTGATGGGAGTACTGTATGGTACCACTGTATGGTACCACTGTATGGGGGCATCATATGAGAGCACTGTGGGGGGCACTGTATGGGACCACTGGATGGGAGCACTGTATGCTAGCACTAAAGACTTATGAGTCACTGTTTTGTGGTGGTGGAATTAACTCCTGGCCTATACAGAACTATTTGTTTAATATGACACTGATGGTAGTGAGCATGATAGCGTGCATATAGGTACTGATAGATTTTATTTTATTTTATCATTGTAGCATTCAGACAATTTAAAGAAGTTGCAATTTGAGTTGACCAGCAGTAGGGTGTAAATATACATTTTTTATTAAAGAACTGTAAGGCAAACCCACAAGACATTTATACACAACATGTTAAGCTAGCTAGGGAGTTTTTCTGTTGAAATCTTGAACCTGAAAGTATTCCCTTGCCAAAAGATATAGAACAATTTAGTGTTCAAAGTTTGCATAGCAGCCTTTAGATTTTTCTTAGTTGTTAGCATAAAATCATCATGAAAATCCCTAGGGTTGTACACACTCATAGTTATCATACATGTTTGCATTTGTGTTGCAATTGAACCAGATTGTGTTTGAAAAGGAGATGTTATAGTTTATAAATTATTTGTTGGCAAAGAAAAAAATACCAGTGTGAAAGGTGACTCCTTTATACCATGTATACTGGTCTGTTTCCTGTCTTCAGATGTTCCTGCTGGGAGGGATTCTTGTCAGATGAAACAAATTCATCGTCATGTTTTGACATTGATGAATGCTCACAGGTTGGTTTTAACCCAAAATTTTCTTCCTTTTAATTTATCGTTAGAAATTGTTGTAGTGTGATATAAGGTTGGGGTGGTTAAGGCTAGATCTATGTGTCTAGTTTGCTCAGGTTACATGGATGAGCAGTTGTAGAGGAATGAAGAAGGTAAGCTTGACTAGGTATTGAAAATAGGGATGGTGACCAAAAGTAATTGCCCGAAGGCCCCCAAAAATTTTGGTTAAAAGCCCAATTTCGTCTTCCCAGACAGTGAAAATTCTGCCAAATTTGATTTTAGTCTCTCTTTCAACTTAAAAATTACGCTTGAAACCTCCAAGAAAAAGGCTTACCTGTTCTTTAAATACCCAGGGCAACATTCTCCTCAGTACTGCTTTATATGTGATCGGAGCATGAATGTTACTGTACATTTCAGTTTTTACTGGTCTTCAGTGTATCATTGTCCAAACTTGTGTAGTATTTATCTTACACAAAGTTAAGTCACCAAATGGAATTTATGGTTGCCTGAAACCTAAAATGTGTTTGAGGTGATGAGCAAGGGGCTGCTTGTGAGTTGTGTTATCAGGCCTGATTCTGGAGAAAATGTTCAGATTGTCCATCAGACAACCTAAAGCCAAATTTTTGGGTCATCCAAATGAAAGTGACAAACAAAAAGATGAACAACTGCACTTCATGTCACTGCTTTAATAAAAAAACATTTATTGTTAATTCCATCTGCTTTCCAATGATTTTTTATTTTTATGTTTCAATGATGAATGGCAGCCCATACCATTGTCTGAATACCACTTCTTAAGGAGACGTTTATGGCATATCCTCTCTGATGTAGTGATCTTTTCAGTATGACAAATAAAATGTACTTGTCCTTTGAACAAGCTCAAAGAGAAAAGTGGTTTTCTGATGCAATTTTTACTCATCTCTGACATTAGGATGAGTGTTAAATTTCAGCCCTGGTTATGTGGTAATGTAATGATTTGTGTAATGCCTAGGTACTCAGGTGGCAACCCATGACATTCACTCAAATGATTCATGGAGCCAAAAATGTGAATAACAAAACAATTCTTTAATGAAGGCCTGGCTACTATAATAAATTTTAAGTAAAATGTCAAGCCTAAAACTTTTGAGAACCCATAGTTTAGAGAAATTATTTTATAATTGGACTTACAAGAAATAAGTGAATTTACTGCCTGGGAACTTTTGGAAAGGGTGTTTTTGAAACTTTAGATGTCAGGGCCAACTAGGCTGCACAAGGGATTCTAGATATCTAGGCCGTATGTAAAAAGGGTTTGGGGCTTTACTTTGCCTAAGTTTTAATGTCTGGACAAAAACAGTATACAGGTTAAGAGAAGAGAAGGCAACATATTTCTTTTTCTGAAAGCATGATATGCAGGCAGTATAGGCTCCTTACCTGGTAAGACATTAGATTGTCATCCAAAACTCTACTAAAATTTTACCATATCCAGCCCCCCCTTATTCAATCACTCACTTACCTTCCAACTTTGACAGGACAATGGTGGATGTGGACAGGAGTGCACCAACTATCCTGGAGGGTACAACTGTTCTTGTAGACTAAACTTCAAGCTTAGTGTTGATCAGCATACATGTAGACGTATGTATTCATCCTTTTGTTTTGTGTTGTAGTGCCATCATTCTTAACCCTGTTACTCTCAAGGGATGTGTTATCAAATCATCATAATCTAAGCAGGAGTGCCCAGCCAGTCGATCGCGGTCTACTAGTAGACCACGAACTGATCCCAAGTCGACCGGGAGGGGTGTAGGAAAAAATGAAAAAAATAAAGTTTTTCTGTGTGTAACTGTATGACAGTGTATGTTTTGTAGATCTCGGGAGGTTGACTACTTGAAAAGTAGATCTTGGGTCAAAAAAGGTTGGGCACCCCTGCTCTAGAATCATCAGTGATTAAGCAGGGGCTGACCTTTCTTTTTGCCAATAGGAAGAGGGGTATGAGAGAGGGTCAATTAAGGGGCTTAGAGAAAGCAGCATGATTTAAGTCAAAAGTGTTGGTTCTTCTATATAAGGTTAAACCTTATAAATCAACAGAATGAAAAATAAAAGGGTTCTGAGTTAGACTGAAGGTTAGCTGTTTCCAGTTTTGTCATGGTGGCCTGTAAGTCTTTTTAAATGCATGGAATTTGTAAATATTTGGATGATATGTACTCACTTGTGTATTAAACCTTCTTTCAAATATCTACAACACACTATCATGTGTACCCTACATTGGCCAAGCAGTACATAGTAAATATACTGCAGCAGTGATTGTGAAAAACAGTCAGTATCAAAGGAAATTAGTTTAATATTATATTCTCTTCACAGCCTGTCCAACATGTGAGAATTTTGAAGAGATGCAGCTAATGATATTAGAATTAACTCATACTTTGAATCGGGCCCGGGAAGAAATTGATATGATTAAAAAAGATAACATAATTCTGGAAAACAGGGTAAGTAAATCAAATCACTGTCATTTGAAAGTTTTCTCAAAATTTGGCTGCAAGTACTGCATGGTGCTACTAGCAAGCAAAGCCTCGACTTTTGGGGCAAAAAGAAAAGACAGTTTGCTGTAAGAGGAATTTCTATCGGTGCAGAGAGCTGTGTGGTAGGCTCTGAAAAATGGTTACATTAATAATAGGGTTGCATAAGTAAAGTTATGGCCCTTTTCATTAGAACTATTTTCCCTTCTCCATTTTGCAGCATTTACATTCAACTCAATAATGACATTGAATATTTCATATTTTTCAAATCACAAAATTACTTATAGTTAAAAAAAGCTCTGCAACTTTCTAATGAGAAGAGGATGTTGCAAGTCAACTTGGCTATTTACATACAGTAAGAATTGTGATATTCTAGTACAAAAACACAGCAATTTCTACAAATTGTTCCTTTTTTCACCTGTACAGCAGGGGCAATGCCAGCTGGGGGCAGGGAAAGGGGACCTTTACCCCTGTCTTGTTAGCCCCTCTCCCAGCCCCATCTGGGAAATTTTCCAGTTTCATTGGAGAGCCTTCATAGATATGAAGAAGTATGTAATTCTTGATGACAACCAGTGTCCCACACAATTAACTTGTTTTTGCTCCTAATTAAGGGGGATTCCTTCCATAAAAGCCACAAATTCACAATTTTCTTCAATTAAAACCAGAAATATTTGGTGGGTATGTTGTGCTGAAAATTTTAGCTGTACCGTCCTTTCAGCAACATATTTTTACCCTCTAATTAGATTTTCAACCTAGGGCTTAGAAGTAGCCTTAAGTGAGTAGTGAAGTTTTTTATTGCAAGAATAATTCCTAGGCTTTTGCTGATTTACAAATAGAGATCAAAACTAACCAATTTATAGAGGAAAGTCTTATTAGACATGATAGCTTTTAGCAAGCAGAAAGGTTTAAGCACCAACATGTTGTAAGTGGTGGTAAATGTTATTTTAAGTTTGGTCCATTAGGTGCCCACAAGCCACATGTATAAAACCCTAATCCCTATGTTTTGCCAAAATACAGACAAATATATCTTTGAAATTCTTGTATCTAGATTGTTGCAGTATTATAGCCTTTTGAATTTTTTTGTTGATCTAAGTTAGTATCAATTTTTTTTTGAGTGATTGCATGTTCTTTCACCAGTTTTGATACATTTTGTATTGGATATCAATGCTTCCTTCTTAAAATGCATTTTATAATTTCTCTTTGGATATTTCCCATATACATATGCTGGGTTGCAGAAGCAAAACAGAAGTAACATGAATCATGTCTTTCCTTAAACTTTAGATACGACAAATAGAAGATGCCGAGTCTTCCAGAATGCAGCTGCTTCCAGCGTCATTTGGTGATATCAACTCTCATTAACCATGTAGAATAATCTCTTGGATTTCAGATTATCATGATGTACACATTTTGAATGTCAACCATTGCAATGAATTTTGAAGGAATGGAGAAAGACACTATACTCACCAAACAGTGTGTGAAATAATTCCCCCTACTGCAAATAAGAAACAATAACAGGGATTATAAGTGTTCATGTGTTCAAAATCATTTACTTAGAGAAGTAATAGTATGCATCAGGAAAAATGTCTTTGCAAGTTCTGGTTAAATTGAAGTAATTTTCTTTTTTGGATGATTTTACAAGCCAAAGGATAGAGCCAGAGATTGGTCTGTATGTGTGCTGCTACAGCAATATTAGATACATAGTGGTGTGTAGGAAAGAATAGATGTACGTTGCATATTCTGCACAAATTTTTTCTCTCAATAGATTTCTTTCTCAGTTTGTGTAAATAGTTTTTAACTCTTACTAATAATTTTAGATGTAACATGCATACATGACTTATCATACAGGTTTGAGTAGAATAATTCAGGACAGTTGTTTTTAATTTATGTAAAAAAAAAATGTTTCAATGACCATATCACATTACATACAGTTGGCAAAATTTGGTAACTAAAATTGTGGGGAAATTATCATGAATCATTTCGGTCATTCCAGAGATTCATCATGGATACAGATGTTAGAGCTAGGTCCAGTTATCTTGCTGGTAACATTCTTCCAACTAAGTTCACTTACACTTCCTCCCAATTGGAAAGAAACTATCTTACTACTCCCAAAGCCACAATAGACTTAATTAACAAGTTAAAAGTGATCAAGGCCATGTTCTGTCAAGCACACCGCTGTGTGTGTTTTATTGCTTTTGTAACCTACCGTCTCATTTCACTGTCATCATTAACCAATCAGAGTGAAGCTATTGTTGAATTCATGTCAAAGTGCAGTAACCAGTTGTGAATATAGATTTCCTGGGGTTTTTAAAATATTTGGAGTGATGCTAACACCCCTGTGAGGTAAACAAAATAACTTCATGGTTGGCATGGCAAGATATGATGCTTTAGTTTTTGATTGGTTGGTTTGTTTATGAAATGCTTATGGTTTTGTTGTCTTTATGTCTTTATATGAATTCACATCAACATGTGAAGTGAAATGCTCTCTATTTAATTGGACAGTTGACTGCTTGAAGATCGGCCTGTAGCCACCTGCTTAGAATGGGAGGGGCAGAGATTGTTGGGGAACTAGCATGAAACCCCCCTCCCCCCTCACTCAACATAAATTGAAACCACATTTGTGGAAAAAAATTATGGAGCTTATACAAACTTCAAGGGACATTTTACCAGAATGATCCCTCCACCGTTTGGCTAAGGGTCTACTTCAGGTGGATAGATATCTAAGTACATTAATCTTCATTTAATAAAAGAAAATAAAAAATTACAAATGACCATCTTCTATACATAATGTTTCAGTTGTATCTTACCCTGACAGTAAATTTATTTTTATACAGTTTGATATCTAGACAAGCTAATCACAAAATTCAATCAATTTATTCTTAATCTTAGCATTGTTTCTTTTAATTTTCTAAAGTTTTTAATTATTCAGACACTGAATAGTTTACAGTGCTCTCATAATGTAATTAATTCAACAAACTTTCCCTTGTTCATAAATTTGTAAACCCTGCTACTTACCCATACTATACAACTATTGAACAACCCTATCTGCTGAAGACTACCCTGAAATACCATCTTACAATTTGTGGATCCCATACAGATGCTAAGTTTCCTGTATATCATTACTATTGGTAAACTTCCCAAGAAATCTGGTTATTTGGAAGGAATTTGGCAACTAGAGGGAAATTTGGTTTTTTTTGTACATGAAAATATGAAAGCAGTTGTGGAAAGTTTGACTCCTTTCCAAGGAAAGAAAGATTTCCTTTGGCCCTTCTGGCAAATGGGAATGTTCCATTGTTGTGATAGATGAGGTAAGTAGAATCATAGTAGATTTAACTTTGACCAGTTTCCAGCATTTGATATATTTATATTTGTATAGTTTTTCATGGTGTGTTATAACAACACTGGCAGGACCAGTCTTGTAAAATAAAATGAAACCTTAGTCACATACCATCTACAATGTTGCTTGAACAAGTCTGGTCAAACAATAGCCATATAAGTCTATTGCACTCAGACAGGAATCTCTGAAAATGACTTTTATCTGCAATCAGTTTTATGCTTTATTTATCTCTGCAAGTTTGTATCACATTTGTGAACCAAGATGACCATTGAACATCTTTTGAATCTAATAACATTACTAGGATCAGGAGATGTTAGGAAGGAGATCCAACATTGTGTAGACTCTTTGAAGCAAGGTTCATTTCCAACAGTTATCTTGCCTTCTCAAAATTCTTATCTCAATACCTAGATTTATAACTAGGATCAGTGATGCATTGTCCAAATGACAATGATATGAGACACCTCTTATGTTGAACGTGTTAACTTTTCATTGCCAGCTGTCATGCAAAAATGGGAAATTTTAACCTTTCGTCATTATTCGTCACACTAAATATCATTTCATTTAAAGTCAGCTAAGAATTTCTTTACAACTTTCTTTTCGAATATGTTTCCTAATGATGGGATAGTTTGCTGAAAACTAAGAGAAATGTATAGGCACAAACAATGTTTCCAGCAGATGACGTTTTAAAATCATGGGGGCACAATTGAAGTACATTATTTAAATGTTTGTTGCCAGTCGTTTTACTGAAAATCATGATTGCATTTTCTTCATTGGCGGAAACAAAGCTTACTTCAAAGCACGTATAGACAATGCCCTTTGTCTCGGGATTACTTAACAAAGATAGATCATCATTAAAATGGTTTATTCAACAGAGACTTAACAATAGGGACAAAGAGACCTGTCAATCAAATGGCAGTTTCTGAAAAGAATTAAATCATTGTCAAGTACATATTGTCTGACAGATTTGGTTGTTGTATCTCTTTCCTAACAACTCCCTGCTTTTTACAAAGTTTTAGATATTTCCTGGGGATGATTTTTTTCTGCATGCACAGCAAGCCTTCAAAAAGTAGTGCTTATAGTGCTTCGATGACTACAATCTCATGACCTTCATTAAAGGTTTTCCAACCTTAGTTCAAATCGTTCAGTTACTAGAGAGCATGAACTTCACAGCCTCAAGCTGTCATAAGTGAGGGTCACTGCACATTTCTCTGTACATATCCCATTGCACTAAATTTCACTTTTTGCTGATTAAACAAGTTTTCCAGGTTTTACCATTCCCTGAGCATTTGTTATTCATACTTGAAAATCCAGATGCTGTCAATCTGAGATTAAGAAGACTTTGGACGATCCTGTAAATTGAGTATTAATCATGGACGAATCATGGTTTTGGATGAGGGATTTGAAAGACAAATCCCAAATTTCTTGAAAACATAGATTGATCCTGAATTCTGATATCCATGGTAGGAAGGTATAATTTTTGATGGGCATTAAGTTGTCATCATTAGCAGGTGAGGAAATGACAGTAAGTGTTATTACTATTTACTAACAAAGATACAGATTAAGTGGAAGTTAGTTTGGGATGAGAATGTGCAAGCTGAGTTTTAGAGTACATGTGTTTGAATTAGTTAATGGTAGGAAAGATATACAGTGCTATATTAGCAGTGGATAGCACTTTTGTACTTGAATTAGGTATTCAATATGTATACCTTTTCTCCAATTACATGTAAACTTCTACTACATAAGTATGTATGAGTCAAAATGCTGATGTTTGCCAGAGCAGGAATATGTTGTCACTGACAGGTCATGTTTTGTGAAAAATTGAGCAAATCTAAGGCACTAAGTTAGGCCTACTTGGGATTATGTGCAACTGTGAAGGGTAAATATTCGGGGGAACAGCAGATTCCAAGTTACATACCATAGTATTTAAGCAGTAGATTACATCAGTGTTTTGAAAGGAAGGCAGAAGCAACTGGGATGGGTAGTGGGGGTTAGGGGAATACTTGCCCAGATGTATAATTGTCTTAATATGTTTGGGATTTCCCAGCTGATAGTATAGTTTTCTTAATGATTAATATAATTACGTTCAACCTTGCAAAACCAAAGCACGTGATTTTGTGGAGATATTTATGCACTGCTTAGATGGGATAGTTCTGTGCTATTACACTTTCTTAACGTTATATTTCTGGTAAGTACCAAGTATTTTCTGTCATGAAACCCATCTCCACTGTTCAAAGCCTGATTCTCCATTCCTTAGTTAAGCCATCTCATGGATATTTGAGCATAAGAATACTAGTTCTGCAAAAACAGCAGCATGATTCTAGAAACTAATGACATTCAGTTAGATATTACAACACCAATACAGTCAGCCCAAATCAATTGGTATGCCCAGATATATTTTGGGATGGCATCAGGTGGGGAATGGGCAGCAGCAAAAATTTTTCCACATCTTTCAGGGAACTTTAATAAGTAAAAGAAAGCATGCAGTCCCTACAGGCAACTAGTTGCCCTGAAAGATTACATGACTTTGCTCTCATACAGGGCAAATTCTTCAAAAAAGCTCCAAAATTTTCCTTGGTAAAATGCAAAATTTTCAAATTTTCTCAACAAAATCCCAAATTTTGGGTGCACTTTGTATGCCAAAAATTCCAGCAACTCATCACTTTTGTTTAGGTTTGAGGTTGCACCCCCACCCTGTCAGGGAGCTTGCCTACCTCCTCCTCATTGGGCAAATCCTGGTGCCACCCACAGGTAAATTAAAAGTGACTGGTGGTACATTTTTGTGGGAGGCATACATAAATTCCCCAAAACTTACCTGGGTTGGGAATCTATGAGCCCTACCTACCTCACCTATTACTACTACAGGACAGCCCATTTACCACAGAACAACTCTTGGTGAAATAGATTCAGCAGCTTTATATGAGGATATCATACTTTAAGTAAAATGCAAAAAATGAACTGCTACTGTCTGAAATAACTTTGCAGCCAATATTTTAATACGAAGTGCTGAGATAACCTGAATCATAATCTGCAAAAATGATGACCAGTCCCCTAACCAGGTATGGCTGTTTTAAGGCAGATTACAATATATTTTGTTTAGATCTTGTTTAATTTATCCAAGATAAGTCCATGTTTTCACTGTAATATACAATATTTGTGATGTAAAATAAGATGAAAGATACTTTCATGATGATTTCAAGAGATTTAATACTGTTTGAGTTAGACTCATGTTTCACAGAAAAATACAGTAACTCTTAGTGAACTTCAGTGTACAAGAATGTGTATGAGTATTGAACATGTCTGTTACAGCCCCACCATTGTAGTAAATGTGCCTCAACCTTGACAGACTTGTCCTTCACATGGTTTATACACATGGCTCTGACAAAAAAGTAATAAAAACTCTGTAGTCAAGCAATTGCAAATATGCCCATTTCTGGTTAATGACACAGCGGAAACAGACAGGCTGGAGGTGACTTTATCTTCTGCTGGCTGCCAGGACCATCTCAAAGTTTGATAAGCCTGGGAGAAAGCCAACAAGAGACTTAAAGTAACATAAACACAAAAGGAATTCTCCCTTGAAAACATGTATCTCCAACAAATACTAACAGATTAAGGAAAACTGGTAATTTCAGGCTATTGCTATGATTCATTGTGATATGACAATTTTCAAACTGTGGGCAGAAGATTGCTTTAAGTTGTATGAAGAAGTGATGTTGTATTTTATTTTATATCCTGTAAATAAAGGCTTTACTGTGTACTAGCATGAGTTACTCCTAACATGTAGTATTTATTAAATATTTCAAAATAAACTTTGATCTTGTTCCTCATTTTCTTTGAAATTCAACTTTCTCTCAAACTTACAGCTTTCTGTATCCTTAATCACTGAATCAGTAATTTTTCTTTCCTGTATATTACTTCCTGTATAAACTTTACTGATTTGAAAGTAATGCCCGTGTAACTGTCTTTCCTGTTTACTTCATTAAGCATTGAAGTAGCCAAGGTGTGAGGCATGGATGTCTGGAAGGGGCCAAGGGGGGCACTTGCCACCCCCCACCCCCGGAAAATCAAAACATTGAAGAAGTAACATCAACTTTTTTTGTATGATACTGCTAGAAAATTTCCAGAACATGAGCTTTCAAAATAGAAAATGATTACATGCAACTCACTAGGCCTGGGAAAAGTCATTTTCAGTAATCTGGGAAGCATTTTGTCCAAAATTTTCTTGGTGCTTCGCACCAAACTGTGGTGGGGCTACACTTAGATAGTTTGCCTACAGGTTTCACCCCTGGCAAATTCCTGGCTACACCCCTGTAAAAGGTCCCAGCATTTAGCAGTTAAGCTCTTTCCTGGGAGTAAAATTTCCCCTGATTTGATCAGTTAAAAGTTTTGCCCCCCTAAATTTTTTTCTGCAGTCCCATGGTGTGAGGTGCTCCTCTCTAGTTCTTTTTCCTGGATGACATTCTAGTAACGGTATCCTTTCTGTGCTCTGAGTAGCAACAATGCAGAACTTGGCACAAATTATCTCATCACTCCACAGGAAGGATGAGATTTCAAACTTTTTTCCTAAACAGCTGGGCAAATTTCCGCCAAATGTGGTGAGAAGGAACCCTGTCGTTAACCCTTGTGTCTCATATAATTTGTAAAGCTGAAGGGCAAAGGTGAAATTCAGTGAACATCAATTTTCTGGTGTAAGTGAAACCAGACACACTGAATTGCTAAATGGCCAATTATTGCTATTCAAACAAGAACTTTTTTTTTGGAAATCACAAATTATCAATTTTCTTATTACAAATTATTAATTTTTTTATTACAAATAACTACTATTTTACTACCATTGTTTACTAGATTTGAGAACATATTACACAATAACATACATCTGCCAGTTATATTCATACCACTTTACAGTTGCACATACCACAAGCATCAGTGTACTTATTGCATATTAAATGTGTGACAGGAGGATTTCAAAACTCAATTCAATGTACAATGACTGACAGGAAGAACAGGTACAGCACATGTTTAGCAGTACTGTAATTTGTTATTGAAAATTGTTAACTTGATTTTACAAAATTGATT